>BDCZ01000018.1:132365-261173 GCA_001662365.1 Chlamydomonas applanata | reverse complement strand
AGTTTGCTGTGTTGTGCCTGTGAGTAGGGGGTGCAGCTGTGGTGGTGCGGTGCAAAGTGGATGGGCTGGTGTATGTTGGATTAGTGTTTGCTTCACTCAATTGGAACGCCATGCAGGCACCTGGCTCTCTATAGTCTTAAGGAACTTCTATTGATGGGCTCCGGCAAGCAGATGAATCTGTGAAACGCTGTGCTATTATTATTATTATTATTATTATTATTATTATTATTATTATTATTATTATTATTATTATTATTATTATTATTATTATTATTATTATTATTATTATTATTATTTATTTTTATTATTATTATTATTATTACTATTATTATTATTATGAGCGCAAGTCGATCGGGCGCAGCACCTCTAGAAGTGCAGATCTGTGATCTAATCCAGCCTCAGGGCCCTCTGATATGTACGATCTGCTGCCAATTTGAGGTCCAGCGCACCAGTGCAGCGACAGCACCAGCTCCCCATGCAGGTCCACGAGCCGCATGCGCAGCCCCTGCATGGCGCGCATGTCCATTGTGGCCAAGCGCCCGACCTGCTCCTCCAGGGCATGCAGCCGCATCACTGCTTCCTCCTCTTTCTCAACTGCAGTACAGTGTGGTACAATGTTCCACAGTACAGTTGCACAAGGCAATACGGTGCAGTACGGCGCTGGCATCTGGGCACGCGCTGTGCACATGGTGCCACCATGTGCGTAGTGTGCCAGCTGTAGCCACCTCTTGGACCCGCCCAACGAAGCAGGCTGTGTGTCGCAGCTTGCTTTATTGGGTGCGGCTACAGCTTGCAGCCAGTTGGTGCTGAAGCTCCCCTCCCTCTGCTCATCAGCCCCCAGCAGCAGACTATGCCAGGCACCGAGGGACTCACTGAAATGCGTGTTGAAGCGTGCCATGTCAGCACCCAGTGCAGACAGGAACGCGAGGTGGGAGGGGGGCAGCTGCACATGGAATGGCAAGCCGTTGGAGCTGTACAGGTCCCCAGGGCCCCTTGAGGCGGCTGCACCAGCCCCGGCCTTCTTCTGGGTTGGGCTGTCTCCATGCTGAGATCCTCCGCTGCCCAAGTCAGCACCTCCACCAATCACTGGTGCAGTATCGGGATTCGGCCCAGATCCACCCACAGCACCTGTGTACGTTTGATGGTTTATTAGATGCTTAGATGGAGCGCAGTGGGGTTGTTCAACTGAGTCTGCGTTTGTTTGGAATGCCGTGCTTTACGGCCGAGGCATGGGTCAGGCCCATGGATCTAAGGCTCAACAGGTGCAGTACGCCCTGAGCATCTTCACATGCGGTACGGCATCTGTCGAACGTACACGGCCATGCATCCCCGCGAGCGAGCAGGCGGGGAGCAGTACATGGTGCACAGCACCGTGCGCATCTTGGCTGTGATGCAGGTGGTGCTGTGCTGCAGCTGTGTGCATTGTGCATGTGGGGTGATGCGAGCGGTGGGGGTTTAGGGACTTTATAGGTGCGCACCTGCTGCACAAGTGGCACAGTATGCCTGTGCCTCCTCCTCTGCGATAGCCCTTAACGCCTTCTTCAGCTGTTTGTAAGAAAGCAGCACATGCGACCCGCCACCCGGTATAGATTCGCCAGCCGAACTCAGAAGTTTGCCGAACTTTGAAGAAGCATGGCACCACGCATACAAAGAAGCGCACAGACGGCCGTCAGCTGTTGCTCAGAATGTAATCAGCTCATTGTGCTGCAAGAGCCCCACCTTCATTCGCCTTTTATTGTTTGCAGTTGTTGACCCAACGCTTATAACGGCTGCAGCAGCCTCACGGTAAGCGCTCACCGATTGCACGCTGCACAGGCATCCATTCTTTTGCTGGGGCACTTTGTTGGGCTGGCCACGTGCGAGGCTGCTTTTAGGGCTAGCTGCCTGATTACTGCAATACAGCGCTCCAAGATTTAGAGTTATAGACTGGTGGTGAGGGAAGCTGTCGTCACGATCCCACGGTTCCGAAGGTGATAGAGCATCTTGGCATCTCCACAGCAAGTACAACCCGGGAATGGACTTGTTGCACAACCTAGGGCGATCCATCCAAATGCGCCCGTAAAACATGATGCGGTTTGCGTGTCGCGATGCCCATCTGTGCTGCTTGGTACTGCGTGCAACTCAGCTGTAGGTGCATGCTGACAGGGCCCACCACCCTGCTGGCGCAATGCACTGCGCTGCCCCCTCCCCTCCCAGCCCCCGTCCTAAGTCGTTCTCCGATTCCTGGATTAGCAGCAGCAGCAGCAGCAGCAGCGGCAGCAGCAGCAGCTAGGAGGTGCTGGTCAGGAGGGTGCCACAGCTCGGCCCCCCGACAGCACCCGTACGTGCTGCTGCTTGCGTGCCTGCAGCCTAGCCACAGGGTTGTTGCAATTGATTTAGCATGCGGCTTGTGCATCGTGTGAGAGCACAGGCCACCTCTGATGTGATGGCTGCCAATCGTCCGCCATGTGCGCACGAAAGCGCAGATCCAAGGCATGGTCGCACTGACACCATGGCCCGGGCCTGAGGTAGCTGTGTACCAGCACCATACAGCATGTTGAAGCCGGCTGAGCTCCAAACGTGCATACCGCTTCTCTGCTTCTCCATACATTGATTAGGTGAATACACCATCACACCCTTGTGGCATGTGCGTTTTACAGCATCAGCTCCTTCAACGTACTCGAGGCAATCAAGGTTTGCATCATCAGCAGCATCAGCAGTTGAAATGGCACTCGACGCAGGTGTTTTGACACTAACGGGTGCGCATTTAAGCGACTGACCGTGGCTGCTGGAAGAATCAAGCAATGGAAGCGTTTTAAATGCGGGCGTGTACATAATACCAAACTGATAATTTCCGTTGCTGGTGTCTGCCTGGCCACACGGTGGTGTCAATGGCTTGCAGTGGAGTTTGCGCAGGTGATTTCAGTGGTCTTCACATCAGGTCCACGTTGCATGAACATATGATCTGAGCAGCCAGAGGGACTTCGACATGGTCGGAACGAGTCCCTCCTTCGCACACTGCCGCATCTCAGCGTGCCTGCTCGCCCTTGTGGCATCCATGCTCATCCCATGCAAGCGCATGCTGCCAGCACAGCATGCATGAGACCGTTCACATACTGATGCTTGTGCATGGCCCTGCCTCTGATGCCTGCAGGGTCTCAAGGACAAGGTGCGTAGACTTTGCAGACCTGACCCATAACAGCAAGCATGCCAGATGTGCCTGATACTGCGATAACAGTGCAGTGCGGCAAACTGCTGGGATGTCATCTGGCATGGCATGGATCTTGCATACTGAACTTTTGTGTGCATTTGCATGCGCAACACCTGCAGGACTGGTTTGGAAAGATGGACCCTTTTGCCATCGTCACGGTGCGTTCGTATCAGCAGATGTTCTCAACTGCAGACAGACGACATGCATGTGCGCGTGCATGCACATTGGCACATCCATTCCACACCCACAATCCCACAACCCACATGTGCCAGCTGTGCTATCTTGCTGCCCGCTGGCCAGCAATCAGGTGGAGCCTCAATTGGAGCTTTCCATACCCAAACATCTGTAGTGCGTTGTGTGCGATGCACCCGTGCACAATGTACATGAACTGGGGTGTGGTGCAGTGGGGTATTGCACCCTTGCATCAGCACCCGCGATCCGCATCTGCCAGAGCCA
The DNA here is from genome assembly GCA_001662365.1 of Chlamydomonas applanata. Lineage (NCBI taxonomy): Eukaryota > Viridiplantae > Chlorophyta > Chlorophyceae > Chlamydomonadales > Chlamydomonadaceae > Chlamydomonas > Chlamydomonas applanata. The sequence goes on along the minus strand of BDCZ01000018.1, from coordinate 257,527 downwards.
ACCCATGCAAGCTCGAGCCCGACACATGATCTTATTGATTCAACCTCGCATTACATTCTGCACCTACATCACAGGTCGGGTCCCAGCAGTACCGAACCAAGACTGCGCATTCTGGTGGCACGAACCCCGGTAACACCTGCATAACTTGATTACTTTCCACAGCCCTTGCCACCAGCCTGGGGCCTAGCAGGCTGCAGTGCTCGAAGATATCACTCTATGTCTCTGCCAGTGTCTCTGCTTGGCTTTAATTCATGTGTCTGGTTGGTTGCCACCTTGACCCTTGAAGTGTGGCACTGCCCGTCTCCTTACCTGCGAGTGCGTTCATTCCCTTCCCACCCCCATGTGATTCCCTCACCTCCCCGTTCTTCCCTGTGCATTCCTGCAGTGTTCAACGAGACTTTCCGCTTCAATGTGATCAATGAGAATGACTTTTCAATTGTGCTCAAGGACGAGGATGTCAGTGAGTGGGCAGAAAAGCCTGCATGCACCCCTTAGTTTCATTTGCCCTTTTCTCACTGTACCTTTCCACAGTCGTTTGTCTTGCTTTCTTTTATTCCGGGCTCTAGCCGTTGCCTCGGGCCCCATCCAGCACGTGCCTGCTTCAAGTGTGCGCGGCTGTGCGCGGTACATCAAAATGTGATGTCCACCTGATAGCCCCGCCCACAGCCCTTGACAGCCAAGCACCAAACAAATACATCATGTATGATGTATCATTGCCCAATCGCCCGGCCACTGCAGCGGAGAATGAGCTGATCGGGCAGGCACGTGGCGACCTGGCACGTGTGAGATCCCAGGTGTGTGAACGTAAATTACGTAGGAGTAAGGTGGGCATTGATAGGAGCCGATGATGGTGTAGTGCCTGTGCCTGGTACAGCACGGCCACTTTCTCCCCACACACCTGGGCTGGGGCTGCACATAGGTGACCGTTGATGCACTAGTCATGGTGTCGTCCATCGTGTGCCTGGCGGCCCCCTTCTGGGCCAGTGCCTACGATACACCGACCCAACCACCCGAACGCCTCATGCAAACACACGCTGCAACCACTTGAACGCCAACCAACCAGCATGACCCGTACAAAGGCAACATGGCAACAAACATAACCGACCGGCCGACCAACCAACCGCAGGGCTCCGACCGACAGCAGCTGAACGTGGTGTCTCAGCGTTCACACAAGCAGCATGGCTTCATCTCTGTGTCCCTCAAGTTTGAGAGGAACGACGCACTCAAGGTAAGCTCGCATGAGCTGCACGATGTACCCTTCAACATCTAAGCAAACCCTTTTTAACACAGTAATTGTCATTCAAGCTTCACATTATACTCAGCAGTTGCAACATTAACACCCCAGCGGCAGGTAACAACATGCCATCTGTTCACGGCATCAGTAACAGTGCCCTGCATGGCACCTTCGTGTGCGCCCACCGGCATGCCCCTCGCAAGCTGTGGTGGGGGCCCTGCTGATTCCAGTCCCACGGGAGTGCCCCGCTGCTGGAAGCGCAGGCACTGAAGCAACTGCGCGCATTCGCATTGAAGCATTTGAAAGGAGCCCTGGGAGGCACACTTGCAGGGTATCCTGAGATTAATCGGAGGCCGGCGGGCATACATAGGAGAGATGCAGAGATTGCATACACGTGCGCAGGCTGCGCGCACGGCCTGAATGCTCCTCTGTGACTGTTGACGTGGACTGTGTGCGCAGGCCCATGGCGCCCACCCCCCCGTAGGCGCGCCCCCTGCAGGCTATGCCTACCCACCGCCAGGTGAGCACCTGCTGAGCCTGCATGCCCCAACAGGGCTATGAGTGCGTGGGTGGTCAGGACACCTGCTTGCTGGCAGCCATGACAGCTGTGCTTGCTGGGTGCCTCAAGGCAGCTCCACATGTCAAGCTCAGGCGAACGCAGCTGGTCCAGGCCTGAACCTCTTGGCTTCAGTGGCTCCAGGTTGTGAGTGGTGGCGGGTAGATGAAGGGTCCCACCGGGCAGACGAACGGTCCCCTGTGAGAGGTGACATTGCCCTGCTGCTGTTGTGGTCTGGTGCCGCATACGCAGGGTATGGGTACCCACCGCCTGCTGGGTACGCGCCCCCACCCTACGGCGCGCCAGCCCCCGCATACGGCGCCCCCCTTCCTGGCTATGCGCCTCCCGCATACCACCCCCCGCCTGCGTATGCTGCGCCCCCAGCCGGCTATGCAGCACCCGCCCCCTATGGCGCTTACCCCCCACCTGCTGGTGCGCCCAGCTACCCTCCGGCCGGAGCTCCTGGCTATCCCCCTCAGGGCGCCCCCACCTACCCCCCGCCCCAGTATGGTGCGCCACCCCCAGGTCAGCAGGCATACCCACCCCCGGGCGCCCAGGCGTACCCACCCCATGGCGCATACCCACCCCCCGCTGGCGCAGGCTACCCACAGTACCCGCCTCGCTAAGTGTGATACGTCCTGATCTGGAGGCTGGCGCGGCCTGATGAGGACACTGCGGTTTCTGGAGGTTACTGTATGGGTCTGCCCATGTCTACTTCCGGGCGCCGCTGCCACTGCCTTTGCTTGCAAGCTGCGGCTGGGTTGTTCCGTAGGGTAGTGAGTCTGAATGGGTTGGTCAACGGCAGGGGGCAGACGGATGTATTACCATCCCCTGGGTCCATTTGTGAGCTGGATTCATCTCTGACGCTGCGATTCGTCGGCCCAAGAAATGCTGTTGTGTGGGTGTTTGTTCTGTGGTGGTGCGTGCTTTGTAGCCGAGCAAAAGGTGGCGAGCTGAGCTGTCATGTGCGTTGCCCAGCTGCGCGGTGTAGGGCGAGTGTTGTTTGGGCCCCACCAAACGGAAACAATGAATACATTACAGCAACACCTTGGAACATCTGAGACTGTACGCGCACACCCACGTGGCACCACGGCCAGCATGCAGCACGCTTCAAAAATGGGTGCTGGGCAGAGCCACCCGGACGTTTATGCATAAAAGAAAGAGGTTGCATCAATTCAAACCCATGATGTGTGCTCAGGGCTTCGGATGCTTGGGATGCAGAGATGAATGCAAGTGCTAGCATAATGGGCACAGGCAGGCAGATGGAAAGAAACATGGCTGCCATAGAAGCGTGACCGGGAAGGGACCCCTACAACAGCCCACTCACCCCACCTGTCAGAGCTGTTCAGAAACACAGTATACAAGCACACTCGGCGCACATGGGCGCCCTTGACCAACCACACTCAAACCAACACAACCAGTTCGCCATGCATGCACCATGCACACCCACATGCCCATGTGGGTGCCCGCTCAGCGTGCAGGCAGCCCCCCCCCCTAAAAGCCCGTGACCAACCATCTCAAAGCCACAGCAGCAAGCTGCTGTGGTGCAACGACCATGGCACGCTGTGGGCAGTACTCATGCCAGGACTTCTTTGGTACAACCTGCAGCACCAGCCCCTTTGACCCCTCACCCCCAGGCCGGCTGCAGCACACACACACTCTCAGCTGATGGTGGCATAGACCACTGCTGCTGGCGTGCTCACCTCAATTGCTGCGATGCCTGCACCCAGCGGTTGCACCTGTGCAGGGTGCTGGTCATCTTGCACGTGCCTTTCACCATGCAGCAGTCCTGCTGCACCTCCTGCATGCAACCACCACCTGCCTTCACTCCTGTGCCCTATCCCAGGTGCATCGCTGGCAGAGCACCGCTGAAGCTCAAGGACCTCAAGAACCATTCAATCAAGGCCCAGCCCAACAGCCCCATCCCTCTGCCTGCCGCGTCTCTTGCAGCTGTGCCCTCCTGTGCCCTGTGCCCTGTGCCCGCTTGCACCTGTGTGCCCGTGCACACATTGCACAGCCTCTGGCCAGACGCAACGCCTCACACCCCGGCTGTGTGTGCTGACAGCTTTTGGCTCTTGGTGTTGCTGGCATGGCCCAGGCAGGATGACAGGAAGGAGGCAGGAGAACCAGACCGAGGCTCAGGCACACCGCCACCACTGCCCTTGGACCCTGCAGCTGTGGTCCCCCTATCCGCAGCCTCCACATGCTTCGCCTCCGCAGCCTCCACATGCTTTGCCTCTGGTGATAAGGAAGTGCCGGTTGGGGACCTTGCCTCATCTGCAGCTGTGGCAGTGGCCCCTGTAGCCCCCTCGATGCCAGCAGCTGGCGCAGTAGCTGCTGCTGTCGCAGCCACGACAGCGGCGCCATCCAGCTCTCCATGTGCTGTGCCATCGCCGGCCGGGTATGCATTGCCGACGCCCGCTGCAACATCTGCTGCTGCCTTGAGAGGCAGCTGGGATGGTGAGCCAGTGGGGGTCACCGGGTGCGAGTGGGCACCAGCCGCTGTGGCTGCAACCCCAGCTGAGGGGCTCACATGCGCAGCCGCAGATGGCGTGGGTGAAGACAGCCGCACATCCACGACGACCACAGTGATGTTGTCTCGTGAGCCGCGGCGCATGGCGCTCCTGGCGAGCTCGGACGCGGCACGCCGCGTGGCGGCCTTGGCGCTGGAGCCCTTTTGGAGCTGCGGCCACATCAGGCATCGCCACGTCAGGCATGGCCACATCAGGCATGTGTGTGGCAGTGTGTGCATGTTTAGAGGGCTTGTACGAGCGTGTGCATGGGGGCGGTTTGTTACGCCACTGCCCCATCCACAAACGTTCTCCCAACACACAAACACAGTTCACACGAGTCTTTACCACGACACTCTGCCCCCCCCCAAATCCCTACAGCGGGGTGCCCCTACCAGGGCTCGGCGGGCTTCCATAACCACCAACCGCCCACCCCACCGTCTGCCCCAAAAGACTAACCTCCTCATTGAAGCGGCACACGGCAGTCGCGCACGCCTCCTCGTTCTTGAACACATCCCACAGCCCATCTGACGCGAGGAGCAGCAACACATCCTCCTGCCGCCGCACCACACGGGTCACCTGCACCCCATACACAGTCATGACCATGTGCGGCACTGAGTTGTTACCATAATGACTGTTGCTCATGAAGGTTTACGTGGTTGGATTAAGAGACTGCGTGATCCTACAGCCACTTGTTTCATCAAGACAGCGTGATTTTACAACTGTGCATTGAGCATCATAACTGAGCACGAGTGTTTCAACAAGCGCTCTGTCCCCTGCCTGTGGTCTGGGCCTGCCGAACAGAGCAGCAGTGCTCCATCCCCATCTCTGAACCTCTGTTCTACCAACCCTCAGCCTCCTGTTCCTGAGTCCCCTGCCCTCCACCCCCCGGCCCCCAGGGCCCCATTCCACACCCGCCCTCACCCGCCCCGCTTCCCCCTGGACCCCACCCCCCCGCCCCCAGACCCACACAGCGCCCACAGCCACCCACCTCTGGCTCTGCAATGACAAAGGGGCGCAGGCAGTGGTCCCCGATCGCGCGGGACACCGCCAGCTCGCCCATCACTCGCTCCCACCACACATAGCCCCCTGCCGCCTCCACGCGCACCTGGTGGCATGCAGCGTATGGAGTATGTGTTCATGGCCCAGGTCTGGTGCTGAACATCCAGGCACCAGCGGCAGGGCATGCAAAAAGAGCCATGTCTAAGGCTGCACATCCAGGGCATGCAATAAGATGCAGGTCTGAGGCCCCGTTGGCGCATTACTGCCCCCCACCCCACTCCACCCCACCAAAGCCAAGCCCAGCCAAGCCTTGAACAGCAAAGCCCTTGGCAGCTGCTCCCCTTGCATGTACCGCCCCAGCTGCTGCAGCGCTTGCGGCAACCCCAGCCACCTGCATCCCCACACCCCACACCATTAGAATTCCTCCCCCCAAAAACCGTAACCTGATCAACAACCAAGGGATGCACAACCAACTGATGTACAACCACCTCCAAAACCAATCAGGCACCGCGGCAGAGCCGCCAGCACTCACCACCTCGTCGTTGCGTGTTGCCTTGTGGTCAGAGCTCATGGCGACAGCGCCATCCGTACGGCACAGCACGGCACGTGAGTCCCCGCAGTTCGCCACCCACAAGTGCAGCCCTGACAGCAGCGCCACCACTGCTGTTGTGCCCATCTCATGTGCCAGCCGCTCAGCTCCAAGCTCAGCATCCACCTGCCCCCGGTCAGACGCAGCCATACAAAGCTGGTCAAACGGCGGTCAAATGACGGTCAAACGTGTGGAGTTCGCACTCGTGGGGGGGTCTTAAGTGCATGGGCTGGGCATCGCGCCAGCATGCGGATGATCAGCTCTTAAGTCGTCACCACCGCCACTGCCAACACCGCCAGCACGCACACAACCATACATAGCATGCAGCGTCATGCGCAACCGCGCTTCACAACCAGTCACGCTGCGTACCAGCAGCCCATCCACCCCATGATGGCCCATGCATGCCACCCCGTGCACCACACATGCTGTACCGCATGAGCAATACCCCGTGTACATCGGCGGTATAGCGGAACAGCGCGTACATCCCACGTGCGTGCAGATGCCCCACGTCACACCCTGGTCACTCTGCAGCCCGGGGCAGCCCGGTCACACCCAATCACACCTTGAGGAACGCCCGTATCAGGCATGTCTCCAGGCTGTGCACCGGCAGCACAGCAGGCGCAGCACCGGGAGCATTTGAGAGCTGGGATGTGGCCGTGGGCGTGGTGGCTGACATGGGTGTAGTTACTGACGCCATGGGTGTTACACTTGACCCGTTCGTATCCGCACCGGAGCTGAGCGTGGCGGGCGTGGTGCTGCTGGAGTTGTCAGACATGCTCCTGAGCGCAGCAGCAGCTCCAGAGTCCCCTGAGATGCTGCAGTCAGCTGCAGCCGCTGTTGCCGGCAGCTGCGCGGCAGCTGCCGCTGCAGGTGCTGCTGCGCCTTCCGCCTGACCGCTGGCCGCTGATCCCGGCTCCGCCTGTGGCTGATCCGCTGCTTGCGCCCCGGCTGTGGTTGTGCCTGCTGTGGCCGGTGCGGGCGCACCAGCAGCAATGGGGGCCATGGAGCCATGGGGCTGAGGGGTGGCCTCAGTGGCACTCCCCGAAGCTGAGGGTTCTGGCTCGGCAACGAAATGCACGGGCGCGGGTGTGGTGGCTATCAGGGGCGCCGCCTCAGCCTCGCACACGATGCTCTTCAAGTGCTCATGCAGCTTCCGGCTGCAGTGCTTGGCAACATCTGCGCCACCATGCCCGTCATAGCTGCACGGGCAGTGGACAAGGGTCAAGTGCATGCGCATGTGTGTCGACACAACGTGCGTTTAGAACGGCACATGCGTGCAGGATGATCAATGACTGCGCGTGGAGTATGGTTGACAGCTGTCTTGCAGGCAGTTTGATCGCGCATGCTGCATTGCATGCAGGATAGAAAGAGTTGGAGCCTCACACTGCAGCACATCCCTGTACCTGCCCTTGCACTGCAGCAAATGTGTGAAGGGATAGCACCCCGCCCCAAGCCCCATGCGTAGTGCCTTAGTGCTGCATGCCCCGCCCCGCGCAGGATGAAAGCGCTTTGTGGGAGCTGCACGCTTGTGTCAGACAGCCTGGTGGCAGCGCGTGCAACTGAGCCGTATGCAACCCTCAGCCCCACATAGAGAGCTCAAAAACCGTGGCAGGTGGCTGCGCGCACGAATGTTCATCATGCATGCGAAGCATAACATGCGCAGCACTCACACAGCAAAGAAGTGCAGCGGCACTCGGTCTCCCAGAGCTGCATCTGCCTGCGTCTCCAGTGCTGACTGACTTGGCTGCTTTCCTGCCAGTGCATGCGCTGGGACCTCGCCAGTGCCGGTATCCACGAGGCTAGAGGAGAATGGTAAGGGCAGCTGTTCCGTAAAGCCCATCACCCAGCCCCTGCAGAAAAAAGGCAGCAGCAACGGACATGCCTGTGTGTTTGATCACGTACTGCTGGTGCCCTTCAATGAACACAATACGCGTTGAGCAGCCGCACCTGGGTACGCTGAGGAGCGTAGGGATTGCGCACCACTGCGAGGCACGAGGGGTGCGGGGAAAAGTAAAGAGGTGTCATTTACGCTCGTGGGCGCATTCCTTGGCAGAGCCGGGTGCCAAACCAAAGCTGGTAGACTGCACGATGTCGCACCTGATCCTCCATCGTGAACCGGTGCCCGATAATACTCTTGCCCGCAAAAGCCACCGGTTCACTGCTGCCATGCTCGCCACAGGCTCCCGCTTCCTCAGAATTACGCCCTGTAATGCATCAACCGTGGTGTTCTGTCAAACTGTGCTCGTGCGACACACCAGCCTGCCCATTAAGGAAGAACCACGCCAGAAGCAAGGCAGGGGCCAATCCAGCAGCGCCAGCGCATCTGCTTGTAAGCTTTAACAAACCCTGCGATGCATGTGCGAATGCCGGCACCATCCGTCAGATCAGCAGGCGTCAGCACACACTTGTAGGAGAGGAGTTCAGAGCGGTAGAGCTGCAGGCTGACTCGTCTTCAGCTGGAACTGCCCCCTGGCCACAAGTGCCATCCTGTTTGGCCCCTTCACGTTTATTGCTACTCAAGCCAAATTTGGCTTTGAGTTTCTTCCACAGCGTATACTTGGGCATGCTTCTTCTCAGGGTGGCATATCAAAGCGTTTCAAATCCGAGGCATTTTCAGCATATGTTGAGTGCGGAACTGTCTGTCGATTTACCCCACTTCCACCAACCAACCGCACCAACCACCTGTTCCTCATCCGTGTATCCAGCTGTGATGGACGAATACATATGCAACTGGCGTGAATTGATAATGCATCCAATTATCATCAACTATTGTGATGCACGAAGGAACAGCACAAGCATGCTGTAAATCTTCTAAGCACCTTGTTAACACACCATAGATAACCCCTTTATCCAGCGCATAGTCATCGGGCTGGTGCACCCCACGCGTGACAATGAATAGCCTTGAAGCAGCCCGTGTGTTGTCCGTACTGGATGGCACGCTGGATTCGTTAAAGTGGGTGACGCTTCAGATCGTATGCTGCACTTAGAACCTCACCAAACTGCAAGCACTGACACAATATGCGCCAATTGGGTCGCAGATTACTATCGCATGTATCTCCCGAGGTGCTGGACACAGCAGAGTCGTTGCGCGATTTGCTTGGAGAGGTGGGGGTATGGCATATGATGAGCATGCTGCATGAATGCACAACTGCACACGCAACTGAACATGTGGCACAGAGATGCATGCAGACAGTGCGTGCGTGCGTGCGTGCGTGCGTGCTTGCCTACCATGCTTGCCTACCATGCGTTACGCAATGTGTGCTGCATGCTTTCAGCAGCGCTCGCTGCGCTCACGAACGTGCATGCCATCTCCACTGACTGCCTGCATGCTGTGCTGGGCCAACGCTGCGCATGCCTTGGTCAATGCTGTGCGTGCTCTGGTCAACACGACGCAGGACCTGGTCAATGTGCTCATCCGCCATCGCACGCTGCTGGCGACAGCCAAGACTCAGTTAGGATCAGAGCCACTGGCAGCCAGCTGCATGGAAATTGTGCGCATGCTGAAGGTGGGCGCAGGAGGAGGAAGGGCCTGAGTGCTGGTGTCCAGGGGTGTGGAGCTGCGGACTGTCTTCTCCTCTAGCAGAGGGTCAGGGGCATGGTACCTTCCTCCCCTGCAGCAGCCGCTGCCTGTACATGGATATTGATACCTGTGAAGGTGACATGAACATGCGGTCTGCTCCATGCGTGCAGAAGTCGGCGGCGCTGCAGCGGCTGCAGTCGCTCCACACGGAACGGTCGCCTGCCATGGGGCAGGTCGTCAACTTTTTTGAGCGGGTGCGCACCAACGGGTTGCGTGGCCTGTTGCTGTGTGCATGGCTGTGGTGCGCGTATGGCTGTGGTGTGCATATCGCTGCTGGCAGGCCCAAGCCATGCAGCCAGCCAGGCAGCAGGGACACTGGCGTGCATGACTCAGCTGGCCATGCGTGCGCTCCACTTATCACGCTTTGCCCTCAGCCCTCGCCATTACCCCACACCCCCGGCTCAGTCCCATCCAGTGCTGCGCTGGGGCACCATACCCAGCACAGCAACATAGAACTGCGCGGGCCTCTGAGATCAGCTGTGGTCAATGCCATGAAACGCTTTCCATGCGTACCGCATGCGTACCGCAGCTCCGCGTGCATGTCCAGAAACGACTGACCACTACGGTGGAGGAGGACGCCAGCAACCGGGAGTACTACGAGGAGGTAAGGCGGTTTATCACGGTTTCTGGCACGTGGCACTTTCAAGTACTTGCCAGGTCTGGCTGAACCGCTGCTTGGGAATGTGTCTCAGCCTCTTTTGGTGATGGCTTGAACAATGCATGCTGAGAAAGGAGGCCATGAGGGCGCCTTGCGACAATGCAAGGATCATGAGCATCGCCTCGACGATCGCTTCAAAGTTCAATTGTGAGGGTGTGAGATCATGTTGGGGTTGTGTCGCCGCTGCTATGTGACAGGTGCGCGCACGTGAGGAGAAGGCTGTAGCTGAAAAGACGGGGCTGGAGCAGAAGCTTCGGCTGCAGCAGGTGGAGCTGGCACGTGCAGCAGCGGCAGTACAGGGCGCGGAGGACAAGGCGCGCGGCGAGCTACATGAGGTATGGCTGTACATCTCATTCCCTCACACCTTTCTGGTGCCGTTGTATACTCAGCTGTTCGGTTATGCGGCGCTTACGTGCTCACTCGTCCTTTTCCCACACTGCTTGTACTCTCACGCCGTGGCGGCCATCGGCCATTCACACTGTGCCGTGCGCCCGCCCCCACCCAAGCCGCACTTCTACACACGTCGCACAACACTCACATCCTACGTAGCCCACGTGTTTTTTCAGAAACACCACCACACTCGTACTTGGTACTGTTGGCCTGCACTCGCCAACCCTGATGATCTTCAGCCCGGCACCAGACCTGCCCCATCCATGCCCACGATCTCAGCCCATGCTGGCACGAATACTATATGCACTGCTGCCACACCCCTCCCGCCACGCCCTTCCTGCCATGCCCCTCAGCCCATGTACTGATGGTGCATGCCCCTCAGGTCGCCTCGACCACCACCACAGCGCGTGCGGCGATCCAGGCAGATGCAACGTCGACGCGCACCAACGACGCAGATTCATACACCGGGGAGCACGAGAACCTGCGCAAGGAGGTACGGGCATCAACCTCATACACATAGCAGTACGCATAGCAGTACGCATAATAATGATGATAATAATAATAATAATAATAATAATAATAATAATAATAATAATAATAATAATAATAATAATAATTATAATAATAATAATAACACGGCGTTTGTGTTTGCATGCCAGAACGCATAGGAACGCATAGCAGTACGCATAGGTTACATTTAATTCAGCAACCAGTGTAGGACCTCATGCCCTGGGCTAGCATGCACTCCCCACAGCCATCGACCTAATTTGGAATCATGGCCCCAAACCCATTGCGCAGTGCGCATATGGCCATGCCGCACCTGCATGTACCACTGTACCGCATGTGTTTCCAGTGCCTGATTGTGCCAGATAAGTGACATGTACTGCCTGATGCATGAACCGCTTGTACCGCAGCTGGACGCGGCGCACGCGGAGCTGGCTGCCGCGCGGCACGAGCACAAAGAGGCGGAGGCAGCACTGCGTAAGGCAAAGAAGCGGGCGCAGCAGGTGCGCGGTGGGCCAGCTGGGCAGCTGAGCAGCTAAGCAGCTGAGCAGCTGGGCAGCTGAGCAGCAGCCCCTGGGGTGTATCAGGGCCCAGGCAGCAGGATCTGAGCCACTGAGCATCTGAGCAGAGGCCAGGCGGCAGTGTGGTGGCTGAGCACGGGTGGGGGTCATCGCGTCAGCAGGGGCCCATCTGTGGCCGTTGCTCACAGGAGGGCACTGGTGGTTGAATTCAGTGAGGCTCACCCCTTTGGGTTGCTCTTTCAGGCAATAGAGTGTGCAGGCTTGCTGGCGGCCTTCACAGCACGGCTTGTGCCACTACGCCTGTGCTGCTCTCCCACATGCATGCGGTCAGAAACTCCGAGCTCGCATGAATGTGGGAATATGTGACTGCAGGACGTGGAAAGTGTGATCACGGACTATGACACAGACGTGGGGTCCAAGAATGGGGAGTACCAGGCTGCGCTTGCCGAGTACAACGAGGTACGACAGTTTGTACCGAGTTTCAAACTGTACTGTGCCAGTTTTCAGCGTACCGCCTTGTGTACTGCAGCGGGTCTCAAAGGGTTTAGCCGTCTCCATTCTGGGCCACTGGATGCTCCCAAATTACAGCCCGTCTGAGTGTACGCCTGACTGTCTGTCTGCCTGCCTGTCTGTCTACCTGATCAACACGTGTCCATTTGTCTGACTGCTTCATCGCCGCAGGTGCTGCGCCAGCTGGAGGAGTACACCAAGGGGCACGCGCAGATGCTGGCGGATCGGTTGGCGTACGAGGAAGCCGAACGGATCAAGGAGGAGGAGCGGCTCGAGGTGGGTGGCAGAGTGTGACACGTGCTGTGACAGTTGGCAGTTGGATCTAACAGTGGCAGTGGTCCAAACAGTGGCTCTACAAGTGTCCCTTGTCATGAGGATGGTCATGCCCCATGGCTTTGCTAATAATAATAACACGGCGTGTCACAGATGTGTCTGCATGCCGTGTCTGCTGCCTGAAAATAATTAATCAATAATATCAATATTGATTAAATTATTAATTTATTTTTCCTAAATCCTGGTGTTGTGGCATAGCAGCACCCTTCAGCTCGACCTCGTGTCTGCCTCCCCGGCTTGTGGGCCCCTCCCTGTAACCAGCCCTGCACGCTCTAGCGTGCCCACTAGCTTGGTCAAATCACCAGCTGGAAATCAGACAGCTAGCCAAACACCAGTAATAACAAACCGATGATTGCATAATTGGCTTCAACTCCCTGCTACTGCGCACGCAGCGGCTGCTGTACGAGGTTCGCCGCAACCACTCAGCGCGCGTGATCCAGATGGCTTGGAAGGCGTACAAGGCGCGCAAAGCCGCCGAGGCCAAGAAAAAGAAGAAGGCAGAGGCCAAGAAGAAGAAGTGAACACTGGAGAGGAACAGGGTTGCAGCAGTATACAGGTCAGAGACAGGGTGAACGCAGGATGTGAGCATTTTTAGGCTGCTAGTCGTAGGGCTTACTTGTAGGCACGTGGACTGGCTGGGGAAACCGACATGAGGCGCCGTATTTGGGCAGGTTGTTCTGCTGTTACAGGGCAGCGTGTAGTCTACAAACATCAGCCGTGATGCCTTCCTGCCTAGCTTCTTGCTGATGTGGAATAGTGAGAGCCGCTCAAGCAAAGGACAAAGCGTGCCTGCACATGCAGCTACAATCCGTGTCAGCAGCACAACAACAACTGCAGCCGTCTTTATCTGACAGTACACGCTCTTAGTACGTGCTTCTAGTACGCGCTGAGTGACAGACTAACGTGATGACACACACTAACGTGTGATCAAAAGGTGACATCTTCAGACATCTGCATCAAGCAACTGAACCTGCTCAGCTAGGAGGCTCAAAAGCTGGCATGAGCAAGCATTCAAAACCAACACACAACACGGTAGCAGGTCTCAAAACATGTGCGGCAACTATTGAAGCAAACAAAGATGCAGACTGTCAAAGGCTCATTTGTTCGTGGCTGCTGTGCTCCAAGTGCCGCTCCACTGACACTCTACCATGCTTCTAATGCTCCGCACAGCGCCCACATTCTGCCTATCAGTGGGCTTCCCATCAAGCACCAAATATTGCTGCAGTGCATGCGTACTGCTCTTGATGGCAACAAACAATGTTGCATCAAGTCTATCTACCTCCCTGCTGCTTCAGCCAGAAAATGATTGTACTGCCGCTGCTACTGCTGCTACTGCCGTCACAGATTGCCCGCGCTGTTGCCACCCTCCATGTCAGACAGCAACAGCCTCAGCTGGTCAATGTTGTCCTGCAGCTGGGTGTACTGCCCAGGCAGCTCAAAGCTGCTCAACCGGTCTCCGAAACCAATGTCCCCCTTGTCCCCACCCAGCAAGCCGCTCAGATCCTTGACCTTGAGGTCGTTCAAATCCTTGCCCAGGAGCCCCTGCTGCCCCTGCTCCTTGGCCTTATCCACCTTATCCATCAGCTGTTGGAGCAGGCCTTGCATGCCTTTGTCCTTGGAGAAGAGGTCCAGCACCTGCTGCTTGTCGTAGACAGGGCCCTGGTTGTTGTTATTGTTGTTGTTGTTGCCGCCCTGCAAGCTCGCAGTGCACATTCACATAATCACAAACCCATGTCAGTCAGTGGAAGACGTTGCATTGGCACGAACCTGCACAACTCGAGGAGGACACAGCAGGTACAAGGCATAGGAGACTGCTGCAGAGCATCTGTTGCTCAACACTTTTGCCCACAGTGGTCTGAGCACCCACACAGCGGCACATGGCTGGAACAACGGGCTGCTCCCACATCGTGTAGCTGTCTGCATGACAGAGTGCAGAAACCGAGGAGCACACAGGCAGCACACAATCGCCTGATCTATCCCAAGGGCCTGCCTTCCTTGCTCCCCACCTGGTTCTGGTTCTGGTTCTGGTTCTGGTTCTGGTTCTGGTTCTGGTTCTGGTTCTGGTTCTGGTTCTGGTTGGAGCCCTGGTTGTTGCCACCCTGCTGCTGCTGCTGCTGCTGCTGCTGCTGCTGCTGCTGCTGCTGGTTGTTGTTGGGAGGCGATGGGGGTGGCGGCGAGGGGGGCTGCTGCTGCTGCTGCTGCTGCTGCTGCTGCTGTTGCTGCTGCTGCTGCTGCTGCTGCTGCTGCTGCTGCTGCTGCTGCTGCTGCTGCTGCTGCTGGTTGTTATTGGGAGGCGATGGGGGTGGTGGCGAGGGCTGCTGCTGCTGCTGCTGCTGCTGCTGCTGCTGCTGCTGCTGCTGCTGCTGGTTGTTATTGGAAGGCGATGGGGGTGGTGGCGAGGGCTGCTGCTGCTGCTGCTGCTGCTGCTGCTGCTCGTTGTTGTTGGGAGGCGAAGGGGGTGGCGACGAGGGCGGCGGCTGCTGCTGCTGCTGCTGCTGCTGCTGCTGCTGGTTGTTGTTGTTGGGAGGTGATGGGGGTGGTGGCGAGGGGGGCTGCTGCTGCTGCTGCTGTTGCTGCTGTTGCTGCTGCTGCTGGTTGTTGACAATGTTGTTGATGTCGTTGTTGTTGCTTGGCTGCTGGCCTATGTGCACAGGGCCACGCCTTGTGAGCAGATATTCCTGCAGTTGCCAGGCACGTGACAATCGGAGCAGGAGACTGAGAGGCGCAGCCAGGTCAGCACGATGAGAGCTAGCCTCAGTTTCATCATGCAACGTGGAACAGAGGCAGGGCCTGGGTGTATGGCGCAGGCTGCCGTACAACAGTACCTTCAGCGGTACAAGCCAGTGGTTCATGCCCTGCCACAGCTCAGCCACTGAAGAAGCTGATGAACGGGCACCCACACAACCACCCCAACCACCCCAGCTGCTTAGACCTGCGGGCCCCGACCCCCAATATTGCTCCACCCAACGACCCCAACCACCTGATGCAGCTTCCCACCCCACCCCACCCCCAAAACCGCCACAACCACTCGCCTTCATAGCAGTCATCTGCTCAAGGGTGTAGTGCCCATCCAGCAGCAGTAGCAAAACGTCCATGAGAGCTCCCACCTGGCTGTTCACAACAGCCAGCTGCGGGCGCACAGCAACCGACCAGTAATGTCAAGAGGCTAAGGGTTACTTGGAGTGCCACGTGCCAAGCATTTGAGTGGCAGATACAGATGTCATGGCAACGTGCGGGGTGGTCGCATAATGCACAGGAACAGCAAGTGACTGGGCACAAGGCAGCAGGTTACGCGAGTGAAAACAGACTTGTAAGTGTTGGCCACAAAACCGAGGTATCTCACCTGGGAATACACATCCGGGTAAGTGTGATCACCCGCATCGTCGCGTGGCTGACGGATGGGCCCACCCCGTGGACCGTTCATATCCCCTGCCAGCCCGCTGTAGGCCGCCAATGTTGAAGGGTCCTCTGTCGGGTCCCCCCCATAGCTGAGAACCTGGGCATTGGCTGGGTCCTGGGGACCGTTCAGATCCCCTGGACCATCCATATTCTCCTGGGTCTTCAGCTCCAGCTCAGGGCTCACCCCGTCCAGCGGCAAGCCCATTGTGTGAATCTCTACTACAACACCCTTAGCCACTGCCCCTTCGGGCACGTCAGTGTTCAGATCGCCCCCTTGCTGCAGAATAGCATCCTTAGTCACTGCCTCGTCCACTGGGACACCTGCCGGGTGAGGCTCGGCAGCCAAGGGGTCAACAACGTTGGCGTCTGGGAGCTGCTCAGGGGCGAGGAGCAGGGCCTCCTTGGGCCCCCCAGCATCTGCAGTGCCCTGCTCATCTGCCAGCAGATCCACAGCAGCCTGCTGCAGGCTGCGTGCGGGTGCACCCTGCCCACTCCCTTGGGTCACTCTGGAGTGTGTGGACAGGGCACCTGTGCGTCAGTAGAAGAAAACACGGCACCACAGTAATGAGCAGGAGCTGAGCAGAAGTCGAAATAAAGCACAGCGTGCACCAACAAGCCGCGCGTGTTCCATCTGGTTGCATCAGATGTTTGGACCATTGGTCCTTGGCAGGGTTTGACAGCGGTTCTGCCAGAGGATCAGTGCGAAAGAATTAGTTCAAGCCAGCAGGCGCTGGCTGGGGGCAT
This sequence comes from Chlamydomonas applanata, assembly GCA_001662365.1. Taxonomy (NCBI): domain Eukaryota; kingdom Viridiplantae; phylum Chlorophyta; class Chlorophyceae; order Chlamydomonadales; family Chlamydomonadaceae; genus Chlamydomonas; species Chlamydomonas applanata. The sequence goes on along the minus strand of BDCZ01000018.1, from coordinate 240,997 downwards.
GCCATGAGCCGCAGCTGGCAGCTTCACCACGGCAAGAGCACATGAGCATGAGCTGCATCAAGGCAGGCAGTGTGCCGAAGGGTGTAATGCATGGTGCATGGTGCTTGGCAAGAACGTGGGCCTGTGGTGTGGGCCGCCAGAGGCGAGGGCTAACAACGTGCACCCACAACACGGGCTGGTGCCACTGGCCATGTGTGCGCACTGAGAGCTGAGATGTGCAAACAGCATGCCGGCCTTGATGCCACAAGACAACAAGAGCCCTCCAATGTCATGCAATGTTACCACAGCTGCGCAAGTTCCGCTCACCCGTGAAACGCCGTGTTAATTATGTACTATTGAGTGTCGCTCACCTCCGTCTTGTAGCAGCCCAGGGTGCAGGCCATACGCGCATGGCAGCCTGGCCAGGGCACCCAGCACACCCAGCAGCAGCAGGCATGGCAGCAGCTTCGCCATAGAACTCCTGCTGTGTGCGACCCTCACTGCTGAACCAGCACACCTGGGCCCGTTCATGACTGCAGCCATTGCAGCCTGCGGCTAGCCCTGCTACTGGAGTATGTTACTGGGGCAGGGTCAAGGTATGGGGTCCAACGGAACACACTGCCAGCACACAGCTGTGCACCAGAACTGCAGCTGTGGATGGCTTTAAAGACCGGATGGCGTATAAGAGTGGCGGCTGCGTGGTGATCTGGTGGTGCTTTTCTAGGCATGGCTCTTTGGTGCACATGTGATGCTTGGCCCCTGGACCTAGGACCAGCCCAAAACCAGCTGCCATGTGTATGGGGATTTGAACGAGTCCATCGCTTCCATCCACAACCACACATGAACGTGGCCGTGCTGTATTGCAGCTGCAACATCCATGCGTTGGCAGAAGTCGACAGCCAGCTGTCCATCGATCTATCTTCAGAACGCCGAGAAATGGTTTCTGCTAGCTTTTGGGCTTGTCCAATGGTCGTGCCCCCTTGGCGCTTGAAGCGGACCCCCTGTAGCGCCACCAGGAGCTCCACCTGGTGGCATATGAAATGTACGCAACTCATATACTCGTATAGATGAAGCTCCCACTCAGTTACAGTGCTGGTTGCAGCGGGCCAGCTTAGTAACAGCCTCATAGAGAACCTGCTCCAACTCAGCACATGCTCAGTGCCTTAAGCCTGCCTACACACTTATCGATACCTCATAATGCCAACCTTCCAACACATGCGTGCTGTCTGTGGCCCTTGCCTTGTAATTACCAACAAAACTATCCAGCATGCAGCCCGTGCAAACCTGTACGGGTTGGTCAGGTCCCTCTTGTACATCAAAACCAGCAGCCAGACTGCACACTGCACCACCGCATGCACTATGCTATGGTACAACATGCGGCCCCCATGCTTCTGCATGCCGCTCTCCCTCCATGCAACTGGCTCTGAACAAGCCAGCGCTGACCTAAACAAGCCACTGGTCGCGTTCCAGGGGTCCTGTGGGTGTGGGCATATGCATATGAGCCACGCATGCACCCGTGCGCCCCACCTCTCCAAGCGCACGCATCACACTCTGAACCTCATAGCTCTGCAGGCAGCCGGCCTGCGGTATAAGGAGGCGGGGCAAACTTTACCAGGGGGCAAACGGTACCAGTTTCAGAATCAACTGCATGCTGCGTGCTGATGCCAACTTATTGTAGGATGCAGTCTTGATAATTTGAGGGGAGTGCTCACTGGTGTAATTTGCCCCGCCGCGGCTGTTTCTGGCAGATCCACCACCTGATGGTTAAATGACTATAACCCATGCGTGGTTTAATAATTTTGATCCGAACTATTTGGGTTGGATGACCAACTCATGTATGCAGCATGTGCAAAAAGACTGGAGTGAATCAACAATGTTTGCATGGAATGGCTCAATGTCAAACCTATCCTTGGTATAACTTCCCCCGCCTCCTTATACAGCAGTACGTCACACACGCAGCAGGCAGTACATGTGTGAGAGGGGGGGTACAGCCAGCTGCTGCCCGCATGACAGCAAACGATGATGGGCACACATGTGATATCCATTTAGGAACATACACAGGTGTATGTATCCCCCCATGACCATACCGCATGTTGCATGCCGCATGTCTTGCCCCATGCCCCATGCCCCATGCCCCATGCCCCATGCCCCGCCCAGTCTGCTGCAGCACCTGCACGCGCTGCACTACCCATGCCCCTGCACCACCTGTGCCCCTGGCACACCTTGATAGTCAGGCGGTCCTGGCGTGGGGTCGCAACAGCACAGGCCACCAGCAGCATTCCCGTGACACCCCTGCAAACAGCGACAGCCGAAGCCACAGCCGCAGGTCAAAACACACAGGGCAGCCACATGTGGTTCTGAATTAACATCACAAGCTAGAGCAAATGGTAGCTGGCGGAACAGCCATCTGCATGCACATGCACCATCGGCATGCTAGTAGGCAGCTGACGGCCACCAGCAGGCAGTGAACCGGTGAGGCGGAGTTTCAGGGGCAGGCCTCAGGGTTCAGCGGTTCAGGGTTCAGGCCTCAAGGGAGGCTCGGGCAGGCTCGGGATGCAGGGCACTCAGGGGACTCAGGATGCTACTTGTGGCGCATTCATGATCACTCACGTGCAGCCTGCCTGTAAATCCAGGTGGGTGAGGCTTGGCATGGATGCGAGTGTAGGCAGTGTGTCTGGCTGCAGGTTGCACCCACTGCAGGCAAAACACAAGCACAGAAAGAGAGCAAGAGAACAACGCAATGGTTCCCGCATTGCCGTCGTGTTATAAAAGTGTCCACGCCATGCTGTGCCCACATGTCAAAGAAGCGGATGCCCAGAAGTACAAACACGATCACACAGATGCAGGCGAACAGATAGCCAAAAAAGGCACCCCCCCCCTCCCCCGGCCTGCCAGCGCCTTGCGCCTGACACGGCCATCCGTGTGGGCTGCAGGACAGCTCCAGCCACACGCACCTGCAGCACAGCGCACGCAGCCCGGGCAGGCTGCTGTGCAGCAGCTGTGCAGTCTCCTGGCTCAGTGTCATGCTGCCCAGCACTAGCTTGTGGCCTGGCCCAGGCGTGCTGCTGCCTGCCCCCATCCTCCTGCTAGGGCCAACTGCTGCTGCCCCGCTGCCTGGTGCAGGGGCTGTAGTGCCCCCAGGCATAGGGCAGGCTCCCCGACTGCCGGCAGCACTTGCATGGCCGCTGCCATCAGCACTCTGTGCACCGGCACCTCGCAGGCTGGGCGCTCCAGCGACTTGTGGCACGGCTTGGGAGCTCAAAGGGCCTGGTGGTGCACTGCTGCCAGCTGGTGGGCCCACAGGCTGCCCACTGGCTGAGCCACCTGTGCATCCCTGCTGATCTGCAGCCCCTTCCTCACCCCACCGGAAGTCCCAGGGCCAAGGCAGCTGCTCCCTCTGATCCTCAACCTGGCCACAACCCTGGCTCCTCAGCCCCGTTGGCAACCTCATGGCTGTGCTGGAGGGAGCTGGGCCAGGGCGAGCTGCAGAACCACAAGCTGGCCCAGGCTGACTGCTGCTGCTGCCTGCTGTGTCCGCAATATCTGCAGCCGGACATGTGCCGACCTGCAACGGAGCCTTCACAGTGGCAGGCTCACTCCGCACGGAGTCGTGTGCCTGCAACGAGCCTGGGGCTTGCATTGGGGATGGCACAGAACCCCAGCCACTGCCACAGAGCGCCTTGAGCACACGTAAAGTTGCAGGCGAGGTGGCTGGCGGTTGCCCTGCCCAGCGGGGCCGTGCCACCCAACAGCTGTACCGCGGACGGTGCTGCAGCTTGAGCGTACTGGCGTACCTCAGCTGTACTGCCAGCAGCTGTGACAGCTGCCTGCACTCTGACTCATCCCCTTCTTCCACCACCAGCTCCCCCACACGCCAGCCATGCTGCGACAGGCACGGCAGCTGCAGCACAGCTGCCACCCCAACTGTAACACTCTCCGCCTCCAGTACGTGCAGCTGCGGCAGGTGCAGTACATCCGGTACGGCACCGCCCTGCTGCGCTACTGCCACCAAGTCTGACAGTAACAGCAGCCCCTCAACTTCCATCTGGATGCGTGGCTGGAGTGAGAGGCCCTTTGTGCTTAGCTGTGTGAGGGCCGTGAGGTGGTTGAGGGCGGTTAGAGCTGGACCGTCCAGCTCCACCGCCATCGCCAGCTTCAGCGTCTGTCATGGGGGCACGGGGGAGGAGGCAGGTGTGGCATCGGGCAAGGCCAGTTAGCCACACAGTGGACGCGCGCTGTTTAACCAGCATCCCGCAGGTGCCTGCTGGTTGATTGAAATGCTCTCACCACACGAAATAACAGCAAGGCATACACCCATGGCTGGTAGTCATCCGCGTGCCTGCCGCATGGCCCCCCAGCCACCTGGTTGCCGTGAATGATGCAGCTGGTGTGATGCCGCTGCTGGAGACTGCGAGACTTGTGAAGGACTTGGCAGGCTGCCCCCAGACTGCTTTCTAATCGTTAATTCAAGTTTATACAGACCTACCTTGAGCTGTGAGGCCCAGGCCGGGAGCCAGCGCGGCAGTATGGCGAGGATAGCCAGCTGGCCAGGCAGCGTCCAGTCAGACAGCTCAACTGCACGGCAGCAGCAGGCGCAGCGGCAACAGCACTTGTGAGCCACGTTGCTGACCACACTGCATAGGCTGTGTGCGGTGCTCAAACACAGAGGGCCATTGTAAACAATAAAATACTGCGGCAAGATAGAGATGTTCAGCGCACCGCGCGATGCAATTGGGCACAGAGCCACGCTACTCGCCGGCTCAGCGTGTTCCACCACTACTTCGGCCCAACCCCCCATACCTGCCGGTGCCTTGCCAGGCATTCCCGCACTCACACTCCTGCAGCCCCGTGAGCCGTGTGAGCAGTGGCGCCTGATCAGGCCGCAAGAGGTCAGGCAACAGGATGGAGCCAAGGCCGGTGTCCAGGCCGGTGGGTGTGAGGGTGCTGGGAGATGGCAGCACCCTTAGGGATGTCAGGCCCGTGAGGGCTGCGAGGGTCGAGAACTGCGCGGTGTGGCGCATGGAACGGAAGGGGTGGAGGAAGCGTGGGGCATGGAGCTGGGTAGCCATGACTTCCAAGCTGAAGCTGCGAAGGGAACAGACGACCAGTTCGTCAAGACACGGCAACAGACCCTCAAACCCTGTAGCCATCCCTCATGACCTCCTGTGGCAAGGTCCTGTCAGCGTCGGTTGAGGCGGCGGGAGGTATGCGTCCCTTTTATACGGATCCCCCTTTCTCCTGCACGTATAGGTGCAGCGGGTGGCCGACCCACACCCACCGGCACTGCGTCGTCCGACAGTGCGCCGGGGCGCGGCGGTGCGACCGTGACGGTGAGTGACCGCAGCCTCGTGAGCAGTGACAGCGTGTTGAGTGGCACGTCATGGCGGCCATACTGCAGGTGTACAGCAGGTGTACCAAAGGTGTACCGCAGGTGTACTGCAGGGTCCACCAGGTAGGGGGAGTGGGCACTAGGGGGGTCCTTCAGCCTCACCAAGTGCAAGTGCCCGATGGTGGCATCATGCATACAGGCAAGTTGCCAGTCTCCCAGCAGCAGGCTGCAGCCATATTCTCATCCATGCAGTGCATTCGCTGGTGTGGCATGCTGCATGTATGACTTGTACCTGGGGATGGCCTGTAGACTCTGCACGTACCTTGCATTCGCTGAGCTCCAGGTGCTGCAGGCATGGCAGCGCTGCCAGCGGCTGGATAGACACACGTGTCACATCACACTTCTCCAGCTTGAGGCGTTTGAGCGAACGCAGGCGGCTCGAGATGGCCTGCATGGCAGCATGGCGGTGCAGTGTGTCTGGCGCATGCATTCGCATGCACGGTATGCATGTGAACAACAGACACGGTGATGCACGCTGCACAACATAGGGTGGCATGTGGGATGACAATGGGCTGAACGGGCAGCATGGCGACTGGTGGATGCTGACGAAGCTGAACAGGAGATGAAGGGCCCCCTTGCCCTACGTCAAAAATTTGATGCGAGAACAACATTCACCGTGGCCAGCAGTGGCGAGTGGGCGACTCCAGTAAGCTGCAGCGTGCTGACAGTTTGAACCAACAAATCCAGTTGCAAGGATGTCAATGCCAACGAGACCGCTGCATGATCCGAGCCCATGACAGCCAGGTGGGTGGGCCGCAGCGTGGAGTGCCAGCGCGCATACTGAATCTGCTGAACGGCCAGATCCGACAACACTATGCGCGATACACGTGCATCTACTGCGCGCCTAGCTGCAGAGCAAGTGGCTCGGAGAGCCTGCTTGCCCGCATGTGTTAAGTGCCCAAACACAGCGTCCGCCAGCAAAGGATTTTGAAGCAAGTCTAAGAAATCTGCAAGGTGGTCATGTACGCATCCAATTGGTGCTTGCTTGAGGCCCTTGCTGGGCTGCATAGCTGCAGCTGGGATCAAGGAGGGTCTATGTTCACAGCCAGCTGGTATTCAGCATCGTGTCTATGTTCATTGATGATCATTGATGAGGTCCACTTCACAAAGCAAGCAACTCTCTGTCTCACATGCGCTGGTCACGCACCTCGTTACACACACATTGCGTGCAGCCACACCTTGACCTGTTGGCAACAGCAGCTAACAACTGCTTTGACACATTCAGCACCCACCATCCAGCCTTGTTCCCGAGTGACAAGCTTGGCTTGTGTGGAGTGTGCCTGTTGGCCTGCTCAACCTGCTCAACTGTTCTGCCCTGCCAACTGTTCTGCCATGTCTGTACCACCTGGGCCATGCCATGCCTGTAGAACTGTTCTTCCTGTCAGCTGTTCTGCCCTGCCCTGCTCAACTGGGGTCCAACTGGGGTAGTCCTAACCACAGCATCAGAACCGGCCGCGCTTGACAGACCGGCTGCGACCCCGGCTGCGACCGCGCTTGGCTGGCGCTGGCGCTGGCTCTTCTGGCTCTGACTCTTCTGGCTCTGACGGCTCTTCTGGCTCGGACGGCTCTTCTTCAGGCACAACAGGCACAACGTGCACGCCCCCAGCCCGCTCGCAGGATGGCCACCAGCACTTGTACCCTTTGGTGTTGGGCCAAGCTGGCACACTCCACAGGGGCCAACAGGCACAACAGGCACACTCCACATCCAGCCTTGACCCTGTCATTCACGACGTCAGGCAGACATGCAGTCATCAAGGGTACTGCAGGTGGCAGGAGGCTTCTTGCTGCTTGGCGCTGTGCACGCGCTATGCTGCAAGCATGCGTGCTCCGTGCACAACACGGAGCTCCCACACCAGATGCATGGTCATCACTGGTCTGCATCTGGAGCAGCCAGCCACTGTCCTCAGCTGCCTTCACGGTGCTCAATCCAGCTGTGCCATGCAGGTGCCATGGGCATCCCCCGATCTGCCAGGCCATAAGGTAACGAGACCTGTATGGCCTGATTAGCATTGGTACGACACAACCTCACAAGTCGCAGCCCGCCTCATGGGCCGTGATTCCGTAGTCAAATGGCAGGCAGGGTCCTGTTTCACTCTTGTTCAAGATCAGAGGTTATGGTCGGCCGGCCTGCGTCTTTGTTGCGTCACGCCTTCATAACTCACCCAAGTGATGTGGAATTGTGGAACACTAAGTTATGTTCGAGCTGAACTGATCTGCACAGATCTGATCTATTGGTGAGCCTTGTCGTCCTCCTCAAGCCATTCCACCTCTGCCCCCGCCGTCACCTATGCACACAGCGGACAACACTTCCAGGGTGTCAGCCACGAGCGGCAGCCATCAGCTACCTGCAGAACACTTGGTAGTGTGTTTTCCATGTATCTATCAGCCATTAACCCATTATCCATGACTATGCAGCATGGAACAGGCAGGGGGGGGGGTAGTGTTGCTGCACGATGGGGCCCATGTGAGGACTGAGGAGCGCCCGTGATGCATAAACACGGCAAGGCTAGGGTTGCATTGTATGGTTACTGTGTAATCTGTGGTCTGCGGCCCTGCTGTTATTCAGCTGGGGGCCCTGGGGCCACCCTGAGCTCTGCAGCCTCAGTGTGGCCCCAGGACCTGGACAAGACAAGGTGGTCAACCCACCTCCGCGCAATCCATGAGGGCCAGGCGGTCCATGAGGCCGACGCGCAGGCTGCCAGGTCCAACCTGCAGCGAGCAAGCAGCATGTGCAGCTGGACCCAGCTCAAGACCTCAGTCTATGCAGTGAGGATGACGGCCAGCAAAAGGTCGGAGCTGTGATCGGCCCACGGGGAACGGTCAAGGTCCAGGGTCAAGGTCAAGATCGAAGTGAACAGGAAAGCGGGAAGCAGGCGCTCGTACCTGGCCATAAACATCCTTAGCAGCTGCATAGCCATTCTCAGCTGCTAGCCTGCACAGCACAGCAGTGGGGAACACAGGCAGTCTTAGTCATCAATGAAAACCATACATCGATACATGTGATGCAGTTGGATTGAGGGAGCGCTGTGACAAGGCCAGACTTTCAGTTGCTTCTGGTGAAGTGGCCCGTGATGCAATCATAAAGCTTTGCTGCTGCCTGCACTTAAGTGTCTGGTACTCCCACCCAAGCGCCCGTGTGCAAGACATCAACCGCCATGCGCCCCCACGTGCCATGCATGCACACACCCAAAGACTGCCAGTGCATGCGCTGTGGCCAGCAGGGGATCATGTGGGGCAACCGCCACGAATGCAGCAATGAGCGCCGTGACCGCACATCCAGCCGCGGTAATTTGGGTGAGCATGGGCACGCCGTTCTCCACATATGCCACCTTGGTGCCATCCGTCACCTGCGGACACAGCCGCGTGAGAGCAAACCACCTCAACCGCCGCAACCAGTGCAACCACCTCTGGAAAACCCTCAAGCGCCTCACCCTATGCCTTCAAAAACAGACACACTTCACCTGTGAGCACTCTTTGCAGACTGTCGTGAAGACGGAGGGGTGCAGGAATTGAGGCAGAGACGCATAATGTTGCAAACAATGATGCATTGTCGGATGGGCACAGGTTTGCAGCACCTACATAGTCAATGTCGCCAGACACCGCGACAATGCACATGTACTGGGAGGCCAGCGCCTTGGCCACAGGCAGGGCGTCTCTTGAGGACGCGGTCGAGTCCACTCCGTGCACGTTGCCTGCACGGGCAACACGCGGGTACGGCCTAGATCAGCGTACGTTGCCTACATAGGTTGCATCAGTGTGCACGCGTGTGACACGCGCGCATCCCTGTCTGCCGTTCAGTGGTAAGTCAAACGTGACAGTCGGTCTATGACTTATGCATATCCAAGCACGATGAAAATAAATTAAAGCTACAAACACACAACAGTTGGCTGACATCTTCCGTTATCAGCACAAGCGAGACCAAGCAACAGCAGCTGCAGTAATAGAAAACCACGGGCCCGGCCAGCAACAACAGGGTGACAAGAAGCAGCTACAAAGCAGTGGGAGCAGCCTCCAGCGCACCAGCTGCTCCCGCCAGCGCTAGGATCTCGCTGCCGTTGCCGCGCACAACAGTGGGGCCGCATTTGAGCAAGTCCACGCATGCACGTGTGCGCATTGGCGTCGCGCCACAGCCCACCGGGTCCAGCACCCACGGCTTGCCAGCAGCCACCGCCTGTACCGTCAACAGGCATGCAGCACAGTCAGCGCCCTTTCCATGACCGCCAGCCAGCCAAACAGCCATGCGCAATCTTCATACAGTCTCCGTCGTCTCGAGCACCTGACTACGGCAACTAAACCACCAACCACTTGCACCAGCTGGTCCAGAACCCATCTCACTGTCCAACTACCTAACTAACTATCACGTATCAGCCAACTGTGTTCGTCCAACCACCAACCGCTTTTGCCGCCAACTTCTTTGACGCGATCCATTCGGAGGACAGCGTGCCCATGTTAATGAGCAGTGCAGAGGAGATTTGCACAAAGTCCTCCACCTCATCCAGCGAGTGTGCCTGCATGCACGCATTGGCGCATGCGTGCATGCATGGGCGGGGTGTTCGGGATGCATGGATCACAGCACAGGCATGTGCTTGGCAGTGTATGCAGAGAGGAGATTCAGGGAATTGCAGAACATGCTGCACATGGTTCAGATCAGTAAGATCCCCCAGCTGCATGCGGCCACACCATCGCAGGCGACGCGCCAGCTGCCAGCAGCACGTTTGCCATGATGTCCATAGATACGAAGTTGGTGATGCACTGCACATATGGTGCATGACGCGATAAGGGGGCGTGGAGCAAGTCACGTGCTCGGCTTGCATGCATGCCTCATGGGCACGTCTAACACATGCCTGTAGCTACAGTGGCATCAGGTGCTGCAGGCTGGGCATGCAGCATGTGCCATGTGGGGCAGCATGTTGGTGTGTCATGGTGGGAGGCTGTGCACCTTATGCGCGACTGCAGTGCTCCCAGCACCGTGCGCTAGTGCTGGTCATGCATGCATGCAGTGCTGTGTGCAGTGGAGCGTTCTGATGGCAGCATGCGCAATGCACTGAAGGTGCTCATCAGGCCCACATGTAGCATTACAGTCATGCGCATGCAGACGTCCAGCCCATCAACCCGGCATCCAATCAACAAAATGAGGTTACATGCGCGGTGCAGTGGGACCACGCGGATGCACGAGCTGCCGGCAAGCCCACGAACTGGCGTTCACGTTTCATCGTTACCTGCACCAGCGGACGAGCTGACTTCACTGCCATCCAGCATTTCCAGCAGCTCTCTGAACTTGCATCGAGCTGAATGGGCTCCGATGCCATCCTGATGCTGGGTCTTAACAAAGCGAGCAAAAAAAGATTGCAGAATGGGCTAGTCAAGCTGGCGAGTTGAACCCAGCAGCCCATGGCAGGCAAAGCGATTGGCCATCAAAGTGAGGTACACACCCACGTGGCATGGTACCGCAGTACAATCCAAACTGTGGATGCTTTGATTCATAACAATGCTTGGGTCAGCTCTAGATGTGGCCTCCTGGCTGGCTGAACACAGCGGCACCAGCAGAGCACCTGCAACTGCACGGTGCCATCCGCCTGCGTGCATGATTTGCGCTGGGAGCTGAGGGTGGGCAGATCAACGAAGGTGGTGGATCTGGCACAGGGCACGTTGTTCACACCGGATGGTGTTGCTGAGCACCAGCTGGCTGCTGAGGCGGAGCTGGCGCAGGTTGACGAGTTGAGAGATCCTTGTGTGAGCTGTATCGCACACTGGCAGTGCAAGTTGTAGCACAGCGGCTATAGTAAGTCAAGCACAGCAAGTGGGTGTGAGCTGGGGAGTGGAGGAGCTGTGTGCTGGGGTTTGCCACATGAAGGACCTTCACATGCACGCTGTACATTATGTATGTGGTGTATCGCAGCTGTCTCAAGGCCCACCCTGATCAGCTGCAGGCAGTGAATGAGCGAGCAAGTGCACTTGTGCGTGGCGCTGAGCAGGCACATGCATCAACGCCGCACCCTAGGGGAAAGAGCCATTCGATCGAGGGCAGTTGAATGGCAGTCGGGGGTGCATTCATAGCCTTTGTGGATGCTGCTGATGTAAGTCAAAGCGTAAAGATCGAACAGCATGTTGATCAGGCACTGTCGATCTCCCAGCAGCTTTCTAAACTCGCTGGAGCCACATAGGCTCGCGAAATTGGCGAGAGTTGATGCGAACAGACGATAAAATAGGAGACACCAAAGGCGTGAAACCAGGCAGCTGAACGCGACTGCAACAGCTGTCTGTGATCGATATGGAGTCACACACCCACGTGGAATGGTACCGAAGTAAAAATAGTGCCTCGAAAATACGGTGAGTGGCTCCAAAGCCTGCGAGCACCGTATTTGATGCATTACAGTGACTGAATGCGTTCTAAATGTGGCCTGTCGGCTGGAAACTGAACAACTGCGGCACCAGCAGGGCACCCGTGCAGTGCGTGGTTCCATCTGGGTTCATCTGCAGACAGTACACACTGGGTGGTGCAGGTCTCCTGCCGCTGGCGTCCCTGCAAGCAGCCGCCGCTATGCGTCCGCATGCCGCCATGCATGGCAGCAACCCCTCGGCCTGCCATGCAGAACAGCTGCGCAGCACGGCACAGACCAGCCTGGAGCCAGCAGATGGCAGCAGCAGCGGCGGCATGCCTGCAGCTAGCATAAGCGGAGTATCCAATCTAGGGACGCAGCGTTGGGATGCCAAGACACAATATGCGTTTTTCCACGAGGGCCGGGACTGGCAGGTAGAGACAAAGCAACATGCTGGATTCTGTGCTGCAATCACGCATGCTGTACAAACGTGTGCATGGCATGTCAGGGTATGCTGAGACAAAGCTAGGGCAAGTCAGGTGCAAACTGTAGGAGGTGGGGGTGCCTGCTGCATTTCGTCTCTGGAAAGCGCGCACGCCAAGCGTCAACACTTCGCACATTCATCACACATGCTGGGCTGCTGCCACAAGCTCTGCGCTGCACGGTGTCCCGCAGGCAGTACAGCGGTACTGGGAGGAAGTAACGTGTGGTACGGCCTGTCTGACTGACATTGGTGTCTGGGATCCAGAGGAGCGGTACATGGCAGTACAACAAAGGCAAGTTGGTGCAGAGGCAGAAGGCATGGGAAGTGTGGCCGCAAGAAGCAGCCAGTCTGCGGCCCTGGCTTCTTTCGAAGGAGGACAGGGGTGGGGGGGAGGGAACGGCAAGCAGGAGCGGATAACCTACAAAATGGTCATCAGCTATCTTGGGCCTGCGTTTGAGGGGTGGGCATGGCAGCCAGGGCCGGCTGTGACGGTGGAGGCCCGACTGAGTGAGGAGTTGCAGGTGGGTGTTGTGACGGCTGTGCTGCACACTGGCAGTAGCACAGCATCTGTGACTGCTGTGACATCTGTGGCAGACCATGTCGCAGTTCTAAGGGCCTGATGAGATTTGATGAGACACAGCCAGCAGCAGGGCCCAAGCCGAAGGCTCAGTGCTGGCTGCAGAAGCCTACCGAAAAGGGAATCTGCAGATCTCTCCCAGACCTCTGCTCATTTTTGTTTAATACTCCACCCGCTGTGCATGTCCCGTGTGTTTGGCCCTTGTGCAGGCAGCACTGAACAGGGCGGCAGAGGCGGCGGCGGCAGCAGCGGGCGCCAGCAGCACCACCTTGGGGAGGGGCGCAAACACAGATGCCCATGCCAGCTCCAGTACGCCCACGCACCGGGGGCGTACTGCCCGACTGCCACCTGTCACACGTGTCATCCTCTCTTGCTCAGGGAGGACAGACAAGGGGGTGAGTGGGCACTGCCAAGTGGCGTCCTTCTACTCCTGGTACCCGATCCCTGCTGACCAGCTCAGGGCTGCAGTGCATGCAGCAGGCGCGCATTGGACGCACAGCGTCAGCAATGACACTGGCATCAGGAATACAGGCAGTAGCGGTACCGGCAGCAGTGGTACCGGCAGCAGCAGTACCGGCAGCAGCGGTACCAGCAGTATCACTGGTGGCAGTAGCAGTGCAGTTCGGCTCATTGCGGTTGAGCAAATGCCGCGGGCTTTCCACGCAACATTTGCGGCAGGGTGGCGGCGGTACGTGTACCTCCTCCCCTTGCGCTCACACACATCACACACCCCTTCACGCACGCTACACACAGCACAGACATCCACAACAGGTGACGCGGCACAGCAGCCTATATCGCAGCTGGATTCATCGAGTATTCCATCCTCTTGCTCATCGCCTGGCACGTTGGGACCCTCATCAAAAGCAGCAGCAGCAGCAGCAGCAGCAGCAGCAGCAGAAGCAGCAGCAGCTGCAGCAGCAGCAGCAGCAGCAGATGCAGCAGCAGCAGCAGCAGATGCAGCAGCAGATGATGCAGCAGCAGCAGCAGATGCAGCAGCAGATCCAGCAACAGCAGCAGCAGCAGCAGCAGTGACAGCAGCAACAGCAACACCACCAATCACAGCAGCAGCAGGAGCAGGTGCTCCATTGTCACGGTCACTGGATGTTGATGCTGCTAGGGTGGATGCCCTGCTCCAGGAGCTGGTGGGGACACCCAGGGACTTCTCAGCATTCGCGCGCGACACGCCTGCTGGCAAGGACCCCATCTGCACGATCCACTTTGCACGTGCCGCGCTCGTGGAGCTGCCCACGCGGTACAGCAGCAGCAGCGGCAGTAGCTGCGACAGTAACAGCAGTAGCGCTGGCAGTAGCGCCGGCAGCAACGGCGGTCCGGCACCTGTGCCCGTGTTACGGGTTGAGTTGGTGGCGGACCGCTTCCTGAGGAGGTGCGTTGCATGTGCAGGGCGCTGGCTATTGGCTGTTGGCTGTTAGCTGTTGGCTGTGATCCGTGTGCCCATGCGCAAACAATGGGGTGGTAGCTGGGCACCTGCACGTGCCTGCATGTTGTGTGGTACTTGACAACATGATCGTGATTCACAATTCAAAACACACAGTGGGTGGCCGCACATTAAATCTGTGCGAGGCGCTGCACCCCCAATCGCGTTGTGTTCCGGCAGCAGCTGCGGCTGATGCAGTCATTCTTTCCCCTGCCAATGTGCCTGTACGTGCAGGATGGTGCGGGTGCTTGTGGCCACAGCAGTGCTTGAGTCACTGGGGGTGATGGGACCCCTGCCAGGCTCACCTGCTCACGCCGTCCAACCAGACCATTCCTCAGGGCACAGCAGCGCAGCAGTGGGCGCATGCAACAGTGGCAGTAGGGGCAGTGGCAGCGGCACCTCTTCTTCTTCAGGGCTGCTGCGCCACTGCATACCCAGTGTGCCCGGCAGCAGGCATACCACCAGCGTGCCGGCACCAGGCCTGGGGCTGTGCTTTGCAGGCGCTGGGTATGATGGGCAGAGCTGGGGTGTGGCTGGTCAGACAGGAGTGTGACATGGCGCTCACCAGCAAACCTTCAATCGAATAGGCTGACAATCAGGATGAACTCATGATGAGACATGTTATGGATATGGACACGCGGCTGGCTATTCAGCCACGCATCCGGAGCCGATGAAGTTTAGCTATGGCAATTTACAAGTTATCCCTTGGTTCCATTGTTTTGGTTGAGTTGAGCACATGCCTCCCCCATGTCCCGAACGGCACCATATCACCCACACCGTACATGATCTGCATTTGTCCAACTCTTTCCGCTCTTTCATTCTTCACAGCCTGACAGCCGCCTACCATGCCCACACAACCATATGGGCTGTGTTGCAGGTCATGCAATCGGGTGGCGTCTCTTGTACATGCTAATTCACTTCAGAGGAAAGTCTTGGAGAGGAAAGTCTCAGAAAGCCTATTGATGCTTTTGCGATATCCCGCTCACCAAGGACACCTGTTGCAGCAGAAAGATGTATGGCAGTGCTGCCCTCCCATTCCTTCTGCGCCCTGCCCAAGGCCCCTGCCAAAGACCTGCACGCCACGCGCACACTATACACTAGAGGCGTCAAACTTGCTGGCATGTGTGAGCCATGCACGCTGGCCATCCCTCTCTCATGCTGTACGCTGTGTGCAGGGTGCCTATGTGAGGCGGGTGCCTATGTGAGATTGTGAGGCACGGTAAAGTTGAAAAAAGCTGTACAGCTGGTCACGCAGTCAGCCTGCCTGCTTGGTCATGTTCTCATGTACCTCATAGTGGCAGACTACAGCATTCCTGTGCTCTGCATTGCCCTGGCCCAGGATAGTAGCTCTTCCGCCTCTTGCAGCTCTGTTGCAGGGACACCCCACGCCCTGCACCAGGCAGCACACCGGGATTTGGGAGCAGGAGCACATCATCACCACACGTTACATGCCCATGCCCATGCCCATGCCCATGCCCATGCCCATGCCCATGCCCATGCCCATGCCCATGCCCATGCCCATGCCCATGCCCATGCCCATGCCCATGCCCTGCCTGCTGGGCTGGTCTACTCTTGTCAGACAGACGTGGGACAGAACCACAGGGTCTTCCATGGACCAGCGTGAACCAGTTCCTCTATCTCCGTCATGCAAGATCCAGTGCAAATCCCCTAAACAAGCATTTGCGGCTTCTGTGTGAACCCATTTTGACCTCCAGCAGCTCCCTTTGGCTTGCTGATACCCATCCTGCCTCGTCTATGAAGTGAGTGGCCCAAGAAGAATGCGGCATGCTGTTTCCCTTTACAACATGGTGCAGACACTACAGGAAGGCTGCAGCATGCCTCACACCTCTGGTGCTCAAAAGGGCCTGCGGCCTTGGTAGCCAAAAGCACCACCAGCTCCACCAGCCGTGCACACTGCTGCCTGCTGGATTCCTGATCAGGTGCTGCTGATGCCCCTGGGTCCGCATGCTGTGCGTGCTTTGTGGGGCGTGCGTGCCTGTGCTGGTCACCGCGGCGGATGCGAGATGCCAGCTTCTCCGCCACGTCCTGTAGCTGGCGCCCGAGGTACAGCACGTGCTGCATGCGGTACAGGCAGTACACGTCATGGGATCGCTCAAAGGCACATGCTGGCCTGATGGCAAGTCCCACGCGCAGCATAATGCACAGATCGGAGGCCGGGTAGGGCTGTGGCGGCAGTAGCAGCCAGCATGATTGACCCGCCCAGCGTTCAGTTGGTTTCAACTTCCTATTGTGAAGACGCAGGCGAGGAGCCCTTCTGTGAATACCACAGCACCCATACCATGCTTGCGAGGTTGCATGCGGACGTACCGGTGCAAGTGCAGTGGTGCGACGACCACCCTCTGCATTAGGGGGTGGTGGCAGGGCCTCAAGCCATGACCACGCCACATCCACGGCGCCATGGATCTCCGAAACCAGTGCTTCAGCAGCTGCCCAGTCCGGCGGGCTCTTGGCCAGCTTCAACCGCAGGCACGTGACGCGCCAGCCTGCATGCAGTGCGAGCGGTACGCGTTACGCAGTGCAAGCAGTACGTGTTAAGCAGTGCAGGCGGTACATGTCATGTAGTACAGGCAGCTCAAGTCATGTAGCACATGAGCACAGACACAGCTTGATCAGGGCTGACAGCAGCTTAATACAACCAACGGGCATGGCAGCCTGGGGATTGCTGCCTGCTGCGCCGCACCTGCCCTGAACAGACCCAGCAGCTGGGTTGTCCAGTGTGCTGGGCCTAACCACCGCTGGGCCTGAGCAAGCATGTCTGAGTCAAAGGTGAAGTCACGCTTGCGCAGCTGGAAGCGCAGCTGCATGCGTGGTTGCAGATCAGGTACACAGGTCAGCGTAATGATATGATTTGTGTGTTACATGTGCACGTGAAGGTGATAGGCACGCATTCACGCTCTGATGCTGCCGTGCACTGTGCGGGGCGGCTCAGCACGCACAGCACAGCATAATAATAATCATAACACGGCGTGTCACAGATGTGTCTGCATGCACAGCACAGCATATAATGCTGCAACCGAGGTCAAGCTCCATCGGCATACCAACATCAGCCCCAATGCAATGTGAATGCCAGCATTGGCAACCACATTGAAGTCCAAATCAACATAAAGTTAAAGTCAAACAAACGAGCAGAGTTGATGTGAAATGGACCCACTCTGTCCTCCAGCTCTGCTTCCACCTCCAGCAGCTGAGCCGGCAGCTTATGGTCCCCAAACTCCAGGCCACACGAGCAGCACTGCCAGGGCTTGGCACCAGCTGCAGCC
Organism: Chlamydomonas applanata; assembly: GCA_001662365.1. NCBI lineage: Eukaryota > Viridiplantae > Chlorophyta > Chlorophyceae > Chlamydomonadales > Chlamydomonadaceae > Chlamydomonas > Chlamydomonas applanata. The sequence continues at coordinate 223,532 of BDCZ01000018.1, read as the reverse complement.
TGAAGCATGGCTCATGTATGTCGATAGAGTCAGTAAGGCAGGCACGCGTGCCAGTGTGTGAGACACTACTTCATGCTACGCAAACGATCTGTTGATGCATGGGCGCGTTTCCAGCACCTTAATGGCTCAAGTACTGGAGCCCACCATGACGCCACACAGCAACACAGGATGCGGCACGCTAGAAATACACCCCCGTACCTTTCGTGGATCACGGTACATCACACCAGAAAGGGGTGTGGATCCCTTCGGAGCATCATGGTCAGGCAGGTGGCCTGGTGCATCGCAGCATGCTGGGCACGGCAGCCCCCTACAGCATGTGCACCCCGCAGCAGTATCAAGCGCTTCAGGTGATCACGGCACATCGCCCTTGGGTGCAGCCGCACAGTATGTGCTGCATGCAAGCTTGCAGCACTGCAGCTGCACTGCAGGCCTGCAAGCTAACGACATGATGCAAGCCACCCTGCTGACTTTGACTTTGACTATTGCTGATGCTGTCAGGCAAGAGGCCCTCGCATCTCTCATCTCCCCCCTTACTTACCTGTAATAGTCAGGCTGCTGCGTGCATGCACTGCAGCCGCAGGTGAACAGGAAGCTGTGACGAAGGTAGCGCTGCCTGCAGGGCACGCCGCACTCCATAAAAAACCGTCATGTTGTTGGCTACAAAAATGATCGCAGTGACCTGGACCACCTCGCAACATAATCACACCCAAGCGCCCAAGCCGAAGGTGTGAAAGGCAATGGGGAACCACATACACAGGGCCTGCAAACGTGCGTCAAAAGGCTGGGCAGCTTGGCACACCAGCTGGATTCAGTGCTGACAGCATGGCTCCTGCAGTTAGCAATTCTGTGATTGTGAGTTGGCTACGCACCTCTGATGTGTTGACATGATACGAGGCAGGTGCCACAGATAGCTGGTTGTCAGGAGCTCCCCAGGTGCAATGTCCTTCTGAGCTACTGTTACAAACGCCATGCCACTGTCACCACAGCTGCGGGACCATAGTGCAGGTGATGTGTGTGCATGTTGTAATAATAATGATGATGATGACACGGCGTGTCACAGATGTGGAGCCGAACAGTCGTTATCTAAGTATGTGCTTGCATGTGCAGCAACAAATTGAAGCCGGAGGATGCTCTCACTGTTGTTAAGCAACCAATCACTCAAACACTGAGCAGAATCAGGCAGCTGCCCTGCAGTGCGAGCAGCAGTACAAAAAGGATCAAATTCCAGTCAAACCTGGTCAATGCCTCACCGCGTGTTTGGTGTGCCGCACGTGTGGGGTGGCTTGGACGCCCATCTGAACATGCCAGAACCGCCAGCTTTATTGGAGAAGTGGGAGTTGGCCCGGATGGCCATCAGGGCTTGAATCACCTCACTCTCCGTCACGTGACTGTACCGCATGGCACAGGCCGCAGCCACCAGTCTAACACATTTGGCAAACGGGTCCTGTGGGTAGTTATCCAAGCTGGGTGAGTACATGACATCCAGCAACTCCTGCCTCTGGCTGTTGCTGGCATGGATGAAGTGTAGTGCCTGGTTGACGTGCTTCTCCAGTCCCTTCCAGTCCAGATCTTCTTCGTCTTGGTGGCCTTCATCAATGATCTGCAGGATCCGCCTCCTTTCTGCAGAGATCCAGGCTTCGGTCTGTTCAGGGGCTGCCAGGATTGGCTGCTCCTCAAACACAACATCTCCTGGCTTGAACGCCTGGGCTGCCATCGCTGATCGTCCAAACACTGGGTGCTCGATGAGCTGCACACCCTGATGCTCTTGCCAGCGGTCCAAGCCTGCTGCATTGCTGGTCCGAATCTGTGGCAGGTCCCTGCGCAGGTCTTGAGATGCTGCAGATGCTGCAGGTGCTGCTGCCAGAACCCCGGCAGATGGCAGGGCCCTGCACAGGCATCCTGCACATGGCCACATGGCGGGCACGCCCATGTGAGCGCATGCTCGGCAACAGCGCGGCAGATCTGGCATACAAGGGCAACATGCAAGCCTGCACGCATTGGTCCACCAGTTGTCAGCAGGCAAGCACGCGCTCCACAAACGCACCAATAGGGTGCAGCACGGGGCTGCAGACCCCATAGCGAGGGACTGGTCTGTAGGTGCAAAGCCTCGGCGGGAAAAGCATCCAATTAAGCACCCAATTCACCAGTCGACGCCTGTTATGATCGTTCACTCCAGCCGGCTACCAAAGCAGATTCCACGGTTTTCAGAAGGTTCGAACCGGGCGTGGTCAGGGGTCACCCACACCCCGGGTGGCCCCAGGAGGCAGCTTATGCACGCTTAAGAGTGCTCAGACGCACATCCAGCACGACATGACATTTTACCACAGCCCTAATTGAGGGTTTGGCACGCTCCGCTTTCGGCGTATTAAACGGCCGCCGTCGCATCTGCAGTAGCTTTCCGTCATTGCTTAGGAGCGGCGCTCATACTCTGCTTTCCTTCCAACCTGGCCCTGGCGGCAACATCGACGTTTTGGCCACAGATCAGCGGCATAACTCTTACCACCTTTTGACGCACCGTTCTGGTCTTTGTTGGCACAGCCAGCAGACATGGGGAAGAAGAAGTTTATCGACAAGAAGAATGCCACTACATACTCGCTAGTGTTCAGGCCTAACGGCATCGACGACGGCGACCATCAGGAGGACGAGGCCCCAAGCGGCGTTCCCCTTGACGAAGCGTTCGAGGGCATGGATCCAGACCTCGCAGAGTACTTTGGCATGGCCAAGTGCGTGCGCATGGGGATGTGAGGGCTGTCCATGCGGCAGGCATGGTGTGCCATGCGGGTGTGCCTCGTGCTGCCGCTGCACCATGCTCGCACCCAGGGCCCAGCCCCTGGGCTGCCTGCTGCACACACCTGGTCAAGTCTGTTGGTGCTGCACATCCCTCTGCGGCTCTGGCTCGCTTGGGGCGCACACATAGGCGCGCAGAATGCTTGCTCGAACCACACTCCACTCATGCAACATGCACCTCATACTATTGCGCTGCCCTCGTATTGTTGTACTGCTGTCCTGATGTACAGCCTACGTGATGAGGTGTATGAGGATCTGGATGAGGAGAGGCGCAGAGAGATCCTGAACCTCGGCCTCCCAGATGATGGCTATGACTACACACGGCATCTACGCGCAGTGGGCCCTCCCCGTGCAGGGGGCTTGGAAACCAATCAGGTGCACTAAACAGCCCAGAGGGGCGGGGCGGGAGCTTCAATGGCTGTGAGCCTAGAGATTAGGTCAAGATCAGAAAACATGTTCGATAGCTGCAAGGGGGACTCGGCTCTATGAGAATGTTGTGCCGTGCGTTTCAAGTCAGAGGGTATGAGGCTCCTGGTATAGGCTCCTGGTTGCATGCGCGTTACATGACGGCGGCTGCGTTAGATCATCTGTGCCCCGCAGCCGTCACGCACCCAATTGCATGTCCAATGACAGCCGGCGCCCCTGTGTGACTGCTGTGCGCACAACTATGCGCGTGTGCACAGGTGCCGCGTGGCGTGATGGCCAGTGCGGCAGCGGTCGGCGCGGGTGCAGGGCCCAACGCTGCCGCCATGGCACTCATGAATGCAGCTGTGGCATCCACCTCTGCAGCAGCCTCAGGGGATGTAATGGCTGAGGATCTGGCAGCCACAGGTCCCTCTGTCTTCATTGCTGCTCCCAAGTTCAAGCCTGCGAGCACAGGTGAGCATTGTGTTGATTCAATTTCAAGCTTCTGTTAAGGGGTCACCGCCACAGACCGGTGGATATCAGGCAGGCCACAATCGTTCCCACTGGATCCCAATCCCACCCAGGGCTTGGGAGAGCGGCGTGCATGTGGAGGGTGGGCACTGGGGTACAGACGGGTTGCTGGTGACACTCGAGTACCGCATACCAGCATGCGTGCGTGTAGGGTGCGCGTACGTGGCTGCAGACCCACTGGTACCGGCCCGCATACGTACGAACATGCAACTGCTGCGCAAATGTACACAAACTTATGCCGATTTGCTGAGCGCGTCTGCATACAACATGCCGACTGTACCTACAGGTGTGTAACACATACGTAACCCTCCAATTGACGATGATGTATCCGTGTCTGCAGACGTGCAGCTGGTGGACGCGCGTGCACTGAAGGTGGGCCATGTGGTGGAGGAAGAGCAAGAGGCAGAGGCGGCAGTTTCCACGGTGTCCGCATTCGCACGCACGCACGCACGGGTGAGTGGGCTGCTGAGCTGCAGGACTGCGTGTGCATGGATGCATGGTGTGCCAAGCACTGACAATGCACCGCACAAGGCATGGGGTGCCGCGCGCGAATTTTCGTGCACAAGCCAATTGGGTGGCTGGCATGTTACTTCCCGACCGTCGCTGGGGGTTACAACACCAACAAGCGTGCACACATACAGCAAATGCACACTGTGCAAGTGTGCACTTCTGCATGTGTGTGTGGGTGTGGGTTGGGTGGTGTAGCTGTACACCTTATGTGTGTGTATGCGCGCGTGGCAACGGCGCGCAGGTGCCGCAGCGGGGGCGGCTGGCTGCTGAGTTGGCGGAGCTGGAGGCAGCAATGGAGGAGGTGGAGACAGATGATGAAGACATCTTTGGGCTTGAGGTGTGGTGCCACGCAGCACTTTCCCAGCGTTTCTCCCCAGAACTTCTTCCCGTAATTGGGTGCTGCAAGCAGGCTGTGGGCGGACACTGGGCTTGGCCACGTTTCCAGCTGCGTTGTGACAAATGACCCTCCCTCCCTCCACACCCAACTGACGCGTAGAACAATAAACATGGCACACGCGCATGCAGGGGCCCCAGGGCAGGGCAGGAGACCTTGCTGACCTCATTGCAGCTGAGGATGAGATCAAGGCAGCTGCCGCTGCACCGCCCAAGCGCGTGGGAGCAAGGGCAGAGGCTGGCCAGGTGGGGGCCGGTTGGGAGTACAAGGGCCTGTGGTTTCGGAGCCTTGGGGCCTGTGGTTTCCTGTGGTTTCGGAGCCTGTGGGGGCTGGGGCCTAGGCCCCGGGGACTGTCTCTAAGGAGCTGCCATGATGGGTTTGCGGCAGTGAGCGGCACATGCAGCACTCACTTACCAAGTTACCATGCTGATGGTGTCCCTGATCATGCACTCGTAACTGTGCTGATGTGCTCCTGATTCGTGCTCTGCTGTGCGTGCTGTGGTGGCTGCACGTGCTGTGCTGGGTGCAGGGCGGTGATACTGATGAGTGGGGCGACTGGCTGGACGAGTTTGTGGTGGCTGCAGCAGGGGAGGTGAACGGTCCAGAGGGCGCGGCTGCAAGGGGCTCAGGGGCCAAGGGCCATTCGACAGCCATCCCAGCATCCATGGCAGCACGTGCAGCTCAGTGGGGGGCTGCCCCCATAGGCAGCGAGGAGGAGGATGAGGAATATGATGAGGATGAAGAAGATGGGGAAGACGAGGATGAGGACGAGGAGGGGGAGGCCGAGGGGGCAAGGCAGACCGCTGGGGGCGCAGCAAGCGCGGGGCCTGGCAGTGGTGCAGCTGCGGTAGGGAGGCGCGGCCGTCCTGAGGGCTCCATTGCTTCGTCCTACTGGAGGCCGGAGCGGAAGGATCGCAAGGGGGCGCTGGATGTCGTGGACGACCGCTTTGAGCAGCTGGCCACGCAGTACGAGGTTGGTACGGCGGCGGTTGAATCGGTTGGATGTTTGGAAATGGTTCATTCTGCTGGCGGTTGGAGGTGTTTGATGGTGGCAGTGGCAGGCATGCGGCATTGGCGGACATGGGCATGCATGAGCATGCTCTGGCTTTTATCACACAGCGCAACGGCAGGCAAGATGCCGGGAGTGCTGTATGGCGCACGTGTATGGCGGCACACAACAGCTGGCATCACGCATCACGGTCAGGTCATACACCTCACTGTGAGATGGCTGATGGGTGCGACACACGAGTCAAGGGTGTCACATGCATGGACCTGCAATGGACCTCACTCAATGATCACCCCAGTTACTTTAAGGTGGTCTCCGTGATCACTGCCGGGTTTTTATTTCAAAAGAATGCTTGCTCTTTTGACTGGTCGCAGGACGAGGAGATGGGTGACCTGGAGGGTGATGAGCTAGCAGGGGGCCGCGCAGTGGCAGCTGCGCGTGGTACTGCTGACATCTCCCAGTTTGCTGGTGTGCTGGATGAGTTCCTGGAGGAGCAGGTGGGTGGTGGCATTTGGGGGCGGTGGCGGCAGTTGGGAGAGGCTGCAGCGGTTGGGGCCGGTTGTGGTACTCTGAATGTGGTTGGGAGCGGTCGATGGTGTTTGGGGGTGGCTGGTGGCAACTGTGGCGGTTGGAGGGGGTGGGAGCGCAGGGTAAAGTATGAGGGCGGTTGGCAAGGAGGTGCTTGCTTTACCGGGTGGTTGGGCTGGTTGGTAGGGTGGGTACGACATGTGGATCTAAGATGTTGCTGTCCTCGGTTTGGCTGTGCCTGGATGGTTATGGCCTGGGCACACCAGCTGCGCCATGCGTGCCGGAGTGCCAGCTGCCTTGCTGACTGTGGCTTTCTTGCATGCACGCCACACACGTGCCTGCACGCAGAAAGCCATGCGGCTCGCGACAGGCGCAGGAGAGCCCTCGGCAGCAGGCAGGGGTTCAGGGGCAGCAGGCATTGGGGTGGAAGAGGACGAGGAAGAGGAGGAGGAGGAGGAGGAGGAGGATGGGTTTGAGGACATGACGGAAGAGCAATACGAGGCCTACATGAAGCGCAAGGCTAAGGCAAGGGATGAGGGCCTGGGAGCGCGTATCACCGGCAACAGAAAGGTGAGGGGCGAATGAGTTTGCTCAAGTGGGGCCGGGGTTAGAGCACACCTGCATACGACGCGCTTGAAACCTTTGCCCTGCACCGCACCACCTCCACACATGGTCCGGTCTTCCTTAGCAGCGGCCCACAGCCACCACCCCAGCTCATGTCCAGTGTGACCCTCACGCTGTGAGATCACATATGAGTGGGTGCATCTCAACCCTGGCCCTGCCGCACCTCAGATCTCACCCCTCCCTTTCGCACCTCACAACTCAATGTGCCGCAAAGACATGGCTACATCAAGTCTTCATGTTCTACATATTCACATCCTTTCTCAACATCAAATCCCATCAAACGCCTGCCCTCAAATCTCTGCCCTCAGGTCGAGTCTCTGGACCAGGTGGATAAGGAGGCTTTAGCAGCAGTGCGCGCACGCATCGAGGCCGCGGCGGCGCGTGGTGTGGGCACAGAAGATGACCCGCTGGGCCCCGAGCAGCTGACCGTCGCTAAGCTGGACCGTGGCGAAAAGTGGGACTGCGAATCGGTGCTGTCCCTGAGGTCCAACCTCTCTAACCACCCAGGTCGCATCGTCGAGCCGCAGAAGCGGTCAGGCACCAAGGGAGGCGCAGCCATTACGCTGTCGGCCAAGACTGGCATGCCAATAGTGGGCGGCCAGGTGCTGAGTGCACGTGGGCTCAAGGCACTGGCTTCAGCCACGTCCCAGGAGACAATCCCTGAAGAGGGGCCGGGGGGCCTTGGGGGGGCCAGGCCGGCTGTTCAGTCCCAGAACGGTGGGGAGGGGTCCCAGGGCTCTGAGAGTGGGAGTGAGAGTGGGAGTGAGGACGGGGCAGGGGGGTCGGTTGAGGGGGGCATTGTGATCATGGAGCGGCGCAAAGGGGAGACTGCAGAGGAGAAGCGCGCGCGCAAGGCGGCGGTCAAAGAGGCGCGGCGGCAGGCGCGAGGTGCAAAGAAAGAGCTGAAGGGCATGTTCAAGGCTGAGGCGGCACGGCAGAAAAAGCAAGCAGCAGGGCGGGCGGCAGTGGGTGGGGGCGGCGGCTCGGCATATGTCATTCCTTAGAGGGACCAAGTGTAGCACCATTATGCATTAACAATGAAACGTTGTTCCACGGTGTTGCACAGATATGTTTGACCTGGTCATGCTCTTTCATGGTTATTTGAAGGTGACTGCTTCTGGTATTGTCTTGGAGGGAACTGTTTGCTTCACCACGGCCTCCCTCTGGACGTGTCGGCAGGTTTCACCTGCAGCTTGCCCAGGACGCTCAGAGGGACAAGAGACATGCGGTGGCCTGTGGCAGTTGTGCTGTGGATCCGCGTTCTTGGCGCGTGTTGTGTGTAACACACTGACTTGTGCATACTACGCCTTATTACATAGAATAAGCCTCAAACCCTACATACCCTACCCCAAGGAGGGCGATTACCAGTGGGGCCAGCCCAATGCAAGCCCAGCCAGGAGGAAGCAAGTCCTTGCGTGCCGCTGTGCCCCACCACACCCTATCACCCCCACCCCCAGTTTGAACCACCCACGGCTGACCGTGGTCAAACGGGTTTGACCGCGGTCAAACCTCAGTCGTGCACGCCCTCTGGGTGCAGGGGAGCATGCAGGTCCCCCTCCCCCCCTGCCCCCCCTGCTGCTCCTGCCGGGGAGGAGCGTGCAGGGAATACCCCAATCAGTCCCAGCTGCAGCAGCCCAAAGACAGTGCCCACGGAATTTGGGGCCCAGATGAAGGCGTCCGCCACGGCCTGCAGAAGATGGAGGCAGCAGGGCGGGTGTGTGTTTGTTACATCGTACGCCCATCATGGTGCATGGATGCCTGCCGCGAGACAGGATTAGTAAGATTCCTTATAGCTTCAAAGTTTGTTGTGCGTGTGTGATTTGGGGGACGTTGTGTGAGAGATGGGGCAGGATCTAGGAAGGTGGTGTCAGGGACTGGGTGGACATCACAGCAGCTCCAGCTGCAGCAGCGATGGAAAGGGCACGCAGCTGCACGACGCAGCACTACAAGACAGCTGCACAAGACGTTTCCAACAAAGAGCTCCATGAAACTGGTGCAAATCAAGACAGCTCTAGCCCCCCCGGGTTGAGCAAGTACCCCATGGCACCCAGTGATGCACGTGCTGGCCAGCTCTAATCCACCCGCAGCCAACCCTTGCTCAAACCTGAGTTCTAACATTTACTGCTCAAACCTGAGAGTCTGAACCCACGTCCGAACCTGAGTTATAACATCATGAGTCATGCGCATGGTAAACAAAGCACGCACCAGGCCGTACGCGACCCAGAGCGTGCCGTTGACACAGGACATCACACTGATGGGCCAGTACAGCCGGGAAGATGAACGTTCACGCAGCTGCGGTGCACAACAGGCAGGGCCCATGATGCGTTTGACTGGGTTTGACTGGGGTTGGGCAGTGGCGTGCAGCAATCAAATGCCGTGTGCAAGTCTGGCAACGCATCCGTGGCACCTGAGCATCCGTGGTTTTAGTGAGGTGTAGTGGCGCACAGTAACTTGTCTAAGCACTCATGCAGTTGGACAGTGGACAGGGTAGGTGTTGAGGCTGCAGAGCTGCCACACTTGGAAGCCAGGAGCGGGCATCCTCACAACCGACACCAACCACCCCACTCAACTGCCCGACAACCGACACCAACCACCCCACTCAACTGCCCGGCCACCAATGGCTCCACCCACCACATCAGCGATCACACTCAGGGGGGCTGCATAGTAGATGAGCAGGATGCCCACTGCCTGGTACCCAGCTGCCTGCACAAGGGGCAGCATGCAGGCCAGCAGCAAGGACATGCAATGAGGTGGTGGTGCACACAATTGCACATCACAGCAATGGACATGAAACCGATGTGAGATGCCGATAGGAGACTGGTACAGTTCAAGCTCGAAGGCATAGGAAGAAAAACAGGCCATGGTTGGCGACGCTTGCCACAACCAAAACTAAGGAAACTAACGAACACTAAGCACGCACCTTGATACGTGCAGGTTGATCAGGTATGAAGAAGCAAATGGCCAGCGAGACGGTAGAAATAAGGAAGCAGAAGAACATGATGGCCCGCAGCATGAGGTCACGCGCCTGTGTGCGCGGAGGGGTGGGGGGTGGGGGGGGGATTCAACCAAGTTTTGACCAGTTTTGACCAGTTTTAATCAGGTATTTGAGCAGGTATGTGGCAAGCCATGTAGTGCAGCATGGGAGAACCCTGCTGGGATGGACCATTGCAGTGACACCTCCTGCACTGTGGCCGGATGCATGCTGCAGCTGGCCTAGTCAAGCCTGACCCTCGTGTCTCTTCCCCACACTCCATGCAGCCTAGGACCAAGATTGGCCATACACAGGCACAACCAAAAGTCCAAAACAATGGCATCCCACAAGAGCATCAGCATGCTGTCACCTGCCATCCATCCATCTATAATTATATCTATATATATATACATATAGTCTGCTGGCAGCCCTGAACCACAAACCAGCTGCTGAGCGCAGTCTGCACCCAGGTCCCGGCCTGCGCCTTGCCTTATTAATAAAAACAATAACACGACGTTTCACAGATTCAGCTGCTTGCCGGAGCCCATCAACTAGCAATTCCTTAAGACTATAGAGAGCCAGGTGCCTGCACGGTGCTCCAGTTGAGTGAAGCAAACATCAATCCAACATGCACCAGCCCATCCACCTTGCCTTGGGTGCAGCAAAGCCATACGCAGTGACTGTCATGAAGACACCTAACTGCAGGCCCGGCCAATTGGCCATAATGACGTAAGGGTCATGGTTCACGCTGCCTGCATGCACGCAGGCAGCAAGATGGTGCAGCACAACCACCAGCTCATGAGGGTGCTTTGTTGGCGGTTGGAGCAATCAGCAGGCAGGTGCTGGGAATGATTCAGGCCCTGCCTCATGCGGCTATTGCAGTTGAAAGGTAGTATCTAGTGCATCTTAGGAGAGTGTGCGTGTGTGTGTGTGTTGGTTACATACCGTGGTACACCCATCATGGCGCATGGATATGATATGCAGCAGGCGTGTGGCTTGCTTCTCTGAGGCCTGTGCGGACTGTGCATGCCAGCTCAAATGGTTGCGTTTGCAACGTGGTATAGCGCGGTGTAGCTTGTATGATACAACCCACACCATGCAATACCACGTTGCAAACGTGCAGCATGCACGGGGTATGCATGCATGCAGCATGTACGCCGTGCATGGTGATGCAGCTGCGTCTAGTATGAGACGTGCATGGCCTTGTACAGCAGACACCTGCCACACCCACCGTACACCAACCAACCAAGGCAGTTGGCGATGATGGCCACTAGAGGTAGGGGATTGAATGCGCCCAGAGTCCCGCTCTTTTTGACTGCCATGACCGCCTTGAACGGGGAGAAGAACCTGGTGATGAGCAGGTATGTATGTGGTGGCACGTGCAGGGGGTGAAAGAGAGGGTAAAGGCATGCTGGTCATCAGGCATACAATAGATGCTGGTCATCAGGCATACATGTGTAAACCCCGAATGGTGTAATGGGCACAAAAACCCTGCGCGCGTCCATGTCAGCATGCACTAAAGCATGTGCTGTGTGCATGAATGAAACCGTCAGGCAGATGCCTCGCACATGACGAACGCCACGATGCATCCTAGCCCTGGCGCAATGTGCTTCAGGATCAGGGTTCTTGTGTCAACTGTCGAGAGAGACCCAAAGGCCCCAATCGCGTTCGCTTGCGACATGAGCAGCGCCTCTTGAACTTCCGACTCAGGATACAATCGCATTGTTCAGTGCTTTGCGAAACCACGGTTCCACGATGCGTGCTCAATGTTGTGCTGCTTTAAACGCCTTATATTGAAGAGGATAGCATCAGCACAGGAGGAAAGAGAGACATGTAACAGAACACGTGCTCTCACTTAAGGATGAGGGTTTGCACGTTTCGTGGCGTTCATTTGATACTTTGACGATGCCAAACCCCATTGAGCTGGCTACGTCGCTAGTCATTGCACCCCGCCTGGGGCATGCAGTCTCTGGGGCTTTTCAGGCTGAAAAGGAATCACTGATTAGCACCAGAGGCCGCACGCCCCAGCCGGGGTGCATGACTAGTGCGGAACGTACAAAAGATTTACACACAGATGAAGACAGCTGCATCTGCTGGGCACTCGACATCTGTACGCACGCTATGCGGTCATGCTGCGGTCGTGCACCTCACAACTCAGACACGCGCATATCATCTGCTGCTTGCTCATTGGCCATGTACCACCAGCGCACAGCACCCCCCCAGTGCCCAGCCTGCGTCAATACCACATTGCCTGTCGCCGTCCAGCTTCCGCACTGTACTGCCTGCATCACCGCTTGCGGCGGTACACCACAGTATACGTGTGCTTGCGGCCAGCCACATCCAAGTGGGACGTGACATGTAGCTCGTTCGGGTTCTCCAGCCTGCGCCGCAGGTTCAGGGCTCAGGCATCAGGGTTTGAGGGTGCGTATGCGCGGCTTGTGCTGATAATTTGGCTCTGGTTGGAGCAGAGGACTGGGAGTCCAGGGATTGGAGGCGCATGCAGGGGTGCAGGTGGGTGGATAAGGACATGGTCTGGAACAGCACTGGGACACCTGAGTAAAATATAGCGCACACTTCGGGCGGAGCAGCCAGTAGCACGGTGCGGCTCAATTGCTTGTGGAGTGGAGTGAAAGTAAGAGCAGACATGCCATGCAGCAAGCTGGCCGCGAGCAAGCAGGTGGACCAAGAAAGAAATCATGTGCTACTGGGTGGTAGCTGCGCAGGAGGCCAGCATACCTGAACTCATCCATCCCTCGCCCGCCCATCGGCGCGCCCCACTCCTGCGCAGCACAGCCGCAGTTTTCAAACACCAACATAGGGTTGTGTTGTGAACGGAACTAAGTAAAAGTGCCCAAAACATTGCGCAATGGGGTTTCCTGAGTGCTGGACATGACCCCCTGCCGGCTGCACTGACTGGACAGTAGTGCCACCGCAGTTGCAGCATGCTGTACTGCAGCACACCATCTTGCCGCCAGCTGCATGTGCACATGACCCCAAGGCAGTACACCACCCACCAGATCCAGCCGTACTCCTCCCCCAGGCACTACATAAGCACGGCCCACATGCTTTCCTGCACAGGCAACAACGAAAAGGGGCCACACATCCATTCTGGCCGCAGCCCATCTCAGCACCACAGATGCGCAATGCAGCTCACAAAGCAGCATGCAACCGCTGCCATGCCGGCACACGGACCCACAAGCCAACCGAGCGCTCAGGTCCCACCCAGTACATTATCATAAGCCATACCGCACAAGAAGTACAGCAATAATCACAGCGCACACTTCATTCTAAGCACAGCGCCCCCAGCCATCCCAAGCACAGAGCACAGAGCACAGAGCACAATCTGAGCACAAAATGGGGTCACAAGCGCAGCAAACACCCAGCTACAGCTCTCTCTTAGTTGCAAAGCATGTAAGACACATCATCATTACGATTAGACGCACCGCGTCGTAAGTCTCGCCGGTTGAAGTTGCCGGGCTCCCCCGTGAGCGTGTACCGCTCACGTACCTGGCCAGAAAGTGCAGATCACCTTCAGGGTCTCATGGGGGTCTCAGAGGTATGGAATGGACAACAAAAACAGCGGCACGCATGGACACCTTGCCAGCTGTAGCAAATAGGCAGAGGCCTCTTTTCTGAGGGATGGCATGCAGGCATGCCAGGTGACATCATGTATGCGCGATACATAAACACAGCCATCATCTCACAGCTACCCACACCAGCAATACGACAGGCACAGCTGCAGCCTGCCACACGGCCCCCACAGGAGCAATTCGCATCCACACTATTGCCACCCAGGCATCATGACTCGCCAGCACAGCCCTGCAGACCCGCCGCACCTTGAACCACCCCACCACGCTGAACACCGCCATCTCAAACACAAGGGGGGTTGCCAGCGGCTCAGCTGCAACGATTGCAGGGCCTGCGGCCTGCACAGCACCAGCTGACTGTACCTGAGACCCTGTGCCACTGCTGCTGCTGCTCGTGGTCGCAGCTGCTGCTCCAACTCCCTGATGCTGGCCCCTGCCTGCCTTGCTGCTGGTTGCAGTAGCCGCACTGCTGCTGGTGGCGTCTGAATTGGCGATGGGTTGTGGCGTGGCGTGCCTGATGTGGATCTCTACGCCCTTGATTAGACTGACCGCCATGCGCACGATGCCATTCAGATGCATGATGTCACACGCCGTGGCCATGGGGTCAGACGCATGCCCGTCCTGCAGATGGAGGCGGTACAGGAAGTACAGACAGCAGACTTGGGGCGCAGCACAATACCCACGCACATACAAGCACAAGACAGGTCAATTCAGGTGCTCAGGCACACCGGACCTGATGCATCAACAGGAAATGGGATTTGTCAAAAAGATTTGAGTTGAGGTCCTGACTGCGTGGCATCCCGGCCCCATGTGCCCTGAACCCCTTGCGGGAAGAGAGGAGACCAGGGCATGGCAGCAGCCCTCAGCTGGCAAGAAAGGATGACAAGCAAGACAACCCATCATCTGGTACCCAATGTGCCTATGAGGGTGGGGTCCAACAGAGTCATATGTCCTACTTCATGCCTATGCCATCCTGACGCCATGCCTAAGATGTGTCTTGTTCAGCCCGCAGGCCACAGATCACACCTTGACCCACACTCCACAGAGCCGCATGTCTACAGTAGCAGCAGCGGCTGCTGCGGCCGCAGCAGATGTCACAGGTACCGCAGCCTCGCCAGAGACGCTGGGGGCCAGGGAACCGTTGCCAGCTTGCCAGCGTGCCTGTGAGGCGTGGTTAAGCCCATGCACAGGATCAGTGGATGTGCCAGCTTGCTGAGAGCCAGGTCCCTTGGATTTCCCTTGGATTGCCTGCATCTATGTGCTTCATCCACAGGCTGAAGTGTGCCTACAAGGTGTGGGGAGCCTCGTCCCCATCAAGCAGACAGCTGTATGGGCAGTGTGCAGATGGCGCGCATGCAATGTGCAGTGCGCAGCCCCTATTAGTCGATGTTTATGCATGCCAGTCACGCACCACGTGCGAGCATGATGCAAGCAAGCGTGCAGCATGCTGTCATGTCGCAGGGCCCCCCCAGCGGCCCGCACCTGTGCTGCTTTGCGCATGCGCAGCAGGCTCGTAAGCAGCAGGACTGCTGTGGCCGTGCCAGACACTGCGGCGATGTCCCATGCCTGCCGATGCACGCTCAGTGCCATGCTCAGCACAAGGAGAGCCATAATGAACCCGTGCTCAGTCCAACTCGCGGAATGGTGGTGCCCCGATCCTAGACCTGGAGCGTCCGCCACAGCGGCGTCAATGCTCGCAGCCTGGCCCACCGTGTTGGTTTCAGAAATGACACTGGATCCATCACCATCAGCATGATGCCTGTGAGCACGCTTGCGCTTCTGCTTCCTGATCCCTAACGCCCGAAGCAGAATGCCTCCTCCCAGCACAAACAACCCTGTCTTGGTAGCCACCATCGCCCCTAACAGTTGCTGCTAAAACAGGTTACGAAACATTTGCTTTCAAACAATCTCAACACGCTCACAGTTGCACAGTCAGAATGGAAAGTTGGAAAGTGCCTGTTTTCACACAGTGATGGTACAGCCTCAGTGCAGCGCTAGTTGCAACGCAGCTAGGTAGGGGTTCCAGGTGTTGCTTACAGCAGCTGGTGGCATCGTTCATTGCAAAAGCGCAAGCTGTACTGCCCCGATCCGTGCCTCAAACTGCCAAGACGCACGAGTCAGGACAGGTTCTCAAACACGCGCAGGCTGCCACTGAATCCAGCCACAATGAAGAGCCCACCTGGCAGCAGGCATTGCTTGGGTGCCTGCTGCCCCTTTCCCGCTGTGCCTGCGCCCTTGCCCCCCGGCCCTGGCGCCTGCACGCTGACAGCCGTGATGTCACTTGCGATGGAGCTGGGCGCGAGGGATGCGGCAGACATGTTGAGCTGTGTGCGCGCATGGGATGGCCGATCGCTGTATACACTGGTGTTGCCAAGGCTGGCAGTCAGGTCCCGGTTGGAACCAACATGGCCCTCTGGGAACCGCCACGTGTGCACCGGGGCAAGCAGCGCACATGTGACCGGCCCCTCCCCTGCATGGAACGCCTCGTACCGCCCGTTCTTCACTCTTGAAGCTGCCGCCCGTGCGCCAGCCGCGCCTGGCTGCACCCCACCAGCCGCTGTGCCAGCCATCGCCTTGCCCGCTGTTGCAGAGCTGTTGAGGGCTGCAGAGGCTGCAGCCATGCCAGCCCCTCCGTCTGGTGACTGCAGGGTGCCAGGTGGACGAGCAGAGGATCAGACAAATCACAGATGCCAACGCACTCCTCAACCTTGTCATCCATACCATGCCGATGGGGGGCATGTCTTCCTTTCAATGGTCAAAAACGGGCCATGTACAACAGCACAAGCCAGAAATGGCAGAAGCTAAACACTCCCCACATCATCGCCCACAACCTGCATCACAGTGCTACGGCTATAGAGTGTGATCCTGCCTGCGCAGCCACTCACCTCTGAGGAGGAGAGTCCTGATGCCCACACAAACACCCAGCCATCCTCCGACCCGCTGATCACCAGGGAGCCGTCAGCACTGGTACCCGCCCGGATCAGTGTGCTCTTGCAGCGCATCCCCTTGTACTTGCAGCCCTGGGGAGGTGTCCAGTGGCAGTACACAACGTGTTTTATATGTACAGCAGGCCCGTGTAAGGCATGAGGAGTAGCGCCAGCGAATGTTGTGCGCATGTTGTGCATGGAATGCATGCTCTTGGCACATGCCCCTGGTGTGCTCTACATGCGCAGAACCTTGAATGGACATGCTCTGGTAAACTCTGTCGGTCCTGTACAGCACATAAACAGCTGCAGGCGAGGGAAAACGCAGGGACGCTGCAGGAAGAGGCACTCACCAGCGTGTACCGCTCGTACCGCCGGATGCGTGAGTCATTAGACGTGATCAAGTAGCTGGCGGGGTGGTTGGGCACTGCTGTGATGGCAGTGACCTTCCGCCCAGGCGCCCCTCTCCCTTTGTCCTTGACATCAATCTGGGCGATGTAATCCAGGTGGGGCCCTGATGAGGAAGCTGAGCCTGTCGCCCCCATACCTGCAGTGCTAAGGGGAGCAGCAGACCGGGCTCCTGCACCGCGTGAGGTACTGCTAGTCACCCATTCGTAGTGCCTGCGTGTGCGCATGTACAGATCGTGATGCCAACATGTGCAAGTGATCACCAAGGCAGGTGCTCTCGTGTGTCGTGATGGCAACATAAACAGCTGGCAGAGCAAGCTTGGCAGCTGCCATCACAGGACCATCACAGGGCCACCAGAGGTTCGCTCCCACCCACCCTAAATCTGTCATTTGAACCTCTCAGGCCCGCACCTGCATTTGCCGTGCAGCGTGCCCACCAGCAGCTGAGAGCCATCCAGGGACCAGGCCAGGGAGGTGACCATATCATGGATGACCGCAGCAGATGCAAGCACAGTGCCATCTGCCACGCTCCACACGCGCACCCGGCCATCTGCGCAGCCTGTCGCAAACCAGCGGGCACCCCCAGGGTGGAACGCCACACACGTCACAAAGTCTGGGTGGGGATACTCTGCAAGGCACACCATGTGCTCCTCAGGGTCATCCTCCTCCCACCCCTCGCCTGCCTGCCCCTCCTGTGCTGGTGCAAGCTGACTGGTGGAACCAGAGGTCTCACTGCCCCCAGCGTGAGAGGGCTGTCCCCAGACGCTGCCACCAGGTTTGGCCTTGACTGGGGTGGTGGTGGTCGTGCTGGGTGCGCCTGGTTTGGCAATGCCAGTGGTGGGCCCTGAGCCCATGCGCACGTGCCACAACTTGGCTGTGCGGTCAACCTGTGTTCAGTGGGAACGGAAGAGGCATAACATGCGTGGTGACTTGGCATGCAGTGCTCTGGCTTGTTGGAGCATGTTCAGCACAAGACCAGGAATGGCAACCACAAAAAAGATGGGTGCTTGCCACAGCCTTGAGAAACGCCATGGGAGCAGGCTGGTGAATAGGAGACCGCTCACCGAGGCTGTAAGCAGGAAGCCTCCTGTGGACCAAGACAGATCCAGGACATCCTCTGTGTGCCCACTGAACACAGCCAGGGGCCTGGGCCTGATGACTGGGCCTGGGCCAACGAAGCCCCCTTCAGCCCCACCACCATCCTCATCACCAAAAGCAAAGGCCGGTGGGTTGGTGGTGCCAGACAAGGCAGACCCCACCACATTGCCTGAGATCTCTGCAGCACCTTCATCCACAGGCAGCGCGCGCTCATCTGGTGCTGAGCGTGAGATGAAGGGGGAGCGAGGGGCTGCGATGTCGAAGCCACTGGTCCCAGATGGGGCGTTCATAAAACCACGGTCAGAGCCCTTGCCACTTTTTGACCCAGCCCCTGACAGCAGCCGCCATACTTTGACCGTGCCGTCCTGGCCCCCAGTGGCTAAATGGACCCCATCTTTGGACAGCCGCATCACCCATATCACACCCTCATGGGCTGAGATGGACTGCACCATCCTGACCTCTCCTAGCAACGGTGCTCCAGCACCAGTTGCAGCTGCGATGCCGCCACGCGCCGCGCATGCTTGCACAGGCAGACCAAGGCCCACGGGTGCCAGCGGCTGTGCGCAGTGCAGGAGCAGCGAATGGCACGTTTTTGCTACATTTTGGCAAGACAGAGCCAGCACTAGTGTCGGGCATGCGCCAAGCATGGTGCAACAGGCAACAGGGCAGCATACTGCGTCTTGCAAGAGGCACAAACTGCGCAGAGGGCCCATTGTAACTGCTTACCTTGGGCAGCAGGAGCTCTGTGTCTTCTGTATCTGCCAATAAGCCCCGGCCCTTATCCACTGAGGACGCTGCAATATCCAGGTCAGCAGTTGTGTCGGACGCAGCACCCCTGCCCTGCCCTGCCCCTGGCTCATATCCAGGCCCAGCCCCGCCTGCACTTGCTGCCTTCATCTTGGCTGCAGCCTTCTCTGCTTTGGCCTTGCCCCACTTCACTGCCTGAACAAGTGCGCCTTTAACTTTGCCACGTGTGCTGCCAGCTTGCGGCTTTGTAGCATCTGGCTGGTCGCCTGTTGTGCCCAGGCCGTCTAACCCCAGCAACTGCGCTTCCTCCTCTGGGACACCTGTGGTGTCTGAATAGGCAGTGCCAGACTCAAAGCTGTGTGCGGCTGCAAGCAGAGGCGCGAGAGTGGTGGCAGATGTGGTGGACGATGCCCCCATGGACGCTTGAAGCCGGAGGTGGCTTTGATCTGCAGCATCTTGCAAGATCTCTGCAGCATCTTGCACCGGCTCTGCAGCATCCTGCTGTGGTGCCTCTGCAGATTCTGGGTGGTCAAAGGCAGCCGGCTCAACACCTGCGTGCACACCTGCAGCTCCTGTTGTACCAGCCTTACTGGTTTGTTGGCTCCAAATGCTTCGTCTCGCGGAGGAGCGCCCAGCACCAGCGCCTGTGGCACCATCCCCAGCTGTGCTGCTACGCTCGTTCAGGGACTGCTCCAGGCTGCCAGCCGCACTGCTGCGCCCACTGTGAAGGCGAGGTCCGAGAGCGCCTGTCGCTAGGGGCGATGGAAGCGGAACGTGTGGGTGGACAAGTTCAGCTTGGGTGCCCTGCAGCCCAGTGCCCAAGCCCATGTCATGGTCTGCAGAGATTGAAGGCCCTGCGGCTGCACTGCTGGCTGAATCATGGCTTTGCTGTGCAAGCCGCTGCTGCTGTTTTTCCTGCTGCTTTCTGCGGATCTCAGCAGCTGCCTCCTCCACACGAGCCACTCCTTCCTCCACCCTTTCCTGGATGGCTCCCAGGGCTTTCTTCGCCCACTTGCCGATCCCTTTCTTGGTGCCTTTCAGCATCGCCTTGGCACTTGCCTTGGGCGGCAGGCCGATGGTGTCCGCTTGTGAGCTTCCGGCCTGCGCACAGATTCAGCAGACTGCTGCGACTCATCGAGACGTGGTCTGTATACAATCTACAGTGAGATTGCCTGGCTTGCATGGCACTTAAGTGATGCATCCAGCATCTGCATGCGCTTTGGCACCTCCCACACACACCTGGGAGCTGGCATCGCCCATGGAGTCCACCGAGGGCCTGCTGCTGAGCTCATCATGCTCAGCACTGTCCTCCCCATGCTGCCCATGCGCTCCACCATGTGTTCCCAGCTCATCCAGACGCATGTATTCTCCTGTGTCCAGATTCTTGATCAACATCCCGGCCTGCACAGTTGAACATGCACGCATGCAAGTCTTTCACTCTTGGGGCGCCCTGGGCGCATGCAAATGCACCCAACAACCTAGCACCCGGTACGCATGCTGTGCATCTCCACCACAAATACTGTGGCTGTTGTCCACCGCTTGTGAGCAGCACGTAAAGCTCAATTAATGCAGGGACTGTGCCAACCTCATCAGGTGGGAGCGCCTTGGCATGCGATCCAAGTGGTCCAAGCCGCCCTGACATGGTGCAGAACTGTGCTAGTGGCACTGGGGTTTTGGGGTGGTACACATGGCAATCATATCCAAGATGCACAGGCGAAGCGGGTGCACAGGCTGGTCTCCACAGCGTCATCAATCATGTGTAAACACAGATAGAAAAGTTTTCGAGTGTGTGACAAGGTTTGACGAGAAGAACCGTCCGTGTTCTTGATTATCTTGGCATTCTCTGGTCGTGCTGGATGATTGAAGCTTGCCTTATGGTCTTGGCTGTCGCGATCTGTGCTGGGTGATCGGCATGGGCATGGAGCCGTGATGCCAGCGGAAGCCAGGGCTGCAGCAGCGCGCAGGCGTAACATTGATGTGCGCTTATATGCTGCTGTGGCAGGTCTGCTCATTTTCGCCCTCGTGCAGCTCGGCTTCTTTGGCACTGGCTTCCAGCTGCCCCATACACGCAAACTGAATCATGACGCAGCGCTGACAGGAAACCGGAGGTCATTGGGGACAGCCCTGGTACAACTCACCCCCAGTGTGGCGGAAAGCACTGCCAGCGTTGCGCAGCGTGCCAAGGACAGAACCACCATGGATGATGTGTCCATCCATGTAGATCCTCCCAAGGCAGTGCTGGCATGCAGGGACGCAGTGCCCGCATGCGCAGACGCGTGAGTGAGCGTGCAGGCAGACTCAGTACGTCTCATGTGTAGCAGCATTTCTAGCCAGCTGCTCCAAATACCACATGCAAGCCGGTGTGGCCACTGCCATGACAGCACATGCATCGTGCTGCGCTGTATGGGCACATGTCGTTGCAGGTTGTTGGGCGTATCATGTGCAGCTTGGCTGAAATACAAACCTTTACTTGTATCAACTTGCATGGACCCATGTGTTCGCAGACTCCACAATGGTTTGTGCTTCAATGAAACCCTCATCACATGCCGGGTAAGTGGGCTTGCAAATCACGGGCCCCACGTGAGCTACAAGGCATATGATGAAATGAGTCATAGTCCCCATAGACTTGCAGTGTGGCTGTGCTGTGGCCATAGACATGCAGACCTGGTGTGCACTCATCAGCTGCACTCTCAAGCAGCCCACATGGGCACTCCGTGCTTGGAACGTGCTGTGTTTGCAGAAAACGTGTGGCATGTGTGGCATCCTGAGATCCCTCGTGAGAAATGCAATAGCTATGGAGGTGGAGGTGGCTGAGAGTGTGAGGTGTGAGGACCAGGACTCACGGTGAGATGTGGATAAGATGGGGACCGGGGATGTGAACAAACCACCGCGCTCGTCTTGACGAGGCGATTACGGTAGCGGCATAGTAATGCTGCTATTCATACTGTGGCTCAAGCCAAGGTGTAACTGCAACTCGACTACGCTTGTCCACCCTTCACCTGAAAGCTGATGAGGTTCTTCACCGCTCGCCTGGGTGCTGCGGTACCCCACGTGTACTGCAACCGCGCTGCAGGTGTGGGCAGTACAAGGACGAGGGGCTGTGTGCACACGGGTCAGGCATGCTGCTGCGCTGCCCGGCAACATGCGGGTTCTGTACACCAGAGTCAGCAGGTAGCGAGGTGGCAGCCACCGCCTCCATGACAACTGGTCATGCAGGCCTGGAAGGTCCGGCCCCTTGCGCGGATATGCTAGACCTGTGCCCCTTCTTTTCCAGCAGGTAGGGTGGAGGCCCACAAGCCTGCTTTCGGTTCAGGGCTGCGGTTGGGGAATTGCGTGGAGGGAAGGAGGGGCCTATGCACGGAGCCCAAACATTGTGGGGATTTGAGTTGTGCCGGAATCCAGCTGCATCGATTGGCCTTTTCTCCCTTCCGCATGCACAATTGCGTGCAGCACCAACGTTTGCTTTGCACCAGCGTTGATCGAATGCCACGTGCGCCTTTAGAAGGGTTTGTCCATGCATCGCCACTGCCCCCCATTATCTCAACTGCAAACAAATTTACTCACTAGTCTGGGCGTTGCCACTTTATGCCATGTTGTGCATGCAGCCTGCAACTGTGCGAGCACTCAAGGCGGCTGTGGTGGGTCACACGTGTGTGCGGTCACACGTGTGGCTGCAGCAATCAACATCAGCTAGGTGGGTAGGGCGTCTGGTGGTGGGTGGCTGCTGAACGGGTGCAGCATCTGGTTGGCCCTGCTTCATGAAACATGCACCTCAGGTTGCTTGCCGTGTGCCTACAACATAGCTTTGTACTCACACCACATTTGCTACGATGTTTGCCGTCATGTGTGCAGTGGGCCGCGTGCTTCGCATCACAGAGCTCACACAAGTACAGCCACTTGATGCGTGTGAGAACTATGACGTCGATTGTGACATGTGAGAGGCGGGGTTCTGTGGGGTTATGTGACATTATGTAAACCATCCATGATTCACGTGTGACCTGTACACGCCGGCTCAAGCGTGGATGTCAACACGGAGTGCTGAGGCTCGTGGCCGCAATGGTTTGTGTGAACAATCAAGTGCATGATGTGCGACTTGTGCGTCATGCGCCATGGTCAAACACCATATGATCATACCAAGTGTATAATATCACATGCACTTGTTGCTGCGCTGCATGCTTGCAGCTGGTCCAAGAATGGCACCTGTACCGCCAACCCCATCTTCATGTCATTGCACTGCCCCCTGGCCTGCGGCTTCTGCACCCCAGGAGCAACCTTTGACCTGGGCCTGATGCAGGTGAGGAGTCCTGTAGCTTCTTTCCCACTAGCTAGTTTGTCAAAGACTGGCTTCTTTCCCACTAGCTTTGTTCTGCTCCATATCAACAGCACAGCCTGCTGAGAGCAGTACAGCCGGATCAGCATCCGGCCAGGAGCAGTACAGCCTATGTAGCCTGAGATGTAGCCTTCCTGCGATGAGGACAGTTTGACTGGACGCGCACGCACGCCATGTACTGCTCGTACACTGCTCACATTACTCCCGCTGCCCCCACCGCTCTCTGGCAACTTCGGGGGTCCGCTACATATAGTGTTCTAGCAGCACAACCCATTCTGTGTTGAGTGGCTGTGTGCTGTGTGGCTACGTGCGCGGGTGCCTGGGGAATGACAGCTACTGGTGCCTGGGTAATCGTCACACTTCCAACGAGAAGCGCTGTGGCATTGAGTGTGTGCCTGCAGAGGGGGCGGGATGCTGCAGGCACCTGGACTGTGAGCTGGATGGCAAGGCAGGACAATGCTGGTGGCCTGCCTCCCAACAACCTGCTGCTGACCACCAAGCCCTGTATGGACGAGAGTGTGAGTGGTCTGAGTGGCATGCTGCCGGGACGGGTGCGCCGGGTGGCATCAGGGCATCAGATGTATATATATATAATATAGATGGTATATATATATATAGTATATGTAATGGAGAGCTGCAGGCTTGAAGTACGGTTGAGAGCTGTGTTTGGAGCCGTCAAGTGGTTGCGGGTTATGAAACATCTGGGTTGCTGCGTGAACAGAGGTCCTCGCTAGCCTGCCCTTGCCGCTGGTTCAGCAAAGCTCTGGCTCGCTGTATGCGTCAGAGGATCACTGCCCAATCATGGCTGTACTACGATTAGGAATAGCTTCATTTGCTGTGATGCGTTGGTGTGCTGCAGGCGTCCTGCAAGGGGTGGGCGGCGAATGGGGAGTGCACGCACAACCCCAAGTACATGGAAGCCAACTGCAAGTGGGTACCAGATCATGCCAGATCATTCAAGGAAATCTTCGCATGACGGGCCATGTATGCTGGCAGCCATGTCACACCGCATCGTACTGCACAGCACCGCAATGCATCGTACTGTACTGCGTTGCATGGCAGTACAAACTGCATGATGACTGTGCAGTCTCCTGGGCGGCTGCATGGGCTGTACTGACACGGCCTGCACCCCTTCTAGCTGCTTTACCATGCGCTCATGCATGCAAGAGCAGCTAGGAGGAGTGCAGGTGCATGCAAGCTCCATTTCATCCTGGCTGCTCTTCCTGTCTGATCCTTCTTGGTTGAGGTTCTTCTTAGCTGCTCCTTCTTCCTTCTTACCTGTGTGACATGAAAGAGACATGTGTGGGCTGCACATCACAGGATGTCCTGCAACCTGTGTGGTGGAGTGGGTGCACCTCCTGGGCATGGACCATCACTCAAGTTCTTCCAACACCCCGTGTCCGAGGTGTGTTCTGCAGCTGCTTGCCGACACACTTTGGCCTGCACCTGCAGTATGTGCTTCCCAAGTTTCGTGGAAAAGACATAGGGTTTCCTGGGAACTCATTGCTCCTCCACACCCTCACGCGCCCACTCATTTATCCATACCGCCCCTCTCCCCTCTCCCTTATTTGGGAGCTGTGCAGGTGCTCCTGAACAATGGCGTGCTCATGCCGATGGTCGGATACGGCACAGCTGGGCTGATGGAGGACTCACGCAAGGCGGTGATGGAGGCATTGGGTGTGGGATACCGCCACATCGACAGCGCGCAGGTGGGACAGGCGGCATGTCATGATTTGGCTTGGCTTGGCTTTCTCATCACAACATGTTCAGTATCGGCATATGCGTCGTAGCCGTGGTACCCAACGGCAAGCACCCAGCCCATCTACCGCCACCTGCCAACCACCTGAGTTGTACTGTCAACCGCCTGAACTGTACTGCAGGCACGTGAATGGTACCGCGAGGACCTGGTAGGCCTGGCCCTGAATGACACAATCCTGCCCCGCGACTCACTGTTCATAACCACCAAAATCCATCCTCGCCACCTGGGATACGAGACCACATTACGATTCTTCAACAATTCACTGGTGCGGCATTAGAATGTCGTTGAACTGCCAACCGTGGCGAACCGTAGTGGCTCTTGCAGCATACTGAAATGTGACCACATGCTCTGTAATGCCCAGGCAGGTTACCTGACCGATCAAACGTACCATAACATTGGCACTCACTTGATACCCCAGCCCATCCAGTGATGTCATCTCCTACTGTTGACGACTCCTTTGCTAAATGTTCAGCGTGCAGTTCTCAGGGCTGAGGCTGATCTGGTGCCTGGTTGATTGCTTCAGATGGACCTGCACACCTCGTACGTTGACCTTGTACTGCTGCACTACCCGATGTGCTGGGGTGACCTCTGCTCCTCCAGCACTCCTGGGGGCATCCAGGTAGGCTGAGAGTGAATTAGTTAGTAGACGGCCCTAGTGAGGCACCTGCTGTGCAGGAACAGGAGTAACCCAGAGTCCCCTCCCTTAACACACCCTTAGCAGCCCAGTTGAAGGAGAGGGGCTGCCGCGCCTGCTGTACCCGCTGTTTGACCATGTGAACCACATGGACCGTTTGACCAATTGACCGTTGACCGTTTAATCGTTGACCAAAACCTTGGTTTGACCGGCCGGCAGGTGGACCCCAAGGGCACATGGTTTGACACATGGAGAGCTTTTGAGGAGCTGTACACGCGCAACCTCACAAGAGCCATTGGTGAGCATGCTTGAGCCAGCCGAATGGAACCAAGCAAAATATCGGCTTTTGGCCTATTGCTGGTTAAGGAAAGCATTCACATGGACTGCTGTGTTCATTGCAGGCTCTGGTCTGGCCATTTCAAAAAGAACCCCCATCCCCTCGCTCAAATAGCTGTCCGGTCAAGCCCGGTCAAACCCTGGTCAAACTACTGCGGTACGGTACCGCAGGTGTATCCAACTTTGACGTGCACGAGCTGCACAAGCTTTGGGCGGTGGCTCATGTGAAGCCTCAGGTGGTTCAGGTGCATATGGACCCCCTCGCGCAGAGCAGGGATGTGCTCGAGTTCTGCCGCACACACGGCATCCAGGTACGTGCAAGGGGAACATCTGCGATAGCTCTTGAGAGTGTGGGCAAGGATGAAGTTTGTGGTGCGTCCCGAGCCTGTTGGCATGCCTACTTGTGCACACCAGCCCAGGCCCCATCCAGCCACCCCATACCTTGTTACTGGAGTTCCTGTACTGCTGGCATGTATTTTGCAGTACAATGTATTGCTTACACACACTTGCCATTGTACTGCTGGTGTGTACTGCTGGTGTGTACTGCTGGCTGTACTGCAGATGGTGGCGTACAGCTCCCTCGGCACGCAATGGCCGGGCGTTGGCCCTGACCACAGGAACCCAGTGCTGACACACCCTGTGCTCCAGGTGTGGTGTTGTGATAGTGTGATTAGATTACCACGTAGCACTATGGTGTGAAGAGAAATGGTGTGGTACCGACACCACACCGTTCCGGCAAACATACCAGCACCGCACTCTGCATGCAGGGCCTCTGTCTGTGCGCACATGCCTTGGCAGTAGTTGGGTTACCTGCACGTGCTTGCTGATGTTAGTCACTCCAGAACACGCAGCTTCCGGGCGGCTGCCTCCCAAAGTAAGGGCCGGCCGGGACCCGCGCGCGCTCCGCCGTGGGGGGACACCTCCATGCATCCCATGCGCCCACCCGCAGGCCATTGCGTCGGAGGTGCAGCGCTCGGTGGCGCAGGTGGTGCTGCGGTGGCAGGTGCAGCTGGGCATCGTGGTCATCCCCAGGTGCGTTATTATCCAGACAATGGAGCCGTATGTGCTTGTTGTGGGTTGGATCCTTTTGGTCCGGCCTTGATGTCCAGCGCCTCGGCTTCTTGCTGATCGGGTCACGGGTGGCGGCGCACGCACATCTATCCAATGGGGGAACGATGGCACTGTTTTGCCAGTATATGCGTGTGTGCTGTGTTGACAAGCAGCAGGGACGCCTACCAGCATCGACCCTGCACACATCATGCATATGTGTACAACTCCTTTTTATTTCTGGCTATTTTGTGTGCAAGCTCATTTGTGGAGTGCCTCGCTGCTGGGGCACTCTCATGCGTCTTCAGTCTAAACCCAGGCCCATGCCTGGTGCCTTCATCTACTGCATGGCCACACGCGCAGGTCGCGCAACCCGGCTCATATGAAGGAGAGCCTGCAGCTGTGGGACTTCACTCTGGGTGCAGCCCACATGGCACGCATCCAATCGTTGGATGGTACAAGGCCTGATGCTGCATCACGATGATTTTACAGACTTTTTCCCGGTGTGTCAGCTCCCATGTGTTCAGGGTACGAGAGAGCAGGCGTGCAGGCAAAGGTCGTGGCAATAAAGGGCGTGCTTGGAGCTCAGCTGTTTTGGACGACGTGGTGGGGCATGGTTGCAAGGGGTGAGGGCGCACATGAACGGACCAGGCGGCCGGCGATGTGTTTTTCATCATGGCGGGCTGTGCATGCAGCTAGGTTGCATGGAGGGCTGCTTGTCGGGTGCACGGGTGTGTGGATGGTGCTTGATGCGATGGGTCAGGTGTTGAAGAGGCACAAGATGGAGCTGAGCAGTAGTAGGAAGGAGGGCACCATAGTAAGATGGGGAGGCGCTCAGCCTCTTGACACAGGCAGCGCTGAGGCTGCGCCATTTGCATGGCACACATTGACATATGTTTACAATCTTTACATGAGCGCGGACGCAAGGGTGCTGCACCGCGGAGCGACAATGTGGGTACTACGGGTGATAGGAGGCATGTCAGTTGTTTAACAGTATCCTGGCTCTGGCTTCTTGAGATTTTGAGCTGCTGCGTGTTGTTTCTTGATGTGAAGCATGGGCGCTGCTGCACTTATGTACGCCGCAAAATGATTTGGGCAAGTGCAGCGCTGTGTCATCCAGCCAGATCCAATTGATGATTGTGCCAATTCTAGCACCTTCGTTGATGGCTTCGGCACACTAAACTTTAGACAGCAGCCCTTCGCCTACCCTACCCACGTATCAGCTTACCAATGTGCCCGGCTAGCAGTACGCTGCAGTACGCCTGCCATCTTCCAGTAGTGTGCCTATCTGCGCTTATGGGCCAATAGGGTGTCCATGCCTAACCACCCAAAGCTCAGCAGCCGCAGGGAACGAGCAGGCGCCTGGTGGAGAACGTGCTCGGTAGCTGAGGCGCTCCCACTGGCCCCTACCCCGATGCCACTTCGGGCACCGGACCAGCCACCACGGCCACCACTACCAGCTCTGCCAAAGCCGCCCCTGCTGGTGACCCCTACCCGGCCTCCACCACGTCCACTGCAACCACCGCTGCTGCTGCTTGCGCTGCCGGGCGTTGCTGCTGTGCCGATGCTGGAGGCGGTCACAGCCGTCACAGCCGCATAACCGCCCTCATTCACCTGCGCAGCACCAGGCTGCTGCGGGTGTACCGCTGTACTGCTGTGCGGTTGTACTGCTGCTGTACCGCCCCCTCCTGGATGGTACTGTGGGTCGTATGCGGCGATGTACCAAGCACTGGCACGCACATGCAGCTGTTCAGGGCTCAGCCGGGTTCGAGCACTACCCCCAGCTGCACCAGCTGCACAGCCAGCATCAGACCCCGCCTGTCCCTCTGGGACCGTTGCCTCTCCATTCCTGCTGGCCCCGCTGCCATCATTGCCACCGCCAATGGTGCCACACACCACACCTTCTTGAGCCACGGCTTCCAACTGAGATGCCAGCAGCTCCCGGGCCCACTCCTCTAAATCTCTCTCGCCCTCAATGACCCCACCGCCTTGCTCAGCAGCAGCCCCATCCACCCTGGTCACACCCTCCCCACTCTCCAGACCTGTGCTCCCTTGCCTTGGTCCTGTTTTCATTGCATTATTGGCTGTTGTCCCCAGCTCAGGAGCACCCGCTGGCCCTAATGTGTCCAGCGCTGCTGCCTGGCTTGGATCCACAGCTGTGGGGGGGCCTGCCCAGGGCAGGGCGAGCATCAGCGCGCGGTGCTTGCGCCTCAGTGCACCCACCTCCAGTACAACCTGTGGCAATGAGGCGAGGTCAGTTCAGGGTAATAAAGGCCAAGGTTGAGGGTCCTGCCGACGGTCCATGTCCCAGAGAGGGACCAGGGGCACGGTAACAAAGAATGCCAGCCTAGTCCGGTCAAGTTATGATATGCAAAATGATGTAAAAGGAAGGCCCAGAGGAAGGCTGCTCAGCTGCCTACTCACTTGCCCCCTGCCAGCCCGCTCCCCAGCCCCCTCACCTGCTGCCTCAGGTCCTGGCGCTTGCGGACGTGCATGCCAGACACGGTGCACAGCCAGCCGCTGAGGAGCTCAAGGCTGTCTGTGCAAGCGCCGTCCGTGAAATCGCAACAGAACATCAACCTTGGATTTATGTGAGCGTGATTTATGGGAGAGTGTGTTTGCAGCTGGTGCTGCACCACGGAGTTTAGCAGCTGTACCATCCACTATAACTGCGACTAGCCCGTCCAACACCTAGGGACCGTGCACAGTATGCAGTGAAGACCAGTTCACGACAGCGGACAAAACCAGCTACCGGCTGTTTTTGCTACATAATTTAGCGCTGCAGCTGAGGTTTCCAGCCACGACACAACCCAGGACACGCCACAGCTGGGAGCCATGCAGTGGAAGGCTGCGGCGAAGTATGCCATTATTCTGCTAGCTTGCGCGTACGAGCTCAACGTGTGTACAAGGCAAGTGGGGCGAAAGGCACATCTGTCATGATGTCGGAAATCCAACTGACCAGAGGAATGCCATCTGGCCCCCGCAGATATTTGAGGAAACATGCCCGTGTTTCGCCAGAGATCTGCAGCCCGCTGCTCCAGCTAGTTGGACTGCAGACATGTGTCGAGGACAGTGACTCCGCGACAGTCCGCGTGGATGGGAGGAGGCCAGCAGCAAAAGACCCAGTGGTAGACATCCCTGAGCGCCTTTCCATCTCCGTCAACCTCGCTACAGCTGGTTATTCTGACGACGACGTGCCCTTGTATCATCGTCACGGCGTCTTTACCAGCGAGAACACCTCGCTGCCGCAGCCCCCGCAGCGCGGGCCCTCTCTTGCAGATGTCGCCAGCCCGCCTGAGGAGCCTGTGCAGACGGTGCACATGGAGTGCGGCTCGCGTGCAAGCATGGATATTAGCGCGGACACGCGCATCAGCATGGAGGAGGCGAATGCTGCGGCCCTCGCAGCGCTGGCTGTGCTGGAGGCTGAGCGCATGGCTGCTGTGAGCACACACGCGCCAGAGGTTGCACCTGCTGTTGCAGACCATACCATGTGGGTTGCACCCCCACAAGCGCCCCAGCCAACCACTACGCACGAGCCTGGCCCTGTAGCTGCGGAGGAGGTGCCCATTACCAGCGCAGAGCCTCCCAAAGCTGACGAAACCCATGTTGAGGTGCAGCAGGTTGCTGAGGCCGCTGTTGCCAGCCTTCCAGCTGTTGAGGTGCCAGCGGCTGAGCTCATTGTGGATGCTGCAGCCATCGATGGTGTCCAGGGGGTGTCTGAGGACTGGGTACCTGAGGTCCTGCTCAAGACAGAGGAGGCAGAGCCAGAGCCAGAGGCCGCAGAGCAGGTGGCACCAATGCAGATCCCCACCGCCATGCCATCCCCAGTTGCAGAGCCTGTGCCCATGGCGCAGCAGCAGCAACAGGGCGAGCAGCAGCCGAGCGAGCAGCAGCAGGGCGAGCAGCAGCAGGGCGAGCAGCAGCACAGCGAGGACCAGACGTACTTCCTGGTTGCAGTCATCGCAATCACGTGCCTTGCAGCCATCGTACCGTACGTGCTGCTGGGGGTGGACGGGGGCGAGCTGGTGATCCAGCCTGATGTGGGCCACAGGTATTACACCTACCTGGAGGACCACCCCCACCATCATGACTTCCTGGAGAACTGGACCCCCGGTCACCTGGATGGTGATCTAGCAGCCCCACAGCCCATGTCCCCACCCCGTGCCCACTCACCCTCAGATGATGTGGTGGCTGAGGGCGATCAGCAGGCCGCCCCCACCTCCCCAACCACCTCCCCAACTGCCTCCCTGACAGGCTCGCTTCTGGCTGCAGCAGGGAAGGTAATCACCAGCGCCGCCAAGACAGCAGGTGCGCTGCTGCGGCTGCTTTCGCTGCATAC
This sequence comes from Chlamydomonas applanata, assembly GCA_001662365.1. NCBI lineage: Eukaryota > Viridiplantae > Chlorophyta > Chlorophyceae > Chlamydomonadales > Chlamydomonadaceae > Chlamydomonas > Chlamydomonas applanata. Next base: position 192,567 of record BDCZ01000018.1, on the reverse strand, counting down.
ACCGTGATTGTATTAGGATGCGCTGCTGCCTGCACTGCCCGGCGAGAGTGCGTGTTGACGTATGAGCCGTGCAGGCGTGCATGGTCACATGAGCTGTGCAAGCTGGCAGTGTGCTGACGGGCACGTTTGTGATCGCTTCTTGCTGCAGGTGCAACGGCTCAGAAGCTGCGCAGTACTGGGTCCAGGCGCACTGCGGCACAGCGCCTCCTGGATGGAACCCCGGGGGTCACGGCAGCACAGCGCCGCGCAGGCGCACGGGTTGCACAGGCGATTATGGAGGAGGAAGTGGAGGGGCCAGCAGATGCCCCTGCCACTGCCCCACCGGCACGCACCCCGCGCACGGCGGCCCGCAGCACGCGTGCTGCCCTGTTGGAAGCAGAGGCACCTGATGCTGCGCCCTCTGCGCGCTCCACCCGCAGCCGCGCACGCACCGCTGCATAGGCGCAGCTGCCGAAAGCACAGCAGGCTGGAGCGACACAAGCCTGCTTACACACAGGGCGCCGCAGCAGCAGCGTGGGCGCGCTGCACGCATGACATGCACACGATGCACAGCCGGCATGTACATTCGGCACAGCCATTGTGTGGCGTTTGGGCGGCCGTTGACAGGCGGGTGGGCGCTCGCTTTGTAATGGATTCAAGGGGGGCACCGCACAGGGCACTGCAGGGGCATTTGTCTGGCTGCGTGCGGTGCACTATCCTGCTGGGGTCGTGCCGTGTAGGATCGTGGCCACCTGATGGTGTGCACAGAATGCACGTACACAAGGTTTTCTTTTGGTTCAACTTTTTCAGCCACAACACATTGAGCTGTCAGCTGAGCGCGATCCAGCTTTTGATTGGGTTCTATTCATGCTGTCGAACAGAACAAAGCAACCACGAGATTATTTGGAATAAGGGTATTGTTTGGGCGATGTTGTGCACCAAGCGCTGGTAGTGGTAGAGTTTGTTGCTTTGCGGCTTTGTCCCGCATGCAGGCATTTGATGGGGTTGTGACAGTAGTAGTGGTAGGGCAGGTTGTACGGCAGGGTGCATGGGTTTGCACCACGCATGCCGCCTGTTGACGCGCACCTTGCGTTCCAGCTGCACCGACTGTGTGACCGTGTGACGTCACTGAGCCATCCCCTTGTGACTGGGGCATGGCAGCACATCATGGGCCTTTCTGTGATGACACCTACTGCCCTGAGGTAGTGATGATGGTAGTGATCGTAGTGATGAAAGTGATGGTGGTGATGGTAGTGATGAAAGCTTGAAATTCGGCGTGATGCACCCGCTCCACGACCAGTGTAAACGTGTGATTATAGCAGCTGCCTACGTGATTACGTCCCTGCGTGCTCACGAGCTGCGTGCTGAGCCTTTTGGAACAGCTTGATGCTGGGCACCTACTTAGCTTGGTTAAGTGGACCGGCATGCCTTGACATTGTTGTTACACCCTCACGGCTTCAGCCAGTCATGGGCAGCTCAATTGGTTGCGGATCACCGTGCGACACTTCAGTGCAGCTGTCCACGCAACCACTGTTTCAAGTTTGCCAATCAGTGCCCGACAAAAGAATTACGAACAAATCACTCCTACACACACACTCTCATCTCTCATGCGACAAGAGCCACCATAAAAACCTGGAGCAACGGACTCAGCCAATGCAGCTGAGCAGGACAACCCAGGATTTCTGCTTGCAGCTACTTAGCCAAAGGAGCCGCATCCACACGCACCCCTGTGATCTTCCTTCTCTGCTCTGTCTCAGCAGGGACTCAACAGCCTCACGATTGAAAAGGACGGTTCGTGCCAAGATGAGTCTGGCGCAGCCCTTATGGCTTGACAGCAACCACAGTGCGGTGGCGCGGCGTGTTGCCACGCTGCACAGGCGTGCCGAAGCCTGAGCGGCACATGGCTGCGTGCATGTCAAAGGTCACATACTCCTCCAGCCTGCAGTTGTGAAAGCAACCAGGTACGGTGGGATGATCCAGGGCACTCAGCTGGCGCAACAGGGTCGAAGGGCAGCTGAAACTGTGAATACCTGGTTGTCCCTAACAAGAACTTTGCAATCCCAACTGAGCAGGTTGGATATGAGGAGCAGCTGAGAGGAGGCAGGAGCCGGTGCTGGGCAGGCATATGGACTGTGCAGTGCGTCTTGTGACCCATGAGCCCCACTGCTTTCCCGCCGACCAGCCTTGTAGCTGGTCAAACATACGGCAGGTCCAACCGCACGCACCATGGCTCCGTTGACTTGAATGCGGTGTATGCAAACGGGTTGTTCAGCACACGCTGGAACGCTGGGGTCTCAGGATTCATCTGCGCACAAGTCCATGCGGCACGGCAGCTTTGGCTTTTGACAGCCACGCGCCGTGAACCAATGACGCACCGCAACGCAGATGCACTGATGAAATCTGGGCAGGCGCTGCTGGTGCATGCGGGCACTGCCTTGTGTTGGGGCAAGCATATGGCGGTGCCTAAACAGCATGCATCTGGAGCTGTGCCCACCGACCTCCATGATGGATAGGCAGCCGCCTGGGCGTAGGATGCGGAATGCCTCGTTGAAAATTGCCTGGCTGGCGGCCTGTGTGTCCAGGGTTCAGGGTCGGGAGTCCAGAGTTTGAGGGAATAAAGTGAAGAACTCAGGATTCAGGCGAATACAGGCAATGTGTTTCAGGGTTCAGACTTTGTAATCGCGGTGTTGTTGCCAGAGGCACTCCAGCCCAGAGATGAGTGGGCATTGATGCAGGCACGCGCACCTGAGGCAGCTCGTGGCACACCAGGCACATGGACACCAGATCTACACTGTTGTCTGGGAGCCCCGTGGCCTCGCCCATGCCATGTACAAATGTCAGCGGCTCGGGCTGGCCGCCGTTGGCTGTCTGCAGAGGTTGGACAACAAGGGGGAGGGTTAAGTCAAGATAGCCATTAAAGCAGGACGTAGCGGCAACAGGTACTCGGGCCCTGGGGTGTACCTGACAATGACCTATGGCTGGGCTGTGCAAGCCTGAACCATTCATATTCTCACACCGACCCGGCAGCCAGGAGCCCCACTCACCACGCGCTTGCGCTGCTCCCACTGCCCAACCGCTAGGAAGTTTGGGGACAGGTCGATGCCCGTCACATGGGACCCAGGAAACACGCGGAGGAGCTCAAGCGAGCTGAGGCCTGCGTGCAGGAAGTTTGGAGTTGGAGTTTTGAGCGGTAGTAGCACCGCACCGTGGTGGTGGAGGGCGTGTGCGCTGCTGCACAGAGCCCCAGGCATGAACTGAACTGACCCCAGATAAAACGTTGCCGATTCCCCTTCTCAATCCCTCTGCGGCTCGCCTAGGCACGAGTGCTGGCTCTTGACAATAAAAAAGGCCTCAGCAGCCCCTCGTCGACTGCAGTGTGTCCCAAACACAACGCACCTGTGGCGCAGCCGATGTCCACGATGCTCTTGATCTTTGACCGGTCAACCCCCAGGTCCGCCATGTTCTCCGCCATGCGCGCGCTGTACGCGCTGCGCAACTTGGCGTCGCCCCTGTCCCAGCCAAAGTCAGAGCCAGGGTCACAGCAAAAGGAACGTTGGGGCCAAAGCCTGAGCCAAAGCCTGAGCCAAAAGCCAGGATCAGCATCTCCAAGCCAGTGGCAACAACAACGGAGTGTTCAGCCATTTCAGCGTGCTGGTCGTGCAGCACCCTGTACTGCGTACAACTGCCGAGCGCGCTGCGCGCCCGCGAAACACTGCAGCATGGCTGGTGCCAATGGTGTGCTTTTGGATGTGTATCGTGCGATGGTTGACGCATTTCACTCACTCTGGATCGATCTTCTTCCCCTCTGGGTCCATCACAAATGCGTGCACTGACTTGGCCGCCATAGTCACCTCAAGAGCCGCCTCCCAGCACAGGTTGCCATCGCTGTAAGCATGGAATGGCTGCGTAATGCCAGGCAGTACAAACAAACACGTTGTGCAAGGTTGAAAGGTAGCGCACAGCACATCGTGACGCAAGCAACAAGCAGCAGGGATCCTGCTGGCAACGCGCACACGCAGGGCAGGCAGGCGTGGAGGCAGGTAGGAAGAGCGTGTTGGGCATCGTAGTAGCCCATCCTATAATGATAATAATAACACGGCGTGTCACAGCAATCCTATGCCTAACAGCAATTGATGTGGTGTGCAGTGATTGACGTGGACGCTTGAGGATTACCGCCTGTACTGCGGGTGTACTGCTGTACTGCCAACTCTACATGTACTGCCTAGACTCACCTTGGTGTAGTATGAGGGGTACTGCACGTTGGGGTTGGTCACAGCACGCTGCAGCGCTGGCCAGTCCTGCATACATTGTCCCCAATTACCACCGTTACTGAGCAGTGGCACCGGCTGCAGTTGTTGCAAAGCTGACCAAGCCTCATGAAGCATTTTTTGGCGTCAGACGAGGCTAGAAGCAAGAGGCAGTGGCCATGTCGGTGCATGAGGCCAGGCAGCTGCCAGGTCTGGGTCACACCTGTGATTGGAGCTCCTTCATTTGACCCGCCCAGTCCATGCCCATGCTCTCAGCACGCTTGACAATCATGTTGCGCGCCTGCAGCCATGCGAACACACAGGCTCCTCCACATCACAGCCGGCTGGCTGGCATCTCAGTCAGCAGCATGCTTGCATGATGCGGCAAGATGCGCTTGGACCTGAGCCTGAACCTGCATGCTTGCATGCCATGGCACAGGCACAGTATGCATGCAGCAGTACCGGCACTAGGCATTAGCACTCATCAACGCCTGACGGCTGCCGTGCTGGTAGTGGGAGTGCCAGCCGCAGGGCTGGTAGGTGCTGTAAACTCCCGACAGGTTGTGCCACAAATCCACACAGCGCACGTTCTTGGTGGCCGCCTGGAAGAAGGGCGGGAACTTGAACAGCGCTTGCACAGCACCCATGATCAAGGGGTTGCCTGGGTTCACCTGCACAGGTGCTGGCCTGCACCAACACCCCACACAGTATGAGCGTGTTGCATGCATGTATGCACACATCTGAGCGTATTGCATGCATGTGCTTGTGAGCACCGCGTTGCAGCGGGCATGACAATACAGGGCCCACACACGGCATGGGTTTGGCATGACATGCTCTCCCAGCTGAAGCATGTATGCATGCAAGCCTGCCTGCGCTGTGCTCTGGCGTCGCGCCTACCTGGATTGAACCTGGGCCTGAGCCTGCACCAGCATGGCCCTCCTGTTCGGACGCACAGATGTCTGCCACTGCGATGCATTGAAACATCAACGGCGTCAAAACACGTCCGAGAGTACTCTTGTTGGGGCATCCACGCAGACACACCTTCTGAGCCTGCTGCAGCATCATCTTGATGATCCTACGCCTCCATACGCGGAGATCGCAAGGATCGTGAGCGTTGTTGAACTCTTTCGAGATGAGTGTGAGGATGAGCGAGGGGAGAGGTACAGGAGATGTACACAGGGGCAGAACGGGTCCTCGAGGCCGCAAGTTTCAGAGCACATTTCACCTGCTTCATTGCATGACGTTGACGCATACGGAACATGCCCAAGCTCAGGAGGGCTATTTGGATTCCAGTGTCTGTTGGTCTACCATGCGCAGCTGTTATCGTGACACTAGGTGTGGTGCTTGGCGGCAAGCGAAGGGGACGATCGGGTCCATCGAAGCCAAAGGACAGCCATGCACAGGTCCTGATGGCACTCCCTAATGTGAAGCTGCCCCCTACAGCTGAGCTGCAGCACATAACATCTCTGGAGGTGCTGTTGCAGGTGAGTGTCGTGGTCGATGCTTGGGCTGTGTATTTCAATCAGATGTCAATGAGGGCCCATGTGGAGCATGCCCATGATGCAAGCGCGGCAGGATTTCAAGCTGAGACCTGAGGGCTGAGCTGCAAGCAACCTGCAACGCATAGCTGGCAGCATGTGCAGCAAGAACCTCTGATGTAGTCCCCTTTCTGTGTACCTGCGGCCCGTCAACAGGTGACCGGCAGCGCAGCGGCTGCAGCACAAGCCGCACCCCACGTTCGCAGCATCACCGTCACACAGCAAGGGCTGCTGCTCGGCCATCTGCCCCCACCCCTGCTCAACTTCAAGCACCTGGCCTCCCTCAATATATCAGGCTGCTCCCTTGTCCACATCCCCTTCAACATCTCCCTCCTGCCCTCGCTGCAAGCCCTGAACGTCTCACGCAATGACTTGAGGAGTGTACCGCTTGAGATCGGAGACCTGCGGTCACTCACATCACTGGACCTCTCATTCAACCAGCTCACACATGTGCCACACCACCTGGGTGCGTACAAATGGCAGCGGCTGGTCAGCAGCCTGGGGTGGTGGTATGTTGGTGTCGCTGCGTATTGCTCATATGCTCATGCTTTCAAGCTCGTTGTTGGACAGCTCCCCAATGTAACAGTCATGCGCCCTGCCATGTCAGCACACCTTGAACACGTGTAGGTGGGTTACCTGGAGAGCGGGCCCTGGACCAACCCAGCTTCATGGGTGCTCCTCCCCTTGACAAATCCTGCGCTCCTATGGTTGTTGGTATGCCTGCGGCTGGCCTATGATGCATGCATGCGGATGTAGACTGCATTGCACACCTTGCACACCCCACGCCTTTGGTTTGCCCATGCATTGCCATCTTTTCCACATGCTTGCTGCTGCAGGCAATCTCACGGGCCTCACGGCCCTCAACCTCATGGCCAACCAGCTGCACGAGCTGCCCGAAGCCATCGGCAAGCTGACCAACCTAAGGTAGTGCTACCAGGGCTGTACTACCACCCACTAGGACTGTACTCGCCAGGGCTGTGCTGCTGACCTGTGCCGTGTCTGTCCTGCTCCTTCTGCTGTTCACAACGGGGTGGGCCGCTGTGTGCTGGCTGCATGCTATGGATGGTGCATTCGTGGCCGGTACACCTCAAGCCAGCCCTCGACATCTCACGCAACAGAAACGATGTGCGCATCACCGCACACCTGCGAACATTTGAGACCACTCTATCATCATTTACTCCCGTCACACCATGATCTTGTATTGGCATGCTCTTGCTTGGCATGCAGGATCCTTGGGCTCAAGAGCAACAAGCTGACTACTCTGCCACCAACCTTCAGCAGCTTGTGCTCCCTAGTGGAGCTGTTCATCACAGACAACCAGCTCACCACTCTTCCAGAGGGTGAGCGGGTGCTGGACCGTTGAGCTACAGCAGCAACACACTGTTGCCTCGAGCATTCCATGCTTGGCCAATGTGTGCCCAATCACCTGCAGTGTGCTGCTCCTGGCTCATGCATTCTTTTGAAGCTACAGTCTAGAAAGCCACCACCTGCAGCTCAGGTTGAGCTCAAGTTGATTTCCCGTGACTCTAGATCCTCGCGTTCATAAGTTCACTTGCTCCCCAACTGGCCGCAGGCTTTGGGACTGGGCTGACGTCCCTGGCCAAGTTGCAAGCGTCCTTCAATGCACTGGACCACCTTCCACACGACATCCTCAGCCTGCCCAAACTGGTGCGTGCGCGGCAGTGACTCGACAGTCTCACACCCTGCTGGCTGCTGCATACATCCAAATCCTGCATGGACCGGCACTCGCCAGTTCTCAGCATGCAGAATCTCTTAGACGCGCTGTGTTCTTGATATGAACAAGGTGACCTGCAGCAGGGGCTCCAGCACATGTCCCCCGATACCAGGATCAGCCACCGCAGGACCAACCGCCATTTCTCCATGCTCTGTGCCCTACATGTGACCCTCCAGCCGCCCTTACACCCTCCTAGAAGGGGTGTCAAGTTCATGCCGTACATCCCTACTTACACCTGCATGCGACGGTTTTGACCCTCACTCACTGTCCCACCTGCACAGTGCGCACCTTCTGCCCTTGCACCATTGCCTACCCGCCCTCAGGAGCTGATGCGGGTGGCAGCATGCAAGCTGCCATGCCTGCCCCCTGCACTGAACGCACACGGCACTGCTGGGACGGGCGTCAGCGCAGCCAGCACAGCCAGCAGCGACCCCACCATTGCTGCTTGCCCTCCCTGGCCCCGGCTCGCTTGGGTCAGCCTGGGGGGTAATAGCGCATGTGGGGATGCACCCCAGCCACGCCCGGGCCTGCTGCAGCTGGCGGCCACTGACGTGGACTGGGGTCAGGCTCCTGCAGCTTCAGCGGCAGCAGGGAGCCAAAGGAAGCTGGGGGATGGCGCCTCAGGGGAGGTGTACCAAGGCACCCTTGTGGGCAGTGGGGAGGCGGTTGCTGTGAAGGTGTTCAGGTGCGTGAGGGAGCTTGGGCCGTGCAGTAGTTCCAGTTGGGAGAACCTGGCTGGGGCCCTTGCTTTGCAAAAGCTGAGATGGAGTGGCCTGGCTTGGGGTGTGGCCGTGTACCAGCCTTGCTGCTGCAACTTGTTGCTGCATCAGCAACAAACTACTGGTCCTGCTTCAAACCTGCCCCTTGCCCTGACTCCCAGATCACTGCCATGCGCACATGATCTGATCTGATCTGATCTGCCTGATCTTCGTAAACGCACAGGGCGGATGTATCCCCTGACGGCCGGACGGAGGAGGAAGTGGCGATTGCGTGCGCTGTGGACCACCCCAACCTGACACGGGTCAAGGTGTGACAGCTGACCATTGAACCGTTCACCTACCTGCCTTGGCACCTGACCCGCACTCTCGTCCCGTTGTGCATGTGCGCCCTGCAGCTGCCTGGTAAGCCTTGCCTGCAATGGGCCTCGCCTGTTTCGGCAGTCCACTGTCCACTGACCGTGTCAATCACCCTGGCACGCACGCGATTGTTGTCACATACTTGCTCCTTGGCTTGCTCACGAGCGCGCCCAACACCAGTGCGTTGTCTGCATGCTGGCCACGTTTCCAGGGAATCATCTCAGCTGCTGCATCATCTGGCCAGCAGTCAATCCTGGTGATGGATCTGGTGCAGGGCACGCCCATGGCGGCCAAGCCAACCTCCCAGCACCTGCTACGCTGCAAGTGAGCTGGCCCTGGCTCTCCAGTGTACACTTTGGCTGGGCTAATGAATATGATCAGTTTGCATGCTGTTTTTGATGGGAGTGTTGCAAGGAAGTGCCACTGCATGCCTGCATGCACACTGCACAGAACACGAAGCGTATCTGTGGGGCATACAGCGCTAAGATGCACCCCACTTCCTGCTCCACCCTTCTAAACACTTGCTCGTTGCTGGTACTTGCTACATGCCACAGGTGGGCACCTGGCACGAGTTTTGGCCTACCTGCATTGCTGTCTGTCACGCGAGGTGTGGTGGCCGCGCTCGTCTACTTGCACGAGCACAAGATCTGCCACGGTGCGCATGACGGCTGCATCGCATCCAGCATCGGTGGCTGCCCTTCATGGCCAGCTGTCGTTACTTTGCCGTGCTGCTGTGGTCGCTGCTTGCTGGCAGGTGCAAGCACAGCCGGGCTCTATGGTCAGCAGAGGTGCTGTAAACACCTGCATGCTCCTGCTTGCACGTTTGCACCTGCATGCTCCCTGGTTCATGACACATACAGTAGCAAAGGGCCAGCCAAGCACAGGCTTCAGCATTCATTCCCAGTTGATTGCTGCTTTATCGTCCAGCCCTGTGCCTCTCATTTCTGTATTGCGTGTGCAGGTGACGTGTACGCTCACAATATCTTGGTGGATCCTGTCACACACCATGCCACACTGTGTGACTTTGGGGCGTCGTTCGTGTATCAGCCTGGGGAATGGTTCTGGCAAGCCATGGAGGTGGGCGGCACAAAAGCTCAGTCAATCAAGTGCTGTTAACTTGTCTATCATCCCATGCACTCGCTCGTTTGACAACGTGGAATGTTCTATCACACATGCCCCTCCTGCGCCATGCTGCTGCAAGCATTGACCTGACCAGGCACGCTGTACACGCATGTGCACCCGACCTCCTGATCGTACCGCATGGCCTCAACCAAATGTACCTCCATCGTACTGCAGGTGCGTGCGTACGGGCTGTTCCTGTCAGACATGGTGGAGCGGCTGGTGCCAGACACGCCCCGCCCTGCAGTGGCCGCGCTTGAGGCCTTGGTGCATGCATGCGTGCAAGCGGTGCCAGCACAGCGGCCCCTGTTCTCACAGGTTCTATCACAGCTGGCTGCCGTGCCGGCGTGAGCTGTCATTCATGTACAGGGGGATTTGGGCTGCACACAACGACGCTGGCCAGGGTGCTCAGGACGTGCTAGCACCAGGCTTTGCCGTGCACAGTCATGACGGTGGACGAATGAGGGTGTGCAGACAGTTATCACAGCGTGACTGAGGTCCCGAAGTAAGCTCGCATCAACAAAAGTTAGCCCAAGCTTCAGCGAGTCGCTGTACATCACAGCAGTACATGTATAACGGAATGCATGGGTTAGCGTGATCTGAGCAGTGGGTTTTGCCATAATTCATTTCACCTAGCGTGGTACCTGAGCTGTAGACAGGCGGTCGACTGAGAATCCAGTAGGGTTTCAAGTTTTACGCTGCCATGCAATCTTGTGTAATGCTAAGAACATTGTCGCCCAGCGGGCCAACTAAGACACCCCTGTTGGGAACTTGCATCCTTAGGCAGCGTCTTCGCCCTTCCCAGCCCTTGCAACTCGCGTCAGCTCTTTCATCAAGTACCAGTGCAGCCTGTGGATCACCATACCGGCATGTATGGCCTGGCGCAGCTGCTCCGAGATGCGCTCGTGCAGTTGCGACGCGTGCAGCATCGTTCGAAGTTGGCCCGGTACAGGCAGCGCTCGTGTTCGAGGTAAAGGGCCATGCAGGTTCTGAGCTGTCAGCACATGGATCTGAGTGGGCATACCATGCGAGCTGCCACTGTGCATGACCATGCCAGCTTACACAATGGTCATGCCGCCACTGGTGCACTGCAGCTGGAGGGGGCAGTCATCGACTTCCATATGGATGGGCACAGGCAGGCGTTCAACAAGGCATTCGAGTCTATTGGTGTGTTACCATTATGTCTGCTTGCTGCCACATGCTTGCTTGCTGCCGTCTCCCTGAACCCATCACTGCCAACCTGCCATGAGCTCTGTGATGAGTTCTGCTGGGTGGTCATTCCTTGACGTGTGTTTTGGCGATCGCATAGTGTTCTGATCGGTTCTGCTGAGGTTGCGTGGCTGCAGGTTACGAGTGCATCTCCTGGCCCGCCCACGTGTACAATGACTTGCTGTCAGCAGGTGTGGCATAGTAAAAGCAGGTGGAGTGCAAGGCGTGCATGCAGTGATCTGCAGTCCACATGTGCTGTGGGTCTGCGCCTTGACCGCCAGCAGTGTCTCTGGGGCGGGTGCACCATGTTCACATTTAATTGTGCTGGCATTGCCTACGCTGGCCCCTGTCCTGCAGGGGATGGCAGCCCTGAGATGCTCATAAACAACTACTTCTCACTTATGGGCTGGCCCACGATGCTCGCCACCAGCGACCGACCAGCATTCGTGAAGAAGGTGCGAGTTGGATGGTGAATCTGGGTTGATCTGGCACTGTACCAAAACGGTAAGAGGTAGAGTGGGGATGGATGTGATGGAGGATCGAGGAGGAGGGTTGAAGCCCTGGTGCTGTAGAACCATAGTAGAGGGGAGCAGGCTTCAACAGGCCAAGCAATCTCAGCATTGCCTATGACGGCTATGAGCATTGCCAGCTGATTTTACTTGACTTGTGACTTGTTACAGCGTTTCCCGTTAAACGAGGTGCTGCGATTCCTTAATCTTCCTCACAATTACTCCCTTCCATGACTCCCAGCTGGTTTTAACCTGATGTAAAAGGGCGGAAAACAGGGGAAAACAGGTCTGGTGCGCTTGGTGCAGTGACCAAAGCAGCAACCGTTGGGTGCTGGTTTTGGATGCTGATTGCCCTGGTCAGTCAAGGCGCGCATGTTGTCTTCTGTTGCTGCAGGTGCATGAGGCCAAGCAGGCAGCCCTGCTAAGGGTGGGTGGCCTGGGGCTAGGTGCCAGCCTGCCCACATGTCTTATTGACCCTGCCTGCCATCTGCCTGCCACATGTCTTTCTCTGCCTTGCACCTTGCTGCATCACAGCATCATGCTCGTCAACTGACGCCTGCTCTCCCGTGAGATGTCCTTTGACTTGCCCCTTCTATGTGTCTGACCTCGTACAGATGCTGAGGTCCGATGCAGTGCCCCTGAGGGAGGGGGTGGCGCAGCTCATCACGGAGGCACTTGCGGCTGGGGCCAAGGTTGCATTCATTACGGGCACTTTGAGTGAGGATGGGGACTTGGTTGCGGCCAACGCACTCGCACAGGTATTGCACAACTATGGTTGGGTTTGAGAAGTGAGAGGTTGCAGGCCTGTACAGATTCGTTGGTAATATCGCTGCCTTGCTTCAACACGAATGCACTTTGACATGGGTTGGATGAGACATACAGGGGACTGCTCCACTCATGGCTGTGATCTGAGCAGCAGCCACCTGCACGCGAGCACCATCAGTCCTCATGCACAGCATGTGTGTTGATCCTGGGCTGCCTTTGTTTGGCTGCAGCTCGGGCCGGAGGTTGCGCCCAAGATCCGGGTGTTTGCATCAGGCATCGTACCCCAGGCCAATGCGGCAGTGGAGGAGGAGGAGGAGGGGCCCGGCGCCAGCATGCAGGGAGCTCTGCGTGTGGCCCAGGTGTGGCCTATGGTGGGGTGTGTTGTGTGACTCAGCTCTGCTGCTGGGCCACAGCTGTTACAGCTGTGCAGATCCCACAAGCATCTTTGATGTCATCTGCTGCCTTTGTTACATCACAACTGGGGTGTTCCATTGATGCATCGAGGCCATGTTGCGACAGAGAAGGCCGCCCAATCATGCCTGCGCAATCTTGCCATTCGTATAGGCCCCTGTGATCGTGTTGCCCTGGTGCAGAACAAGGCCAAGCTCGCGCAGGCTCGCCAGTTTGCTGCCAGCTTTGCAGCGGGTGGAGACTCTGGGGCAGTACCCATGACCGTGGACCTGTCACTGGTGGCAGCAGGTGTGCTGCTGATCCTATTCAAATCCCTGGAGTTTGGCCTCCAGTCGAATGATGCTGGACTGATGACCTCAGTACTGGCCTGCGTTTAAGTCGCCACGCCCACGCCAAGTTGCCCACCATCTCTGGACCCACCTTCAGTCAGCTGACGCTTATCAGCTCTGCGTGCTATGGTGCAGGTGGTGCGCGACGTGTGACCCCCGAGTGGCTGGCTGCTGTTGTTGCAACCTTGGACACACCCATCCAAAGGTGGGCAGCTAGGGGCCATGGTCAGCAAGGATAGGAACACAATGGTCGGCGATCGCCCACACCCCACAACCTCAGCCCCCAGCGCAAGCTTGTTGCTTTGCAGATGTGCCCAGGGAGAAGGGGTTTGGCATAGTGGCACCGTGCAGGCCGCCCACCTGCCTGCCTGCCTGCTGAATGATGGGCATGTAGCCTGCGCACCCCAGCTGCTGTTTCCTTGCATGCATGTGCCTCATTGCTGTGCAGTGATGTCTGCATGTGGCATGTTGGCTGCGGCCCCTGTGTGTGGCTGTGCCCGCAGGGCTACTATGATTGCATCCCAGTCATCTCTGACCACAGCAGCATGCACCGCCGGCATGGTGGCGGTTGCTGTGCCCCGCCGCATGGCACAGCGCGGCGTGTATGACGGAGTGCGTGCCAAGTTCAGTGGTGAGTGAGTAGAGTGATGCACCTGGTAGGAGGAGGTGAGCGTATCTCCGCTGCCCTTGCCCTTTCCTATGTCTTCTCGTTCAATCGAATGTTACATGCACTGGGGCAGAACTCTAGTGGCAAAGGGGGAGCCAGGGGAAAGCCTTGTGAGCCAGGCCTTAACGGCTTAAGAAATGCACATGTGGCTCACCCAGACATGTGGTACTTGGAAGCTTGAACTCCGTGGGATTCGCGTGATTAACAGTAGCTTGCACATCTGCACACACACCGCAGAACTACAGACTAGCCCATGCGGCAGGATCAGTGTATGAGTCATACCCTGTGCACCTCACATCTCAGCTTCCTGACTGAATGCCTCTTCATTGCCTGACGTGCAGGCTTTGGCACAGGGGAGTGCACCTGGGGGTAAGTGTGCTTCACCCTGCTGGGCATTGCCTGATGCGCATGCACTCATGGGATGTGTTCATGTGTAGCTGCTGCTCTCTACGAGTCGTTACAGTCTCCACATACTGGCTGTCGCTGTCTGCTGTCTGCCTTGCCCTGCGCTCTGCTCTCTGCTGCCTGTCTGCCTGTCTGCCTGCCTGCCTGCTCTCAAGCACCGAGAACCACTGCACTGCTGGCTGACATGATGCCCTGTTCGTCCTGCTGCCACTGCGGCCCTGCGGCTGTGCAGGCGGCTCAAGTCTGTCATCCTGAATGGAAGTGGTAGCTGAGCTGCGGCAACTGCAGGCTGTGCAGGCGCAAGCAACCTCGGGCTGTGTGCCACAGAGCAGCTGCGCCTGGCATCCATCTGCAAGCAGGGCTTGCAACTTGGCACCAGCGACTCATGCCAACTTCCGTTTGGAAGGTGGAACGCAACGGCAGCAGGAAGCAATGGCAGCAGAGGAGCACAGGTTGGGAAGCCATCACTGATGGGGCCCATGACATCTGCAGTTCGCTCCTGTTTGGTGGGCGCAATGCTGGTTGGTTGCTGTTCCAGTTGAGAAAGTTTGGGTACATGGATTGGACTGATGGGTATTGGCAACGTCATGCTGGGATGCTGAGGGTGTGCTCAGCAGCCTGTGACTGGCTGGCGGCTTGTGTGACACAGCATAAGTACATAACATAAGAAAGCGGGGTCGTGCATGCAGCCAAATCGGGGGCTGCTGCAACTCTGCACCTGGTGTGGTGTGCATAGTGCATCGGCTCCAATCTCTTGTGTGCAAGAGGCCCTCAGCTGGCTTCCAGGGTTGAGATGTGGGGCCTGCAGCACATACCAGGCACCTGTCTTATACTGCAGTCATTTGTTCCTTGGATGCTTGCACCACAGCTTGATATTTGCTGCACACCCGGGTTGTTGGATTCCCACATGGATGCATTCCCTCATCTAACCGGCAGGCTGCAGTATACCGGAACCGTGAGGCTTGAAAGCTGATGATGCACATGAGGGTCAGGATGGGAAGCACGTCGAGTGATTGGCAGGCAGACAGACTGGAAGGGGTTGCGCGTTGAGAGGGCACCAGCTGGGCAGCCGGGGCATTGCTTGGGGCTTGTGTCTTGCGCTCAAGGGTAAGTTTACACAGTAAAGCGGCAAACTGGCAAGTTGAAACAAGGTTTGTCTATAACAACAGGGACAGTGCAAAGGAAGCAGGAAGAAAACCACATACAAGTGTGGGCGTCAGGCCAAGCGCCGACCCGGGCAAAGAGCCCGTGTTGCCCCACAATGAAAGCTGTGAACCGTGCCCAGCTAGGCCATCATCATCACCACTGCGCAAACCCCAGCTTACCAACAGTACCCCCAATCCTAACCACAGATGGCCTGCATGCCGCCTGACCAGTCGCGGTGCAGTGCAATAGTTTACGGCAGCCATCGTGCTAAGCGTGCTGGGACTCAAGAGTCTTCACTGCCACCCAAGATGTGTCTTGCTGCTGCTGTTGTTCTTGTTGCTGCTGTCATTCTTCAAGAACATAGGACACCACATCCCCTGCCACCTCCCCAGTGTATCCATCCTAAAGCAATTCACTCCGGTGCACCTTGGCATGCCTCCACCAATGCGCCTCGAGGTCCAAAAGTGCGCCATCAAACAGCTGAACCATCACATCGGTGACGCCCTCTCAAGGGGCCTGCACATCCTTTAAAGCATCATCCCCCCAGCAGCAAGCATCCGTTGGTGGCTTAGGCATACCACAGCTGTGACTCATCTCCAGCATTGCTTCCTCTGACATCTGGAGAGCACTTGCTGCACCCAGTTTCACCAGCACCACGCAGCCAACAGCTGTAGGTGCATAGGGCCCATGCAGTACAACAAATGCACACATCTTCAGTGCCACGCAGTGTTGTTTCCGTTGCAACCTGCCGCCATTAGGCGTGCTGCTTGTAGGCTGCAGGCCCGCAAACGCCGAGTGTGGCGCAGGGAGTCGCAGTCACCCGGGACTCAATAGACGAAAGAAAACACGCAAGAAAAAGCCTCCACATGAGCAAATCCTGCCAGCCACAACAGATATACGCGTGCAAGCACACATGCAGAGAACACATGTGCATACACGTGGCCTAGTCATCTTCGCAAGCTTGTGTTGCACAGCGTTGGCTGTGTGCCCAGGAGTGTGTGGCAAGCCTCTCAACCCTGCCAAAGGTGTCACGACCCTCTCATCTCTCTTCCCAGCATTAGCCTACAGCCGGGCATGCACTAAACGTGTTGGGCAGGCCTTGCAATATGAACGCTCCATACAAACACACCTTGCCTGCCCCGGGCCTGACAAATCCCAAACAGCCAACAGCAGCCAGCGCGCTGCCACAGAGAACAGATCACCACCACATGAAACCTGCATCAACGTATGTGACTTGGACACAACGGACGCAGGAACCCCCCTCAAACGACCAACATGCACAGCGTCCCCTGTTGCGCACGCCCAGCACACCATTGCAATATCGCATGCTTGCAAACACCAAGACTTAGGGAAGGAGGCCTCAGAGACTGCCCCCAGCTACATGAGGCAAAAGTTCTATAGGGAGATTCATCCGTTCTCCTGGGACTCGCATGCTGTTGAATCACAATACACCTGCCAGCCCAGTGGGCCCTATATCGATGACTGGCCGTTGTTAAGCATAAGCAAGCTGGTTGCCTCTGGCCTTGGGCCGTTGGACTGCTCATCCCCTCCGCCCATGTGACAGCTGGTCACATGTTACTGCAACCTGTGCATCCATGCTACGAACCAGGCACACAGCGTGCAGCGCACAGTGGGCGCTAGCCAGCTGTGTTGCCGTGCCCCTTCCTTTGAAATAGTCGTGCAGCTCCCTTTAATGCACCACTTGCTGATTCATTGCACCACTTGCTGACAGCCAGCACCCACTGCATTTCTCAGTGTAGTGGCTGATAGATACATCGACGTGCAAAAGGCCGGGGCCACTGCTCAAGTGCAGAGTACCCTCAGAGGCCACTGCTTGTGTGCACGCTTGCAGCCGCAGCCACGAATTGCTCGGCGCTGCTTGGGCACTGCCAACTCCCAAACATGCATCAACCCAGGGCGAGTCACCCAGTGCACAACACAAAACGCGCCCACTTGACGGTGCGCGGTGAAGCCTGAAAGGTAAGGCGCCCGCTCATAAAGTGCCATGCCACTGCTCATGAAATCCTTGCAGCCTCGCATCTCATGAAGTCCTTGCAGCATGAAACCCTGCAGCACCCCCCCAACTCCAAAACCCACAGCACTCCCGCCCTCCTTTTCATGCAATGCCCAGCGGCATGCATGCCCTTCCAACTACTGCCTGCATCTGAATGCCAATCAATCAGTGACTTTATTTGCTCGTTTGTTGGCTTCTTCTGTTGCCAAACGCCCGGCAAGCACAGAAACGCCGCATTTTCTCAGGCGTCAGGCCCCGACAGATTCTGCTTGTTTAAAGCAGCTGACGAGCAGCCAATGCAGGCCAAGTAGGCACACAGTCTGAGTCTCAGTCTCTTGTCCAGTCTGAGTCTGAGTCTCAGTCTCTTCCTGTACCATCGCGGGCGACATGTGAACGATTGCATAGCATCAGAAACAAGAAACAAGAGCACGTGCGCAGGCCCCACGCACACACGCTGCATGTGCGACAGGTCAACATTGGGCGCAGGCATTCAAGGGCAAGTGCCCCAGGTATGAGACCCTCATGCACCAGCAAGGCTTCCACTAGGTTCCCACACATTGGGGCCCACTAAGCAACCTCCATGGCCATGGCAACCTGTTCAAACCTGGTCGAACCAGGTCGTTCTGATCACGTCATGGCCCGCAGAGCCGGCGCGGTGGCAACGCCCAAAGGTCAGAGATGCTCCAGCTCCATGGATGCAAACATCATGTCGTGGTGCTCGTACATGAAACTCGATCCACTGGTCGGCCGCCAGCCAATGGGCCTCTGCTCCTCCTGGTACATGCCGATGGGCCCGTCTCCGTCCAGCGGGAGGAAGGAGTCTGACCCCACGTACGCATCCGCCCCTGCATACCCCAAGGAAGACATCATCACGTCCAATGGATCAGGAGGCGCCTGCCCGCCACCGCTCAGCGCCCCGCCCTCTGTAGTGGCGCGCAGTGTTGGCGGTGCCCCTGCTGGTACGCCCCTCTGCAGGCCTGGACAGTTTGCCTGGATAGGCCGTCGGCCCTGGGCACTTGGTGCAGCAGTCCCCAGCTGACCAGGGGCTGCAGGTACCCCGCCAGGGCAGTTTGCTGGGTGCAACCAACCTCGCTCCTGACGGGCAGGTCCTTGAGCCCCGCCCATGTGCGGCATGCCCCCTGCTGCGCACGCGCCGCACTGGGCCAGCAGTGCACCTGCTTGAAGCAGCGGAGCACGTGCGTCGAGCACGTGCCGCATGGCCATCTGCCGCTGCTGCCACTGCTGCAGCAAGTTCGGCTCATGACCAGCACCTGTCACCGGGCGGCCGGGGAGCACGCCCTGCTGCAGTACATGCCGTACACCGGTGCTCGGTGGGGCACCAAGCAGGCCGCTCTGGCTCGTGCCTGATGGCTGGTCCCCTGCACTTGGAGCCGTGTTGTGAGGCATCAGCCAGCTGGCAGTCCCAGGGAATGACAGTGCACAGGCCATGTTCATCTCCTGGGGCGTCTGGGACCAGGACAATGATGTGTGCCCCACTGGCGCTGTATGCACGCTGCCTGGCACTGCACCCAGGGCCCCCATGCTTGCCGGGCCGGCCCAGGGGCCCACAGAGCCGTACTGCAGAGTGTCCATGGACATGCCGCTGAGTGGCCAGACTGTTTCCCACCCTGAGAGGTGCGTCGGCACATTGTGCCGCAGGCCACCCAGGTGTGCTGTGGCGGCATGTGCTCCAGATGGGGTGCATGGCGCGCTGCTGCCTGCTGCCATCACATGCCGGCTGGCCGCTGGCGCTGGGAGCAGGTGTGGGGGTGCAGCCCCATCTAGGAAGCATGGGCCATCATCCAAGAAACCCAGGCCACCCAACCCCATGTGTCTGTCAGCAGGAGCGTGGGTGTTCCTGGGACCCCGCTGGTCAGCTTGGACCTGCTCTCGGATGGCAGGTAGGGGCGCAGACACGCAGCCTGCTTCGCCCACAGCTCCATTCACAGGCAGCTGGGCCGAAGCTGGGCCATTGAGCAGGCGGCGTCCGAATGGTACACTGGTGCCACCCGCCTCTGCATGGGGGCCGTCCTGCCGCATGGTGGGGCCACTGGCCAGGGCTGGCCACATGGACACCGGCTGCGTTTTGAGAGCCCCCACGGGACGTGCAGCGCCGACAGACTCAGGTTGGGGGCGCAAGGTGTGCGTACCAGACACGAGCGCGTGCGCGCCAGCAGCCCCAGCTGCCATAGCCCTGTCCGGGCCCTGCGCCAGCTGTTGGGTCTGCGGAAAGGAGGGGCCCGGCACGGGTGACCAACGTGTAGTGCCTGTGCTGCTGTCTACACCCACAGGCGACGGCTGCACATGTCTCCTGCCTCGCAGCACGCTGCCACCCAGCTGCTCAAACGTTGAGGTGCCACTGCCAGCATTGGACAGCCGTTCTGTCACAGCTGGCCCCAGGTGCGTGGGACGCACCGCCTCAATGAAAAGTCCAGATGCTGCCTCAAGAGATCCCGTGGGCCATGTCCTGGTGTGCTCCAGTTCCACACCGGCAGACATGGCTTCAGTCCCCTCCAGCAATCCGTGAGCAGCAGCCGGTGGGCTGAGGCGCAGGCGCTGACGCACAGCTTGCGCCACGGCATCTTCTGGGCCTGGTGGCAGGGGGCCGCTTGCGGGGCCGCTGCTTAAGCTGCCAGACTGCTTAGCACCCAGAGCTCCGCTGGACGCACGCTTGTGCCCAGATGCCAGTGCCGCCCCTGCCGCTGGCGCAGCAGCAGCAGCAGCAGCAGCAGCAGCAGCAGGCACTGCCGCGGCCCCGACGACCGCAGCGCCACCTGCATTGCCATCACTGCCTGCTGGGGCGGCAGCAGCAGGGGCTGCTGCAGCAGGTGCAGGCGAACCAGAGGGGCCTTTGCTGGCCGTGTCTTCGGCCAGGTTGCTGCTGCGCTTTCTTGCCGTGTACCGATGCTTGT
Organism: Chlamydomonas applanata; assembly: GCA_001662365.1. Lineage (NCBI taxonomy): Eukaryota > Viridiplantae > Chlorophyta > Chlorophyceae > Chlamydomonadales > Chlamydomonadaceae > Chlamydomonas > Chlamydomonas applanata. The sequence goes on along the minus strand of BDCZ01000018.1, from coordinate 172,506 downwards.
AGGTGCTCTCGCGCGCACTGACAAGGCTCTCGCTCAGCTGCGGCGTAAGGAGCCGGGGGCAGATGGGTCGAGTCGGCTCAAAGTCTTTCAACGAATTCAAACAAGACGGTGGTGGTGGGACAGCGATCAAGATTGTCAGACGTGCGACACAGCAGAGCATCTGGGAGTCCCCACACGCACACCATGCCACAACACTTGTGCACACATGAGGCTTGCGACATCGCCCTGTTCCTTTTGAATCAGGCAATCATGTTGGGGCATAGGGGGCAAAGTACAGCAGCCCTCCGGATGAAGAGGCCATGGACCTTGAAGAGCACTTGCCTCGCGGTTGGGGTCTGCATACAATAGCTGCCTCTCGTCCTCGATGGCCTTTGACAGCTTCTGCACAGTGCAGCAGTTGGCAACGCGGGCAGCGTTTGCTTGGTGGCTACGCAATGGTAGCCCGATGGTTGCGGACTGGGCACATGAAGCGTGTCCTTGGCAACAGCTGCGCTGCGGAATGCTGGCTACGGTTGTCTGCTTTGCCAAACTGGTCGTAATGCCACCATGCGGACAATCTGAGCCAGCAGCAGTGTACACGTGAGCAGTGTATCTGTGGATGCCACGCAAAGAACTTACTGCGCGCTGCTCTACGCTCAAGCGTGGGTCGTCCAGGCCTGCTGCCAGGGAGTCCAGACTTGCAAACTTGCGATGGGGCCACCGTTCAATGTTGTGAAGCCGACACTGGCGCTTGAAGCAGCTGATAGATATCTGCAGGGCGTGGCGCATACGAGTTCACGTGCTTCAGTTGCCACGCTCACAGCTGGGATCGCCAGCAGCTGGGATCGGGGAGCCAAGGGCGTGGCGCCCGGAAAAAGGGTGTGGTTCCGGGCAGTTCACACAGGTGCAGCGATTGCACAGGCGATTGCACACTCTAACTGCAGTAGCTTCATGACCAGCCAACCCCCATCCATTCGCTAGAAAAGTCCATGCAGGGCAGCCCTGGAAGCATGAGCGACGCGTGAGCGTGCACGGTGCCTCACACACCTTGAGTGCTTCTGCCGCCTCCTCCCGTCGTATGTGAAATAGCTGTGAGGGAGTGCACAACAGCAACCCATGTCATGTGCAGTCGGCATGTGTACTGGGTGTTGTGTGGGCAGCTGGGTACCAGCCAGAGCTGGTGTTGGAACGGGTGCAGAGGCCAGGCTACTTGTCAGAGCACATGAAAAATGCTGTGTGTGCTTCTTATACTTGTTGTCCTATGAGGCATGTGCCACGTGACTGCTTGGCTTTGCCCGCCCATAGACAAGAGCTCTACCTTGCGTAGGGTCTCAAAGGCGATGTCAGCACCAGAGCTGTTCCCCCGCCTGCTGGTGTGTGCCGTATTTAGTTTTGCACCTGGATCCTGGACCGCCGCCACCAGAGCATCAGCAGCTGCAACCTGGCCACCGCTTGCATTGTGCATCGCGCCAGCTGTGGTCCCTGCTGCTGCCGCCGCACCGCTGCTGACACCCAGCTGTGCCTGTGCGTCACGCACATGCCTGGCCAATGCTTGGATCTCTGCAGCAGGTGCAGGTGTAGCTGCTGTTACAGCAGCTGCGGTTTGGCGCGGTGCTTGCGAGGTAGTGTGCGATACAGGTACAGCCACCAAGGGGAAGGGAAGCCCGGGCTCTGACGGAAGCTCGTCAGTAAACTCAAAATCGTTGCTCTTGGCGCTGGTGGCAGTGCTCGACGCACGTGGCTTGTCGGCCATATCGTCAGTTCACTACGAAGCGGTGCAGGGGCACCGGCACACAGCACTTCAGCGTCAGAGCAAACGGCATGCTGTGGGTAGTGTGCATGCTGCACATTAGCGCGCAGAGCTGAACAGTGATGATCAGTGTTGTTTCAGCAGAAGTGAGCCCAGCTGTGCTGGCCCACGACGTGCTGGCCCACGACGTGCTGGACCATATGAGATACGCGGCGCAGCCGGCTAGATCCTGCCCACGCTGCCAATAGGCCCTGCACGAGGGTTTCAGACTCACCTTATTGCCTGCACCGCGCATGAGGGTAGGCTGCAGCCTACCACGCAGCCCCGCAGAGACTCATGATTCCCGGCACGCGGATTAGGTGTGTTTCTGTTTTCCCGTGCACATGTTCAAGTGGGCATCCTGTATTGCCCGGTGATTCCGGTGTGACTCAACGCGCATCGCACGCGATAAGGAGCATACAGCCGTGATTCTTGAACTGTTTTGCGTTGCTCTGGCACAAAAGCCGTGTTGGAAGCACGATTTCTCCACATTGCCAGCCCTACCACCATCCTAAAAGCGAGTAACGAGTTGAAGCATATGAATTCCACCTTTCAGTGGCAGCACCTGGTCTAATACCAGTTCCTGGCACTGGAACCCGTGTCACACGTCACACGGACTGCTCCAGGCTGATTTCAAGTGCATCTTGGCGCTCTGCTGCACCACCAAAGGGCATTGTGTTTTTATTGGATGCGTTAGAGAGCACCTAGCACGCTGCTGGACCCAAGTCAACAAAAGGCAAGTCAACAACAGCGTGCTGCCTATCGCCACGTTGGCCTCCCAAGTATACTTTAACGGAAAGAAATCAATGCGCAGCAGGTGCACTGGCGCTAGCTTTGTTTTTTTGGCGGCAACATGACTTCATCGGACGCCTTGCACCTTGCAGGGTCACGTGCCTGCTGTGGACTCCGCCTGGCCGCAGCCTGCGATCGTCAATTCCTGCTTGCTTGTCATTCATGCAGCATGCATTGCAAGCGTGCAAGCAGCTCACATTGCATGCATGTACTGCTCACATTGCATGCATGTACTGTGCAGCCTCAGGGCATTCTGACGCTGACCTCGAAGCAGCGGATCATTTCGCTTGGTCTCCAAGAGACAACTTGTGGTACTGCACAGGCAGCCACCCATACCCCTTCACCCCTTCTACTGGCTAGTGTTCAGCGTAATATTACTCAGCAGGTTAATATTCAGCGTGTTTACAGCCCCATCTACAGTCACAACTGCAGTCACAAACAAGCGTGTAAACATCCCCATCTACAGTCCGATCTGCAGGTCTGCAGTACCAGAACATGCGGTCCCAACACCTGCACATCAGTTTCCCGTGCATGCCATCAGGGCACCCACCTCCTTATGATCTGCATCCTCCATTCCATCCGCCTATATGTGCAGAATCAGCGAGTACATGCATCAGCATGCATGGCACAACAAGCTTGCATGGTATGCAGAAGCACCCCACCTGCAAAACAAAGCCGGCCAAACAAAGCCAGCTGTCATCTGCCGCTTCGCCTTGGCGAAGGCCGCTGCATTCTTCTGCGCATTGTCCAGAAGCTGCTGAGCGCCAATCGCATAGTCTTTAATGCAAAGCCTGCCAGCTGTGTTGTAGATGCGGAACTTACATGCTGCCTCCTCCATCCGGATCAGGGCCACCTGCGTGTACACCCTAAGGTGACCACGTGCTCAGCAGCCGAGAAAATAGCGCAGTGTCAATGCTCCCATTGCTGAAAATTGCTCAAGCACCTTGCAATTGGGCTTTGGGTGCAGGTGGCCTCCAGGGAAACGTACTCCAATCGCAGAGGGTCTCCTGGGCCTCCCCTAACCTCGGCAACGCGTATCTCAGGCATTTTCTACATCTCTAGAGCGGTTGCGGGGCGTTTGGTGGCCACCAACCCTGGTCCTAAAACCTCCTCAGCGCGGAGCGCCAGCGCAGCTGTACTAAATACAGGCGTTGCGTTAGTATAATTTTTACGCGCTGAGGTGCCCTGGGCGACTCACACTCGAGTCACCGGGCACTACGGGGCAGCTTCAAGATAGGTGCTCAGTGCAGCCGGTGCCAACGTACTTGGCGTTTACAATGAGTTAAGCCACAACACAGCAAAGGCTGAAAGCATTGCAATTGATACGAAGCCAAGTGAGGCCCAGGCGTTAGGTATCTCCCTTCGGGGCACGTGCACAAACAGCTTGCTGCAACTCCATCACTTTGAGCTCTGATTCGCCCCTCTTACTTGCCCTGCTTGTGCACGTTTTGTATAGGGGCCCTTTCGAGGTCTAGTGGGGTCGAGGCCGCTTACCGCATGCTGTGGAAGCCGCGCAGCAGTGATTTGCTGCACAACATAGTAGTTGCTACTCGGAAGACACGCCGTCCCTGTCCATCGTCGCCATGTCACAGCCAGCTGATTTGGTAAGGAAGCCATCTGTTGATGGTGATGCCGCATGCTGCACAAAAGCACCATATCTTCAGTGCAGCAAATGGCGCACGCTGGATTCATAGTGGCATCACCACGCCGTGTTCATGCGCCACATGGCACGCCGCCATGCTTGCGCGCATTATGCTTACGCAGGCGGTGATCACCGAAGCCAAGGCTTTCGACCTGGCACACAAGGCCGTGCAGCGCACGGGCTACACAGGCTTTGGATCCTTCATGACCGACCAGAGTATGGAACAGATGATCCATGAGCCTCCGTCAACATACCGGTAACAAGCAGCATGTTGCACATGCACTGCCTACACATGGGGGACCCTGAACGCAGCTGCAGCACACCCAGGTCAGCAGTGTGCACGGCATGCATGTGCGTAGCCCACAGGCATGCGGCTGTGCAAAGGACGGTGACAGTGTTGCAACGTTACGTACGTCCACGCACCTACTCATAATGCCATGCACCTGATGTGCGTCATGCAGACCGCCTGCAAACCCGAGCGAGGCCCTGTGTGAAGCGAGCACATCCACACCCCTGGGCGCAGGCTGCCGTCACCTCTTCCTCATTGACTTCAAAGCGTGGACATGTGAGTTGCTGCCAGGCTGCTGCCACATCGCATGGGCACGCCATGCTGTGCTGCTCACTCAGGCATCTGCGATGCATGCAGTTGGGTATGCCGGCTTGGAGCACCATGCATGCATGCCGTGCACATCTGCCGCCACGCGTGCAGTCATCAACCATGGCGCGTTTGGTGGGGTCTGCAAGCCAGCCTTTGAGGAGGCCAGGCGTTGGAGGGAGCATGCAGAGCATCAGCCGCTGCTGTTTTTGGACCGCCAGCTATTCCCCCAATTGGCACGTGTCATACGAGAGATAGCAGGGCACATGGGCGCGCAGCCACAGGTGAGAGAGCAAGGCTGTGGGGGTTGTTGGGTGGGCTCTAGCGCGGTTGGGCAGATCCAGTACCTCTGCGCCGGTTCATGGAATGACGGGAAGACCAGGTGTTCAGGGGGGTGCACATGCAGATGGCACCACCACAGCTATTGGGCGCGCAGGATCTTTGCCAGTCCCATCTGTGTCTCGCAACACATCAGACACTACCTGAACTGTGATGTGTGAACAAGTGATGCGGAAGCCAGTTGCATGCATACGTATGAGAAGGCGGAGGTGTTGCCGCTGCCTGCAGCCACCCGCCATACCCTGCATGACTGCTGCTCAATACGTTGGTCAAGCATGCGTACCACGCTGCAGTCACTGCTGGTGAAGCAGGTCACTGGTGTGCTATGACTCGTGCATGCTACTTTGTCTGAAGCACTGAATGAGTGGTGTTGCTGTGGTTGTTGTGGATCTGGTGTGCTGCCGTGCAGGACCTGGTGTTCGTGCCCAATGCAACAACAGGCCTGAACACTGTGATCCAAGGCGTGGGTCTCAAGCCAGGGGATGCCCTATACATGCTAGACATTGGTGAGGCCGTGATAAAATCAATGCAGCGTTGCAGGTCGACACTTGCGTCTGTGCAGCGTGCTGGCTCTTTGAGTTGTCCGGCTGCCACGGACAGCATGTATATCCGTGCGTGCATGTGCCATGTCTATGTGCGCATGCATGCACTGTGCAGGCTACGGGTCCGTCAAGAAGATGGCAGCAGCTGCGTGCGAGGTGGCTGAAGTGGTGTACGGCCACGTGATGTTCCCCATCAGGTGCGCTGCTGGCTTTGGCACGGTGCCGTGCCGCTCGTTCAAAGTAGCCAATTCCCTGATGGTCACCTCACTCCACTTGTCGCTTACCTCACTCCAGTGCATGGTGTTGGTGAAGAGCTTCCCGTCACGTGCCAGCCTCCAACCACATGGCACCATCAATTCAGACCCGTGTGAATGGTGTAATCCGTGCTGTACAGTTGACCTGCTGGCCCAGAACGGTGATGCACGCCGACGTTGCCACCAGGGCTGCAAGGGCCCCCCTGCAACCAAACACCTTGAGTGTAATCTGCCACCCACCTACACACCTACACCCACTTGAGACCAAGGCTTGCTGCCGCCTTCCCAGCTGTACTTGCATGACACATGACCGCATGGCCTCTCGCAGTGGGCCGGAGGCAATTCTGGATGTCGTGCGGACCTCCATGCCCCCAAACACAAAGCTCGCGGTGTTTGATGCTGTGACCAGCAACACTGCGGTCGTGCTGCCCCTGAAAGAGCTCGTGGCACTGTGCCGGGACCGGTGAGTTATGGTGCGTTCTTTGCGCGTCTCAGCTTGGGCTCTGCACAGCTGTGCTGCCTAGCTCCTGTATCTAGCCCACCAGTTAGCTCGTGCCCCACGCAGCGTGTGCTTGCGCGGTCGCAAGGCTGGCAGCACCACGTCTGCGCGCAAAGGCGAGGCAGCTGGTGCAGGGCCATTGGCTCTTGGTGCTGCCTTGCGCACGGTCGGTGTACTGCTGTACGGCCCGAGTGCAGGGGTGTGGCAGTACTGATCGATGGCGCGCATGCGCTAGGGCAACTGGAGGTGGATGTGCAGGACCTAGGCGCTGATTTCTATGTCACCAACTGCCACAAGTGGTTCGCAGCCCCCAGGTGTGACCCGGCTGTTGTATGATTGCATTGATCACCACTTGCCATATGAGTGCGTGGCCCCAAAAATCGACTGTCTACCCTTGCTAAGCACGTTTGATTGGGAGTGTGCGCCTGCATGGCCGCTTTTCTCTAAACTGGCCATGCTCCATGCAATCAACAATGCAGGGGCTCCGCACTCATGTGGGTGGCACCTAAGCATCAGGAGCTGCGGCCGCTGGTCGTGTCTCACGGCTGGGGTGCTGGCTTCAGCTCCAACTTTGCCTGGGATGGCTGCAGGTGTGTGATCAGGCCAGTGGTCACACAAACCAACCTTAATGCTCATGGTCTGATGCACCAAGAAGATATATGTGGTCGCTATTGGGACACCTACCGGGCTAGCTGGCCTTCACAGAACTGCTAGCAGCTTGTGAAACCAGCAACTGAAAGATGCACAGCATCTGGTAGGACTACCAACCGGCTCGCAAGTGCTGTGGTACAAGCGTATCTGACTCATGCTTCTTTATTCACTCAATCTAATCCACTTGCTTTTGTTTCTCTATGCAGGGACTATGCGCCGTACCTGGCAACGAGCGCATGTCTGCGCATGTGGCGCGGGTTGGGCGTAGAGCGCTGCAGGTGTGTAATGTGCGTGCTCCCCCTCTGTGCATCACCGCCAGCGCGCTTGCCCCAGCAGGCGTGCTGTTGCCCTTAATGCCAGTCAACACTGCACCAACGCAAGTCAGAACAGATGGTACCAGCTTTCGAGCTTCGCCTTCCAAAGAAGTATCTGCCTGCCGCTGCCTGCCATACATTTAGTCTGCTAGATTGCACGTTTGCGTTCTTCAAGCTGCAAAAAGAGCAAGCTTGCCGCGATCGTTTAACGCTTGCTGCTGCACGGCAGGGCGTACTGCAAGCAGCTGCTGGCTGACGCGGTGCAGCTGCTGACACTGAGTTGGGGCACTGGCACGCTGGTGCCACTGTCCATGTGTGGTTTCATGGCACTGGTGCAGCTGCCAGCAGCCTGTGCTCAAACACAGCCAGCCACCTCCACAGACGCCAAGTACATTCAGGTGTGTATGAGCATATGCTGAACAGGCCCAGCAGGGGCTAGCTCCAGCTCCTCGACCACCTCAGGTCTGAGGCTGTTGGTGTTGTTGTATGCAAATGATGCAAAAGATGTTTGCACGGCCACGTGTACGTACCGCATGCGCTGGGCATTGGGTGTTTCCGGGCCAGAAGGCTGCATGGTTCAACTGGTTGTCACATTTTCAGTGGCTGATACCATTTTGTCGTTGCTGCTGCTGCTGCTGCTGCTGCTGCTGCTGCTGCTGCTGCTATGTGCAGGACCTGCTGCACCATGTGCACCACGTCGAGTGCCCCGTGAAGTGCATCCAGGCGGTGTTGTACGTGCGCATCTCAGCCTTTGTGTACAACGAGCTCGCAGACTATGAGGCCCTGAGCAACGCGGTCGACGCCATCCTGGCGCATGGGCAGCAGGGCGCAGCAGCCAGCACCACAATGACTGCCAGCTGAGGGACCAGGGCCTCTGGGGAAGATCAACTGCGGACGGGTGGCATGGCGCATGGTGTCACTGCTTTGGCACTAGGCGTGGCTGTACTGCTTTGGCCATACTTTGACCACATTGGGCCACATTGGATGACCAAATTTGTGCACGTGGAACTCGTTTGCAATGAATTTATCCCGTGTTCCAAGCCCCTGGCTGCCCCAGAATTCAAACATGTCACAACAGATGCGATAGCTGACAAGGAGCGCGATGGATATAGACGTGGGTGGCAAACCCAAAAGGGTGTTCTTGAAGCGTGGTGAGGGTGTGCAAAAGCGTGTTTTTGGCCCTGTAATCACCAAACAACGAAAGGCGGAGGCTGGCGACGAGGAGCCCCCTGCGCGCTCTGCACCTGGCAGTAGGCGTGACACACGCACGCTTGATGACCAGGAGCGGATGCAAGCACCGCCCAGGCGCTCCATCCAGCCTGTAGCACCGAAGCAAGTCACCAGCTACGCCATCTCGCAAAATGACAGCTTTGATGACTACGCTGATGCCAGCAAATTGGAGGCGGACACCACCCTGCTGGACATGGCAGCACAGAAGCATGGTGCGCGCTGGTACATGCTGGGCCATGCTGCCTTAGAGCTTGCATGGACGTGATCGCCCATGGCAGGCAGCTACCTCCCTGCACTGTCCGCAGGCACACACAATGCGCGGCCAACAAATGGGCCCCTGACAACAGCAGACCGTGCCGGCTGGGGATGGGCCGCCAACAAGGTAGGCCAGTTTGGCCATCGTTTGCTTTGTCTTCTTGTTGCCTGACCCGGGCGTGTGCAGAGGTGGCTTGGCACCTGGCCACCTGCTGCTGGCATGGCTTGCTCATGCACTTACCATGCATCATTCACGCAGGTGGCTGCTGGGGTTGGAGAGGATGCTGACTTGGAGTTGGAGGAGTTCAAAGCACTGGAGCAGCAGATCAAGAAGGATGTGTCAGGCACAGCTGTAGCTGGAGCGCAGCACCCCCACAGCACCCGCCCTGCACAAAACAGTGCCTCTTGTCCACCTGCGCCTGCAGCAGGTCGGTTTGGCACTGCCATTGTGCCCAAAGGCCAGCAGCTGCTGCAGCAGCAGTTTGGGGTAGGCACAGCGGGCACCCACCGCACAGGATTTGATGACCTTGATCAGGAGTTAGAGGAGGCTGCGGCCGAGCTGAAGGGCATGGGCATGGCAGGTGCTGGGGCTGCCTTTGCAGATGACGCAGAGGAGTGGGCAGGCACAGGCCTTGCAGCTGCGGCGCGGCGTGCGCAGCCACCACACACCGGGGCAGCGCAGCTAGGCCACAGGCAAGACTCACTGCAGGGCCGGGGCACCGCAATTGAGCCGTCCAGCTATGCCTATGGAGAGGAGCTGGTTTCTGAGGAAGTGGAGGAGGAGGAAGAGGAAGAGGATGAGTGGGGGGATGGTGAGGAGCTGGCGGGTCCGCCCTACCCAACCTCTGCAGCGCTTGCTCACCAGGCAGCTGCTGCCCCAGCACCTGTGCCAGCACATGACGCAGGGTTGACTGGCCCCACGCAGCCTTTTGTGCGCGCTCTGTTTGAGAAGCAGCAGGTGCAGCACAGGGGCAGAGATGCGCGTGGCTCTTGCAAGGCGGATGGAACAGGGGCTATGGCGGCCGGGCGCGAGAATGCTGCTGATGGCAGCAGCGGGGCCTCCACTGAAGCTGAGCAGGAGCGGCTGAGGCAGCTGGAGTCCGAAGTGGCCAAGGTGCAGCAGGTGCGGCCGGAGTCTGGGGCTTGAACCTGGCTACAGCCCGTACGGGTGGTACGTCGCAATGGTCATTGAACACTCGTGACAACACCCTCAACAGGTGCCCTGCATGACTCGTGGCCTGATCAAGCACACATGCACACACGTAACTGGCTTGAACCCAGCAGCCTAGCTTGTAAATCTTTATGGCCCTGTGCTCGCACATGTGCATACCTGAGCTGACCAAAACCAGAGCCTCTCTACTCTGAACCCCGGCCCCCGCACCTCCAAAGGAGAAGGCCGCGCTGGCACGGGCGCGCACAGAGGTTGAAAAGGCAGCGAACCGGCTGGAGGCGGAGCGAAAGGCCTGGGAGAAGAAGCAGGTGGAGGAGGCGGCAGCAGCTGAAGCTTGGCGGGCCGCGGAGGCTGCGAAGCTTGCGCGTGACCGGCGCGTGCTGGAGAAGCAGAGCCGTGCTCTGCTCAAGGTGCGATCTTTTACTAGAAAAGCATCTATGGGAAGCACACGGCAAACGACGAGGAAAGCATTGGATCATGGGACAGGTAGAGAACCGGTAGAGGAAAACTAGAGGCTCATCATGCTGCAATTCCAAGCAGATGAATCTGTGAAACGCTGTGTTATTTATTCATTATCATGCTGCAACACTGTACTGCTGCCACCGTACCGCAGCTGCCCAGCAAGAAGGAGCGTAGCGCAGTGGAGGCGGTGGAGGCTGTGCTGGAGGAGGAGCGGAAGGAGGCACGCGCACGGGAGGCACGGCACAAGCTGAGCCTGGAGCGGCTGCGGCGGCAGCTGCTGGAGGCCCAGGTGCGCGCATGCCTGCGTCAGGGTGCAGGTGCGCGCATGCCTGCAGTCGGGTGCAGGTGCGCGCATGCCACAGCAGTAGCGGCAGCCCCGTACTCCCCTATGGTTCTTGGACTCATGGTTCTTGGATCCTGACGCACCGATGGACTTTGAACGCGGCTGCGCCACAGGACAAGAACCGTGAGCTGCGTGAGGAAATCCGCTGGCACGAGGCGCAGCAGCTGGCGCACGGGTGGTCCGCTGGGAAGGGCAAGGGCGCAAACGGTGCTGGCAGTGCAGGCCCGCACTCTCCTGCTATGGCCCACAAGGTCGTCCAAGTGGAGATGGGCACCAGCACCCTGGCAGCTGCTGTGGCAGACATGCGGGCCGGCCAACCTGCGCTTCCCCAGCAGGCGGACGCTGGTGCTGGGCGGGTCCGGCGGCCGGGCGGTCCCCCTCCAGGGGCCTTTGACAGCGCACAGGGCAGCGCTCGCACAGCAGCTATGCTGAAAACAGGTGGCGCGAGTGGCGCAGTCGGCACGGCGAGCGGCTTTGGGCGGCAAGCTACTGCTACCAGCTGGGGCTCAGACATGAGCAAGGCAGCCTCTGGCGGCCTGGGCAACAAGGGCCCTGCCAGCTTCTATTCAGACCTTGGTGGGGACATGGAGGGAGCGGAGGATGGGCGTGGCCACGGCGAGGATGTGGACGAGGAGGGTGAGGGGTTGGCTGGCACTGGAACGGCAAGTGGCAGCGGTGGCAGCCGCTGGGCGCATATGCGCAGCGGCGCTGCAGGTACTGGAGCAGCTATGACACCGCCGACCTCCACAAGATATGCACAGGGTGGGGGCCAGGGCTTTGCACAGGCTGGCGATGAGGAAGTGCATGGCTGGGGGGATGAAGATGAGCTGGGCCAGGATGGCTTGTCAGCTGCGTCGATGCCCTCTACTGGCCGGGGTGCACATGCAGCTCGGCAGGGAGGGCTCGGCTCTGCGCCCGGCACTGGTGCCATGCACCCAGTACGGGGGGTGCAGCAGCATGCCGGGCCAAAGAGGTCGACTCCAGAGGCATCAACAGCGTGGCAAGAGGCGTTTGGATCAGACACAGAGGGGGGCCTGGAGGACGTGGATGGTGCAGGGCCTGTCGGCGCTGTGCAGCACAAAGACCACCACCACACCGGTGGCCCAGCCGCCACCAGCAGCAGCAACAGCCGGCAAGGGGCTGCACCAGCCACCTCGTCCAGAGAAGTCAGCAGCTGGTCTATGGAGGGGCTCAAAGCCATCGGCAGCACGCTACAAGAGCTGCGCGCAGAGCAGCAGCAGAAGCACAGCGGTGTCACTGGGCATGCCGCGTGGGGCGGTGCAAAGCAGGCATGCCCACCCTCGGGGGTCCCATCATCCTTTGGGGCCTGGGAGCCTCAGCACCAGGTGCAGCTGCAGGCGGCGGGCCATGAAGCCTATGCAGGTGCACCGCTGCATGGGAAAGGCCATAGCCTGCAGCTGCAGCCTGTATCAGAGCCTGTACGTCGCATGTCGCGGCAGCATGGCCAGCAAACCGGGCAGCATGGGCAGTTGGATGGGGAGGCCAGCTTTGGCAGCACGAGCCACGCTAATGGGCTGCAGGGTCAGAGCAGCTTTGTGAGTGGGCACCAGGGGTGTGGAATGGTGCAGGAGCGCAGCGTTGGGGCTCTGGCCTACGACTTTGAAACTGTCAACTTGCAAGGCACCAGCCATGTGTACCAGGCAGGTGGTGGAACTCATCGGACGGGGCTCGCTGCTGGGCAGCAGGCAGCAGGCATGGGAGGCTATGGAGGTGGCAGTATGCAGCCCGGAGTACATGGCAGTACACCAAGCCAGGGCTGCGTACCAGGCGGGCATCTGCAGGCTAGCGGCCAGCCCGTGCTGCTTTCTGAGCAAGCGCTGCAGCAGCACCTGCAGGCACATGGGCAGCAGGGGCACCCTGTGCTGGGCAGCCAACCTCCAGGGTCCCATCCAGCTGCTGTTGATGCCTGGGCGTACGGCGCGCAGCAACCACCGCTGCAGCCTCAGCATGCCACTGCACCCACACAGCATGCACGGTACGGCAGTGCTGTGCAGGCTCCACAGCAGCCAGCGTCCCAGCCGGCTGGAGCTTGGACTGGGAACCAGGGGAATGGGGACGTAGTGGTCAAGGAGGTGCGGCATGCAGAGGGCAAGCACGAGCGCGTGTTTGCGTCAGGCAGGAGGGAGGTGACGTTCAGCAACGGCACGCTCAAGGTCAGCCTGCCGAACGGCACGTCAATGGTCAGGTTTGGCAACGGTGATGTGAAACACACACTGCCAGGCGGGGCGACCGAGTACTTCTATGCTGAGGTGGGTGACCTGAGGGTGAGCAGCAGCAGGGTTCCTTGAGAATATTCCTGCTGATTCTTCATGCTTCTGGCTGGGTTCCTGGTCATTGTTCGAGCAGTGCTTTGATCAATTGTGCCTAACTGCCTCATAACTGCCTTGTTCCAACAGCGCCATCCAGGCAATGCTCATGCTGCCGCTGCTGCTGCCTCTATATGGCAGGTGTCAACATGGCACACGACGTATGCAGACGGTGCAGAGGTGTTCCATTTCCCTTCTGGTCAGGTGGGTGAGCCACAGGTGGACGTTCTTGCAGCCATCAGCAGCATTTTGCCACATTTCATGTGGCAGTAGCACTGGTCTGTCCTGCTACAATTGCAGCTGCAGCTGTTCTCGACAACTGTTGGGATTTGGCGCAATGAATCAACTGCTGGGGCTGTAGTTGAAGCATGTTCCGGGAGCAATGTGAGCTGGGCGTTGAACAGCAACTTGGCGTTGTATTGCGTCCTTGGCTTTAGCGCAGTGATGCTCCGGCATACAGACATGTCTGTGATACGCTGTGCTATTATTACCATTGGCTTTGTACTGTGTGTGCATGCAGTGCGAGGCGCACCACCCTGGCGGCCTGAAGGAGATCATCTTCCCCGATGGTGCTGCGCGGCGGGTGCTGCCTGATGGGTGAGTGTGCCGCCACTGGCCTGCGCGCTTGTCGGCGGCATGCGACAGCAGATTGGGTTGGGCATCGGTGAAGAGGTCACGGGAAGCCATCCAACTACTCATGGGACTCCGTGTTGGTGGAATGTGCGCAGGACCGAGCTGGACGTGCCCCATCACATGCTATCAGCAGCTGTGCGGGCTCCGATGCCACAGCCGATGCACTGATGGTGTGCACTGTGCAGTTGCACAAGGGCGGTATGTTGATAAGGGCGGGGACGAAGGGTGACGGGCTGGCGGGGTGGGCAGGGCAGCAGGAACCGTCAACCCACAGATGACAAAGGCCTACACCATGAGGAATCTGTTGAACATCAGGCTGCACGTTGTAAGCAGCCAATTGTGCAGACCTAATGCCTTTTCTCTCCGAAGTGAGGCGCCCAGTGAGAGGGAAATCATGACACACGCTGCTGGGATTTGTCCATGAGATGCTCTGCATGCACAACCTGATCGTCAGCACAGCCGCCGAAAGGGCTCGTGGGGGGTCGCCCCGTCGTCCTGATCGTAGAGAATTGTAGGATAGGGCTTGTTGCTGTTAAAATACTGATTGCTGTTCATCTACCGGCTCTGGAGCTGTAGTATCGCCGAATCCACCATACCATACGTAAGCAGCTTCAGCTTTATGTATCGGACGCTTGTCGGTATTTAATCCTAAGCACAATGCGCCATACATTTCGGCGGTGAGGTTTGTACCTCACGATTGCTTCTGCCACAGGGGCCAAGGTCCTACTTGCAAGGGTCCATCCACGGGAGAGCAGGCGATGAAATGAGGCTCCTCACGCACATGGAAGCGTCAACATCGGGCAGATCAGCATTGGCTGATCATGGTCGCTGCTTTACCTCAACCTGGAACACCTCGTGCGACAAAACTCGGACCAAGCTTGCAGTGGCTCTGGGGGCAGCACATCGCAGTGCCTCCGGGCGCGCTCCGGCGTTGAGTCAAAGCTTGCATGGGCCGCATGCGCGGCGCATGGCACAGGTGTGCCGCGCAGCAGGCAACGGCAGCAGCGGCGGCAGCAAACAGCCACCCAGGCCTGGTGCAGGTAATGGTACCAATGGGACTGGCGCTAACAGTGGCTCGTCAGAACAGCTCAGCCGCTTCCGCCAGTTCATGACGAACCTGGGCATGGCTGGGTTGCCCGGTGTGGGGCTGGGTGTGGCTGCAGGCATCGCATCAGGCAATAAGGGGGCTGGTGCTGCAGGCGGTGCTGGAGGTGCTGGTGCCGGGGGCACCCCACCTCCCAACGGGCCCCTCAAGGCCACAGCTGCGGGGGAGGGCATGGGGGCATCCACAGCCACCGCACCACCGCGCAAGCTATCTGCGTCTGAAGTCAATGAATGGGGGTCACCTTGGACTGAGGACTGGGACCCAGAGGAGAACCTTGATGAGGAGGTGATGGAGGCTCTGGCACAAGAGGCTGAGGTACGGCCTGACTGTGACTGCCGCATTGTCAGGTTGTCTCTCAGTTCTGCTCGTGAACACCACATGCCGCACATGTCAAGTACTCGCAGGACTCTCGCAACCCCCAATTATGTGCACAAGTTGAAAAGCAATACACTATGAGGCATGCACGCAGATTCTCCAAGTCTTGAGCACCTCGGCATCTGTGTGCACCCTTCTGCTCACACCATGCTGCGCCCACCAAAGCTTTGGCCTCATGAGTTTATAAAGCCTGCTCCCTCGCTGCGCCGGTGTCCCTCTCTGATGCCACGCACACAGGCGGAGCTGCGCAAGAAGAACAGGCAGGACACCCCACGCGACAAATGGATCACGCCCCTGCTAGATCTGCAGGCTGTCACGGGTGCAGTGGATCCAGACCAGGAGCGAACAGAGGACACGCTACAGGTGCGGCTGTGCACGATGATTGGTTTGAATGGGCCTGACCCAGGACTGAGGTCGGGCTGGTGGGGCCTGGGATTGGCCTGGGAATGACCTGGGTCTGTCCAGGGTCTGTCCAGGGGTCTGACCTGCCGTTGAGGTTTGACCTCTGCCAACAGTTGTGGGCGCTACCTACTGGGGGTCCGGCTGGCTCTGCACTGGCTCCATCATGCCGCGCTGATGCCAATCCCAATGCTAACCCACTGCCGATGCCACTGCTGCTGCCAACGCCCGTGCCTTGCCGGCAACAACGCTGAGCTGGCTGCTGTGAACGCCACACAATAGGGTGAGGCGCTGGCCAACAAGGATGAGTCACAGACCGCGATCCGCTACGCGGTGCAGCTGCTGGTGCTGCCGCTGGTGACTGGCTTTGCTGTGTCGCGCGCGCTAGCAGACCCAGTGCTGTCCTTCACACTGCAGGTGACGATCAGATGCTGATGTGAAACCCGCTTTCACATCATGTGAATCTATTCACTCGGAACTTCTTGTCTGTACTGCCTGGCAACCAAACCCAGCGGTACATCGAGCACTGGTGCTGTGCACAGATGCTGGATGTGTGCGTACAGTATGTGCTGTACTGTCATAGCCAGACGTGGAACACAAGCAGCAGTCATGTGCAGATCCATCTATACGTTAGAGGCCACTGCAAAGCAATGACATACACCACAACTCGTGTACTTAAATGTGGCTGTTGTTGCGGGCCGGGAACCGCCGCAGAACAATGCCGAGGCGTTTGCTATGACGGACCGCCAGAAGGTGGAAGGCGCTCAGAAGGTGCACATCGAGGAGGCGCGCATCCGCTTTGACATGGCCATCGGCAAGCTGCCGCCACTGAACGAGGAGCAGGTGCGGGAGGGGGGGTGGGATGCAGGGGACATAGGGGGGATGTGTGTTTTTTTTTGGGGGGGGGGAACCAGAAAAAACCAGATGTACTGGGGTCCAGCTCACACGGGCCCAGCTCGCAGGGGCCCAGTTCTTGATCTGTTTTGATGGCTTGCCCTCCTCTGCCAACGAGGCAAGGGCGGTGGCTTTTTTGGTGCGGGTGGACAGGGTCCAGCCCAGGTGGGGCGGTTGCACACCTGCAATGGCACACTGCCAAGCCTTGCAGCCATTCTGATTGAAGCAACACCACAATTCTTGCATGTGCACACACCCCGCTCATGCCTGCTTTCCCTCGGCTCTCGTTGTACACTAACTGTTGCTCTAATTTTATACTTACTATTCCTTAAATCCCGTTGGCTGTGTTCCCTGCCAGATCCTGGAGCACCTGCGTGAGTTTGCTGAGGAGGTGGAGGAGGAGGAGCGTGAGGCCAACGAACGCAACCTCATCACTGTGGTCTCTGACAGCGTGTCCTCCATTCTGCTGTTCGCGATGGTGGTGCAGCAGTCACGCGGCCGCCAGGCGCTCTTCAACACCATCTCGCGGCTCTTCGATGGCCTCAGGTGTGTGGGTTGGGGGTGGGGGGTTGCGGGGGGTGGGAGGGGTAGGTGCTGGTATTCACATCTGGTGCGTGCGTGTACTGGCCGGTGTGTGATGTGATGGCCAGGCATGGGCATGCGGACCCAAGCAGTCCAGCGTGTGAAGATTGGGGCATGTGCGTCGCACGCCTGGGACGTGCCCTGAGTCACTCTGTTCCCTGTCCCTGGCAGAGCAGCAGCTGTTCCCATGCATGCACCACTTGCCACTACTCGCGCGCACCTGCCAACCCATGAGCCATCTCTGTCGTGTGCCATCCATGCCTGCAGCGACATCGCCAAGGCCGTCATGATCATCCTTATTGCGGACACTCTCCTGGGCTACCACTCGGAGGAGGGCTGGACTGGCCTGATTGAGCTGGTGCTGGGCCACTATGGCTTTGAGGCAGAAGAGGAGGGTGTGGTGATCTTCGTGGGCGTGGTGCCCGTGGTCATTGATGTCTTCTTCAAGTACTGGATCTTCATTGGTCTGAACAGGATCTCGCCTGGTGCGGTGGTCACAATCAAGCAGATTGACACGCACTAAAACAGAAAACCGGTATGAACACATTGACTTGCTGTTTGGCACGGCGCATGCGATGCCACCGAACCTTGGGGTACGCCACGCCGCTGTGCAAGCCAGGCTGAGCAAAGGCAAGGTTCATGCAGCAGCAGTGTGCTTCCTGGGCTTGCACATGGGTCGCTTGGACTGCTGTGGCGCTTTCAGATCAACCAGCGAAGTCAAAGGACGGCAGCAAGGGGCGCTGTGGGGGGAAAGAGAAGGGTGCATGGCTCGCATGTTTGAGCGAAGGGGCAAGCACAATGGCTGGTGGCTGCTCAGATGGCTGCCTGCGCTGTGTTGCATGACTGTTGTGTGCTGTGATGGTCAGCAGTTTCAATGCGCAGGGCTCATTGGACTGTCTGACAGCTTCTGAATGTCGGCAGCCTGATGTTGGACTGTTGCACACGCCAGGTATTTCTGGTATCTTGAGGACGGACAGTCGCCAGCCTACATAGTGTGTTCAGTGGCCACTTACAACAGCGAGCCCGAGGCTGCAGTTTTTTGTTTATCAGGACCAGTTCCTATTCACCCCACACCGAGGCTGCTGGCTGCTTGCTATTTCATTGGGTGAAGGGTTATGAGCCTTGTGCCCGCTATCTGTTTCAGTGCCAGCACACTGGCCACAAAACATATAGAAGCCTCCATTTTCAAGAGCGGAGTGCATCTCGGGCACGTGGAACGCAGCATCTGCATGTAATCTGGCATGAGTCAAGAGAGCCCATGAGCTCTTGGCCTGTTCTATCACTTGGTCAGGACGTACACGTAGGCACCGCCAGCTTCAAACTGATGTGCGCTTGCTGGCAGCTCGGGCATGTCCTCCAGCACCTGCTCAGGTACCTGCACAATGGGTACATGGTGGGCAACACGGTTTTGATGTGTGGGCATGGGTGCAGATGATGAGCGCATGATGAGCAGATGCTGGGCACATGCCATAAGTGAGATCAAAAACAGGGTGGGCAGTCTGGCCACATATGAAAGGCCACAAGTCCTGTAGCAGCTGCATGTCTGGTGTATGATGACAGATGGAGGGGCCTGCCAACCACAGGAGACGGGCTGTATCGCAGCTGTAGCAGCAAACCTGCAGCTCTATGACGTCTATGATGTATGAGCAAGCATATCACGTCCGAATCCATATGCCCAGCCCTCGTTGCATACCGCAGCAAAGCCCATACGCATTCTCAGCGCATTGCGTGCCTCCCCGCACCTTTTCCTGGCACAGCACATCCAGGGGGAGTGGCCGCACGACCTTGACTTTGATGTCGTGCCAGTATACGGTTTCTAGAAGCTCCATGCGGTCCGCAGGTGGGGAGTGGGACACAGCGACCAGCATGCCCGGGGTCTGTGAACACACGGGCCCATGGGCAAGGACATAGTTGGAGTACTGTGTATGATCTTTGTACTCAGTGCTATGATCATGTGACGTGTATTATAGGGGTGCTATAGCATATTAAGATTATATAAGCAATAAAGTATCATATCTGGGGCGTGCCAGATGATATCCTCACCTTGAGTGACTCGTACAGCGCCCGTACAGCGCTGACAGCACGTGGGTAACCGTCGTGTTCACACAGTAAGCAGTCCAGCGTGCCCTTTTCCACAACCAGGTCATATGCTGGCCGGCCAGCGGGCACGAGCTTGGCTACTGCGTCAGGTGTCCCAATGTCCAGCACTTGGGTGGTCAGGCCGCTGCGGCCTGACTCGTTTCGACCCCGCAGCTCTTCGATGGCGGCGCTGCTGACATCTACCACCATGACTTCGCGCAACCCCCTGCGCTGACGTACGTGTCACATAAGGACACAAGTGTGATGCCCATTGTGGGTCCATGCCGCTCTGCATGCCTCAGAGGCTGACAACAGGAACTGCCTGTCGGTGTGAAGGGGTGCCACCGGCAGGTACGCAGTTGTGCAGGGCCACCAGCGTAGCAGCGCAATGCACACCATCATCGTCAAGATGCATGGTCATTGTGATGTCAAGATGAACTTCTCGCCTGAATGTGAATCTGTTAAGGCAAAGCACACACCCATCATACAGCTCCTCAGGGAAGGTGGATGTGCCACTTCCCACGATAAGCGCAGCGCAGCGCGGCTGGGTGGCTACTGGCTGCATTAAGCCCTTGAGAACAGAGTAACTGAAGAACCTGCAACAGGGCATTATGCACTTTGAAGCATTGTGCACCACACCTGATGTGCAGCATGGGTGTGCACAGTCGGGGGGCCGGAATTCACGCGTGGCATGGCCTGTCTGTTGCCATGCCATGCGACTGTCTTCAGAGCTGGTTTGCGCTTGGTATTGTGTGCATTGCTGCACCCACCAGTCTACATCCCTTCTCTCTGCAGCCTTGTCCTCCTTTTGCCGGTTGTTCCAGTAACCTGGATCATGATACTGCGACATGATACAACATTCATGGATGGCTAGGATATGTTAGCACAATCAAGGCGCTTCATTTGGTTTAGTGAAAGAAGTGTCGCATGCGAGAAAGCTGACTGGTCAAGTCAAGGTCCTCAAAGTGTCCTCACATCTCACCCGCAGTAGTTGCCAGCAAGTTCCCTTTCCTCAGCCGCTCCAGCGCTGTCAGACTTATCGCTTGGCATGCCAGAGACGTGCACCAGCATAGTTTCAGAATCCTCCCATCCAGCCACCACGTGCAGTCGCCACCACGTTGCTTGCCACCTCATCACCATGAGCATGACCTGCAGCCCCTGAGTTGGCTCATATTATTGCAAGGTGAGCGGTATACTGCAAAGGAGCAAACCAAGGGCCACCACCAGGGCTTGCAGCCATTTTTAAGCGTGCGGTCAGTACCATGATGTGCAGATGGATGTCAGCAAATGGTTGGCGGTGTGGGCGGCGTCGATGCGCATTGTTTGATTTGTATGGTACAGCCTTGTTGCGTATGCAAAGTTGGCAGCTGAACGTCGACACTAGGGCACTCCGTCCGTGCAGAGCTGCAGGCGATGCGCCTTTCACATCCAGCACGGGCACCACCGAAAAGTATGGTACCCATCTGGCGCGCGTACGCAGGGCGCGCAGGGCTTGCTGCAGCTCGCGCTCTTCATCGCGCCTGCTTTCTGGTCGTTTCATTAGCAGGGGCGTAGTGGGCACAGCGCAGCATTATGGGCGACGACAACGGTGGCAACAAGAAGAAGGCGCCCGTTTCAGCATGGGTCAAAGGCTTTGCAGGCTCCATCGGTGGCGTGGCTGAGGTGCGTGTGCATACATGCATGGTCAAGCGACGCAATCATGCAATCACCATGCACGTATGCATGCACGTCGCATGCTGACTGCATCGGGAGCAGCACAGGCCACACCGTGTCTGCATTGCATGCGCTTCGCCCAAAAATACGCTTGCACAGCCCCATGGGCATGCTTAAGGCCACAGCTGGCGCAGTGGTCAGCGTGCCAACTGCGCGTGCAGGCAGGTTCTAAGTGTCGCTCTGTGGTGTGCGCGCAGGCATGCGCGCTGCAGCCCATGGATGTTATCAAGACCCGCATCCAGCTGGATCGTCAAGGTGCTGCAGCAGTAGTACCGTTTGCTGCGAGTTGACCTCGTGACTGGGCACATCTATTGCTGATGCAGCTTCAGCTTCAACATAACACCTGTGCGTAACACCTGATGATGCATGCAGGGAAGTACACGGGCATCTGGCAGACAGGCAGGACGATTCATGCAGAGGAGGGCACGCGTGCTCTCTGGAAAGGCCTCACGCCGTTTGCCACCCACCTGACGCTGAAGTACGCGCTGCGCATGGGGTCGAACAGCGTGTACCAGAACCTTCTACGTGACAAGGTGGGGACCAGCTCCATGCTGTGCAGCTGTGACATGCTCTCACACAGCCATCTGAGGCATGACGATCTTTGTTGATGCTGCAGATACAGCATAGGGGCGACTCGACGCATGTCACACAGCCTCAGTGATGCGTTGCACTATCTCATGCATGACATGCTCCTGCAGGATGGCAAGTTGACAGATGGGCGCCGCATGGGTGCTGGCTTCATGGCTGGCATCACGGAGGCCCTGATCATTGTCACCCCCTTTGAGGTGGTTAAGATTCGGCTGCAGCAGCAGAAGGGTCTGTCAAAGGGCGAGTTCAAGTACAAGGTGAGGGCAGAGGGTGGCAAGGTTGCTGCAGAGATCAGTGCCTGCAAATCGCAGCCTTGATGTCTGCACCAACGTGCTGGGATGCAGCCTGCTGCCCGCGACTATGGCGATGAGGCAAAGCTGGCATAGGATCAGCATATCGCCTTGACACACAGGTTGCAAACACTGCTGTTGATGCGATCTGCAGGGGCCTATCCACTGTGCGGCCACAGTACTGAGGGAGGAGGGTGTCAGGGGCATGTGGTCGGGGGCAACACCCACCATCATGCGCAACGGCACCAACCAGGTGAGCTGCAACTGCTGTTTGGGCTTAAAGATCAGATTGAACAGGACAGCTGTGATTGGAATCCTCAGACCGACCTTTGTTGAACTGACCTGTGGGTTAACCTCTCTAATGTCATGCAGATGTGCCTGTTCTGGGCGAAGAACAACATGGATGTGCTGCTGTGGGACAAGCACGAAGGCGACGGCAAAATGCTATCCCCGATGCAGGTGCGGCACGGCTTTCTGCCAGCCACCTGACTGATCACGCATGCGGGGTCATGCTGGTGATGGGCACTGGCAATTTGGTGTTAGGCGCATGACTGTTGAGCTGAAGCACATATGTGCCATGTGTGCACTCTTACACATATGCAGTCAATGGCCAGCGGCTTCTCAGCAGCATGCCTAGGGCCCATCGCCACTGGCCCCTTTGATGTTGCCAAGACGCGGCTAATGGCGCAGTCCAAGGCGGCTGGCACCATCAAATACACGGTGAGCATGCTGGCTCCTACTTGCAAGCCTTCCAAGGTTTTCAACTCCATGTGTCGGCTGCAGCAGCTGCTATAACAACATGTTCAGATTGCTGGCTAGTGTCGTGACATCGTTGTACAATGACGAGGGTGTGCAAAAGGATGGTACCAACAGATCATGCATGCAAGAAAGGCAGGGAAAGAGACGGGGGGTCTGATCTGGCCGGCCTGATGCGTGCAACCACAGGGGTTCTTTGACGCCCTAGTCAAGATTCCTGCAGAGGAGGGCATCCTGGCGATGTGGCGTGGACTGCTACCCCGCTTGCTGCGCATCCCACCTGGCCAAGCCATTGTATGGGCAGTCAGCGACCAGATCACTGGTTACGTAGAGGCCAACAACAAAGCAAGCCATTAATGAGTGCCCTTGGATGCTCACACATTCATTCTGGGTGTACGGGAAGTTAACCACATGATGGTCGCTCATGGCGGTTGGGTAACTGTTGATGTATGGTGACGGTCTGCGGTGGCGCCTTGCCTCATGCTGCTTGGTGTGATCCTGGCAGCGCTGTCTGGAGATCCGGAGGTATATGAGAGACGCTGATGGGGTGGGTCTTGTGCGCATAACAGAGGAATAATGCAGCGGCTGGCTTGGCTTGATGTGGTTTGCATGCGTGAAGGTTATGGTTGAATATTGGGTCGCGGGCTCTTTCAGAGCGCGCTCAACAAAGAGTAGCGGGGTAGCATGAGGCAGGTGTTGAGTTAATGAAAGGAGCGTAGAGTGTCTAGGGATGTAGGCACATGCAGATCAGGCACATGAGATGTGCATAGCCTGAACCTTCGCTGCACTTGAGTTTGTGCGGGGTTTTGCCTGCACTGCTGTGTCAACCTTGACACAGGTCCCAATGCTGGGCCGCAGCACATCGAGGCGGAGAGGCTGCATTGTTGTGGCAGAATGTCCTACATGGCAATTGCGTTGATCCAAACATAGCAGGGTGCACAGACTGCACACCCAACACGGCAGCCCTAGTCTTACCCCTCCTGGTCCCTCATCGTCAAGCACAGGGACTGGAAACCCTGCAACGCCATGCAAGGCCACAGTAGGTGGCACACACCTGCCTGCTGCTGCACCTGCACGTCGTGCAGTGCATGCAAGCACGTGTGCCTGAGAGCACAGACTGCCGCAGCTCATCTGCGAGCAGGTGCATATGCGTGCATCCTCCTTCGGAGGGGCGGCCTTTCGGGCGGGCCAGGAAGCCAGTGCCTTCAACATGGTGTGCTGTGTAGAACTTGAGTGCACACCGCATATACACAGGAGGTACATGCAATGTACTGGAAGCAGTCAAACGCCAGGCGAACGGCCCATGTCGTTGGCATGCTGTGACGTGTGAACAAGTTGTCTGGGGTTGTGATCCGTAAGGTGATCAAGCAGGCATCCGTGGCTATTGCACAACGTCTTGCGCAGCAGCTGGCCACGCGCTTGAACTTCCCACGTGTCACAAATCTGAAACCAGCTGGTCGCAGAGATGATGTCTGTTAAAGGCTCGTGTCACCGGCTCCTCCGCCCTGTGCCCGTTGCACGCGGCGTGTCGCCCCTGGTCAGGTAGGGAAATACACGAATTGTGCTGGCAGTCTCCACGCGCACGCTGCTAACGTTGGATTTGCGCAATGCAGGCCAATTTTGCCAGCCCTGGGACGCAGAGACCTACTGCTGGTGGCATCGGGTCCAAAGGGGTCTGATGTCAAGGTATGTGCTGGATCTTGCTAATTGCAGCGTTACTTGGAGGTTATCAAATGTATGCCCGCCGCGATCCGTGCACGCTGCTGACCCTCCTATGCCGCTACCCAGGTCACTGACGAAGCCCAGGTCGACGCACAGGCGCCTGAGCCCAGCAGCAACGGCAAGGGCGCGCTGTCTTCTCTGCCTACGCCTCCCCAGGCCGCAGTGAACAGTGCTCCCGCAGCACAGGGCGCCATCTGCCCCATCATCGTGAGTAGCGCAACACGCTGGACTTTGCTGTTTTATTTGCTACCAAAAGAATGCGCCTGACCCCTCTGATGAAATCTGTGCTCGCAGGGTGTTAAAATCGTCCCAGCACTCCAGGCCATCGCCGTGGGCTTGGTGGTCCGATTCCTGCTGCCTATGCCAGAGTCCATCACCGTGCAGGCGAGTTGCTGACTGTGTGCGAATGATGATTCCACATGGGTAATGGGCAATGGGGCTGCCATGATGTGTGGATTTGCGCCCATGCGCCTGTATGCATGTGCCCAGTGCCATCCTAGGCTGAACAGCCATTGGGGCAGGGGGGCGCAGTGCAGGCACGCTTGTGCCATCTGCATCGGCACAGGCACGCATGCCGTGCGTGTTCCATTGCCAACATTGCATGTTTCGATGTTTGGCTGCAGGGGCGTCAGCTGCTGTCCATCTTTGTGAGCACGATCCTTGGTCTAGTGCTGGACCCACTGCCCGTGGGCGCATGGGCCTTCATCGCAGTCACTGTCACGCTGGCCACCAAGACACTGACGTTCGCGCAGGTATGTGGGTGCTCTTTGTGCTCATGCCATGCGATAGGGTGCACACTGCGCCTCAGCGAGCCAGCTGCGTTCGCATGGTGGACGGGGGGCTCGGGTGCACACCATGCATGCATGTGTGCGGGGACGCATTGCATGCGTGCATAATGCAAGCACCGGACTGTACCAGAGACCCGAGATGGTGTTCCTCCATCAAGCACATCACCAATGCTGATGTCGGCATCCGCACTACTGTGCGCGCGCACGTGTTTGGCTGCACCAGGCGTTCAGTGCGATGACCAATGAGGTCATCTGGCTCATTGTGGTGTCCTTCTTCTTCGCCAAGGGCTTTGAGAAGACTGGTGGGTTGGGCAGCAGGAAGATACATACTGCGCTTTTGGCGCACAGCTTTGTGGGGAGATTCACTGGGCTCGGCGGGTGGCATTGAGATCGGGATCGGCCATGCGAGGTGTGATGCTCATAGGATGTGGATACACCAGCAGGCATGCACGACCCACAGCGCACGTGCTGCACTACAAATGGTGGCCGGGCACCTGCCGTGCCCCTGGCGCACACCCGCACTGCCATGGTCCATGGCATGCTGTGATGCTTTTGTCAGGGTGTCACATGGCTCCCATGCATCTTCTGCAGGCTTGGGCGAGCGCATTGCCAACATGTTTGTGCGCGCCATGGGCAAGTCAACACTGGGGCTGTCGCTGGGTCTGAACGTGGCTGAGACGATCCTGGCACCTGCCATGCCTTCCACGTCCGCTCGTGCCGGTGGCATCTTCATGCCCATCATCAAATCGCTGTCTGCGTCAGCGGGCTCTCTACCAGGTGCGCCCCCTGCCTTGGGCCTGTTGATCTGCTGCTGACGCGGCAGTGCTGGTTGATGGAGCTGGGGCGTGGTGCACACGGCACGGGGACGGTGGGAGTTGGGGTCTCAAGGACACCTTGTGAGGCACGGCGCGGTGGCAGGGGTGGGGCTGAGGGCATGAGCACGTCCAAGGCTCAAGTACAGGGGTGCATTGGTGTTGTGCCGCCTGGCCTACGGTTATCAAGTGCCTTGAGGCCATGAACCATGCGCACCGCTTATGCACCGGCTTGCATGGTGGCCCCCACACATCACACTGTCTCTGCTCACAGGTGATGAGTCACGCCTCAAGATGGGCGCGTTCCTCACACAGTCGCAGTTCCAGACGGGCATTCACTCCTCCTCCCTCTTCCTGACAGCCTCGGCACAGGTACATCTTGGCTGCTGCGAACAGGCCGGCGAGCGGCCAGGGAGGGAAATGGGGAGGAAGCTGTGGGAAGTGGGCAGGCAAGGCTGCGCTGGGGCGGCGCAGGCCACGGGTTGGGGCCGGGAGCCACGCAGAGCATTATGCCACGGGTTGGGGCCGGCAAAGCGGGGCATTGATGTGCTTGAGGTGGCTAGCGAGGGACATATATGCAGCCTGCAGGCTGGACTGCAGGCCGCTCATGCAGGCACAGGCACTGACGTCCCCGCCATGCTCGCATCCACGCAGAACCTGCTGTGCTTGAACCTTGCGGCTGAGCTGGGCGCCGTGGTGGATAACCAGTTCTACCAGTGGATGGCTGGTGCTGCACTGCCGTCCATTGTCGGTGCGTGGGCCAGGCAGCTCCTGATGCGGCTTTGAACTGTCCAGATGTGTGTGTGACCGATGATGATGCGAGCGCGCGTCAGCAGGACAGGGGGTTGGAGGGCGCATGGCCGAATGCTACGTCTGCTGCCCATGGAGGTTGTGCCACCACTTCCAGCAGAGTGAGGGTGGGGTGGTACGATGGGTTGTGAGGCCTTTCAAGATACATGCCAGCTTTTGCTGTCTTTGCTATCTCTATCTTTTGCTATCTTTTGCCTGTTGCCATCCGTGTGTGATGACATGTTTGTTGCCACAACATGTACAGGCATGCTCATCACGCCGTTTCTGGTCTACAAGCTGTGCCCGCCCACCATTACGGACACCCCGGAAGCCCCCAAGTGCGTAGCTGCTACCTTGTGCCAGCTGGCTGACAGCTGGAAATGCTGGCTGTGTGTTTGCATGCTCCATGCAGCATGCTACGCGCACTCATGTCCCCTTTCTACCTACCCGGGCTTCTGTGGTCTGCCACATCGAGCATCCCATCAAACCAGCACGGCTCTAATCAGTAGGGAGGCCGGTGGCTGTTGCAACCCGCTGTGCTGTAGCACCATGCTCCTGAGGTGCCCAATGCTCTGTGCTTGGTATGCATGCCCCTCTGCAGGGAGGCTGCTAAGCGGCTGGAGACCATGGGCCCCATGACGCGCGATGAGAAGATTATGTTGGCCACTATGGGCCTTGCGGTGGCGCTGTGGGTGAGTATGGAGGCATTGAGCTAGCCATGTGGGTTGGGGCTTTGAGGTCCAACAGTGGGTTGCAGGCATCCTTGTGCGCCCCGCTGCACATGTGGGTTGCAGCTGGTACTTCTGAAAGAGCTTGCTCAGCTAACAGGCGCCATCCCTGAGGAAGCAACGGACTAACGAGTCAGGCACTTTAGTGGTCCTGGACTAACGAGTCAGGCAGTTTAGTGGCCCCGGACTAGCGAGTCGGGCACTTTAGTGGTCCTGGACTAACGAGTCAGGCACTTTAGTGGCCCCGGACTAGCGAGTCGGGCACTTCAGTGGCTGCAGTTCCCGGTTTTCAAATTGGTTTAGAATTGCTTGTGGTTCCTAAAAATGCTTGCGTTTTTGGACATTGTTTTGCAATCCATTCCAACTGCGTTTCCAAACCACCCCAACCGCAGATCGTGGGTCCTTCCATGGGCATCTCTGCAGTGCTGGCTGCCATGATGGGCCTGTGCGGGCTGCTATGCACAGGCGTGCTGAGCTGGCGTGACTGCCTCACATACACCCCCGCGTGGGACACCCTCACGTGGTTTGCGGTGCTCATCGGCATGTCTGGCCAGCTGAACAACCTTGGGGTGATCAAGGTGCGTGGCCCAGGGAGACCGCACTTAAAGCTGTTAGGTTGCAAGCGGTTGTGGTGTACATGAGCTCAATGGCAGCATTCATCCATTTGGAGGTACTGAGGTACCGCTAATGGTGACTGGCGTACCATGTACCGTACTGCGCAGGCGTTCGCTGACAACGTTGGGGGTGCGCTTGCGAGCCTGAACCTCTCTTGGATGCCGCTGTTCGGCTTGCTGCACGTGTCCTTCTTCGCACTGCACTATATGTTCGCGTCCCAGGTGGGTTGCCAATTGGTGTGCTGCTGCTGGCCAGCTGCGACACCGCTGGTATCATGCCATTAGACGCATGCAACACCGCACGTGCAGTGCAAACGTTTGCATTTGTGCAAGTGTCTGGCTACACCATGCGGGGGATCGAAGACATTTTGCCATGCACGTACTTGTTGGCATGACTACAGCATGCGAGGGGCAAATGAAGTCGGCGCATGCTCTCATGGTCTCGCGCAACAGCCTGGGGTACTCGTGTACTTTGCCCCATTCACCTTGGATCCTTTGTCAACTTGCCGTCAACACATAGTGGCAATGACATACCCTGCACTTATATTCTGCTGCGTTGTCGTCACTGTGTCTTCACCTGCTCGATGGCTTCACCTGTTTCAATCGCAGACGGCGCATGTGGGCGCTCTATACTCTGCTTTCTGCGCGATGATGCTTTCTGCTGGGGTGCCACCTGTGCTGGCCGCCATGACACTTGCGTACCAGGTAGGTACCTGAGAGGCCCTGTGCATGAAATGATGCAATTGAGGGCACCCAGCTGAACAAACGCCCTGGTGGAACAGGCAGGCTGGTGAAACACAGGCCACCCTGGTAACCCAGGCCTCCTTTAATGCATCAGCAGCCCACCCATCTGCCCCATGTGTGGCTCAGGAGGAAATTGGACATTGCCTGCAGCTGCTGGCCATCTCCGCAGAAAGGCACAATGTTTTTCACGGTTGAAACAGGTTTTCACCATCGGCTGCCACGATTGGCTTCCTCTTTTCCTGCAGGTCAACATCTTTGGCTCCCTCACGCACTACGCATCAGGCCAGGCAGCTGTGTTCTACGGCTCTGGCTTCATGAGCCTCCCTGAGGTCTTCAAGGTGGGTGGGGTTTGACCTGTGTGGGTTTAATGGGGAGTTCATTTGGGAAGCACAGCATGGGTAACACTGTCAGTGTTTGGCAAGCACCCAGCGTGCAGCAAGCAAAGCAGGCATGCGCAGTATTGTCAGCATGGCGACAGTGCGGGATCCTGGACCCGAGACAACTGTCAAACACAAAAGTGAACACACAATGCCCACTTGCTGTGCAGATTGGAGCTATCAACGGTGCATTGGGGCTACTACTGTGGGCTGGCCTGGGTATGCCCGTCTGGAAGCTGCTGGGCTGGTGGTAAACACATTACGGGACGCAACAGCATCGTGGTGGGATCCGCCAGGTCATTCCTTGGCTGGTCCCATGGTTTGGAAAGCACTGCCATGACAGGTGCCTATGGACAGGTGAACAGGTGGCTATCGGACAGGTGGCCTTGGCATGAGCCCCAGCACGCTGCCTGGCAATGCTATGGGGCGAGCATCGTGTGATTGAGTATTGTGGGCCTGCAGTTAAGGTCCTTGGTTCATACTTCTGGGACATGTCTGTCAGGCTGCTGTCTCTGGCAACTGCCAGCTGACAGTGGTGGCAGTAGCTAGTGCTGTGACGCTCTGTGTGTGGTGTAGGTGGTGGGGACCATGCCACTGCATAGCCGGTGACGGAATGAAGACTTAACCGTGGCCCCCTGGGCCCCCCATTTTGGCTTTCTTGGGGAACCGTGCCTGTGCGCATGCATGCATCTGCCTGGCCTGCTGGAGCACCGCCAGCTCGCGTCTTTTCTTCGTGCTTTATCTCTTTTCATCTGAGCAGCCGCAAAGGTTGCAGCTGGTGGTAGGAGATGTGGGGGGCCAGTTCTGGATGGTGTGGGAGGAGGACTGCTAGCAGTCTGAGATGTGGCTTATTGGTCGATTTCGCGTTCGGGAGTGTGGACGGGTGGAACTCTGGTGGCAGTTAGATGGTGGCATGCTGGTGGCCGCACATCTTGAGGACGGGGAGGTGGATGGATCCATGTGCCTGTTACACAAATGCACACACAGCAGGTTGTTGGGTGGTTCATTCAGATGATCGGGTGCACCGCTGCAGATATTTGTTCAAGTTTGCCGATTCTATGTTTGGTACAAGACAGACCGGCCACAAGCTGCACACCAAGGTTGTGGGCCAGTGTGACTCCTAGCTCCTGCTAAATGGCCTGCTAGTCACATGTGGCACCAGCGGGGCATGCTGGTAACTGCCGGTGTAATGTGCGCCTGGCAGGTGCAGGATGTGCTTCACTTCGGGCCGTCAGCAGTGTGTGCTGCTGGGCGGCCAGTGAGGCTGAAGTCAAAGGCTGCTGCGTCTGTCAAAGGCATTTGCGTCATGCTCTGCAAGCAGGGGCTGCTGCAGCCAGGGAGTGCTGCGATGGCCAGTCTGCACACACAGGAATGCCGTGATCCCCATGCAGCAACCACTTAGAGTGCGTGCAGGTGCTGCGGCTGCAACGGTTACCGCTGGTGGGAAGAAGGTGCTTCTTCATCCACCATCTCCCTAGCAAGGGCTTCATGCGATGGTGGGTCCGCGGGTACCCCTGTTGGAGCGAGGCAGCACGTATGGCATATGACATAATATTACAGCGCACTCAGGAGTCCACACGGACCCACGCGGACATTCACCAACCAGGATCCGCGGATACACTTCGGTTGTGTCGGTTTGGGGTGTATCCCAGATTGTGTTGTGTATTCTGGGAAGGGGGCACACACCAAAACCGACGCAGACGCACAGCATGATTAGCTAAGAATGCGCCGGCCTCAAACTGGCCATGAACACAGCGCAAGCTAAGCTGACAGCCTGGAACATCAAACATGGAGCAGGCGATGACATCGGCGCGCCAGAGCATCAGCAGCAGCAGGGAGCGTCATCAAAACACTGCGGCACTGGGGAACGAGGGCGCCACAGTCAAGGTGCGGACTTGCCACCCTGGCCGCTGGGGACTTGTCATGGCCAGCATCAGCACTGCCAGCCCAATGCGCTGCTAACGAGGCCCGAGGCCCGCGCGTGCGGCGGGCATGGCACCCCTGATGACGAACGGCTGGCTGCCCTGCCCTGTCTTGCACAGCATGTGAACTTTTTGGCACCGCAGACTGCTGGCGTCCCCAACTCTGTATTTCACCTCTCCACGCCTGCAGACACGCAAGCCATACACAATAACCAAGCAACGAGAGCGCTGGACAGATGAGGAACACCAAAAGTTTCTGGACGCTCTCAGACTGCACGGGCGCGCTTGGAGGAAGATTGAAGGTGCGTATGGCCGTGCCTGCTGCTATCGGGCGGGTTTGGGCGCCTGTCCGCGACAGCCTGATGCACCTCCACCACTTGCAGACTGAAGAATTTTGAGATTGCGTCCCGAAACCACTGCTGCCGCAGAGTACATCGGGACCAAGACCGCGGTGCAAATACGCAGCCACGCCCAAAAGTTCTTTTCTAAAGTAGAGCGGCTGAAGGAGACTGGGGAGACGCAAGGTGGGCTGCACAGGCAGTTTGATGTAATGCAGCAGGCAGCATCATAACTGGGATGGCACTGGTTTGCTGCAGCTGTGCACTTTGATGTGTGCACGACATTTCTATGTCGCACACGCCGCGCCCATGTGCTGTCGCGGAAATGGGCACATGCGCAGGCCGTTTTCGCGCAGACACCATGCATGCTGTCGTGCAGATTTACCCTAGCGCTCCGGGTACCCAAGGGCAGCCTGTAGTCACCAGCCTGCTTTCCTGCTTTCCATTTGCTGCTGAGCGCAGGGGATGAAGTAATCAACATACCTCCTCCTCGCCCTAAGCGCAAGCCTTCCCGGCCATATCCCCGGAACCAGCGGGGCGCAAATGGCGGCGGCAGCAACAGCTGCAACGAGGGCATCTCCGAGAACAACTGCGGCGGGCAGTACAGCCAGCCGCACAAGGGCGGTACGACTGGCGGTACGACGGTGAATACCAACACCATGGGCCAGTCCAACATGTCATCTCAGGCGCACTTGACACAGCCCTTCCCAGCGGCTAATGGAGCCATGGGCCGACCAGGCGTTCCTCCTGACATGGACGTGGTTGGGGCCCTTGGCATGGCACAGGACAATTCTCAGCAGGACGATGCAGAGGTGCGTGCCCTGTGTTTCGTGTGTTACACAGATCTCGACCCAGTGCAGCAGGCCGGCTGGCAGGCGAGCAGGCCCTGTCGGGATTGCAACCCACTCCACGCGAACTCCTCTGGATGGTGCAATTTGCACCTTGCATACACATACACTATGCGCGTGTTGCCAGACAGCTTGTGGAGTCCCTGACTGCTCAATACTTGTTGCACCCGTGGGTGCATATCTTGGACGAGTGCGTGGGTTTGTAGCTGGAGCTGGGCCGGCCGACACACCACCACACCGCACGCTGCGCCACTTTGCTGTTGCCCACACCTCAGGTCACGGAGATGACCATCGCTGCAGTTGCAGCTGCAGCCTCCGCAGCCGCTGCAGCTGCTGCGGCAGCAGTGGTGGCCGCTGCAGGTCAGCAGGTGCAGGCCCACCTCCAGGTGCGTGCTATGGCCGGCTTGTCGGCCTCGGTGTTCTGCACCAACTCAGCCGCTTTCGTCAACAATCACATGGCAAGTGTCGCGTTGAGCGCCCGCGCCCCGGGCGTGCGGGAGCCAAGAGGGAGTGGGGTCTCCGGCGTCCCCTTCCTCCCGCTGCATGCCCTGCCACACCTTGGATTCCCTGCCTCATATATTTTTTGGAGCGTTGCCTCTGCCACTGACCTGGTATGCCCCTCGTGCCTCGTGCCATGTGTGTTGCCCTGTGCTGCGCAGACGCACCCACCCCTGGGTTTCCCTTTCTTTGGGCTTCCTCCAAGTTTGCTGGCTCAAGTGTCAGTCAACAACCCGGCCCTGGAGGTAAGATCAGCTGCAGGCTTCCTCGTCCAAACCTGTACTACTGGTGGTTGCATACCATGATTGGGTGTGGTTTGCATTTTGCAACCCTAGTTCGTGTACATTGCCCTGAAGGGCCGCGAGCTTTGGCACCGCCCCGTGCCTGCCACACACTGTGGAGCCGCCCAGGGGCTCCAGCTGTAGCCCCAGGTATACTGTACATGCCACCCCATTGCTGGTGGAGCTACGCCTGACCTTGCAAAACGCTGCTCGTGGCCCACTCTGCAGATGCTTGTACAAGGCCAGTCGAGTGGTGCTTTCATGGGCGCCCCCGGTCACAACCCGCTTGCTGCGCTTGGCTGGAACCAAGCCGTCAAGCCTGAGCACGTGAGTGCCGCCGTGGGATTTGCATCACACTGTATGACCAGCTTGACGTCCCTGCTGCTGTTACGTGCCAGGCTTGCTGCACCTACCTCCACCCCAACCTCTACCTCCATCGCCTGCACTCCCAGTCTCACCTTACCTGCTTGCCCTTTCTTCCCATCTGCGCCCTGCGCGCGTGCTGCTGCGTGTGCTGTGCGCCTGTGCCGGTCCTTACAGTGCCGCTGGCTGTGCTTGCTGCATGCTGCCGTGCAGCTCTTGGCAGGGCTTGCAGAGGCGACTGCTGCAACTGGAGGAGCTGCTCATGCCCTGGAGCTGCTTCAAGCGCAGGCTCCAGTCCAGGCCCAGGCTGCTGAGATTCCCAAGCCAGGCCCAGTGCTGGCTATCTCCCATGGACCCAACGGGCCGATGCTGGTCTACAACCCCCACTTCCACCCCATCACGCTGCAGCATCACGCTGGCTTTGCTGCAGCCGCTGGTGCGGCAGCTGGATCTGCTGGGGAGATGGCTGAGCAGCAGCTGGCAGCTGCTGGGAAGCCGCACCACCACGAGTTTGGATCCAGCCAGCAACAGCTCACTGCTTCCAATGCTGGAGAGGAGGAGGAAGACCAGGACGAGGACCAGGTTGGTTGTGTTGGTTGTCGGCTGCGTGGTGCATGTTCAACGTGGCAGGCGACATGTTGCTTACTACAGTGTTGTTGCTTATTGCAGCGTAGCCCCTTTGGTTGTGATATATGTTTGTGTACATCTGGCCTCTGGTGGCTGATGAAAGGCACACACCAGCCCGGATGCTCCTCTCACCTCACTTGTGCACCTGGATTCTCGCGCGAACACCAATCAGTTGCGCGCTCCATCCACCTCCTAACCAGCTAACCATTTGTATCAACCGCCCCCAACTGTCCCAACTGCACTGCAGGACATGGCAGGCGGCGCGTCCGAGGATCCCGCGTCTCGCTACGAGTCTGACGGCGTGAGCGCATGCTCGAGGGAGAGAGATGAAGGGGCAGCTGCCCGGCGGTTGGACACTCAGGACCCTGGGGCCGAACCTGGACGCACCAGTGCTGACGAGGCTGGTGCAGCAGGCGTCCGCAGCCACCTGCAGCAGGCCCACCTGTCCGTGCAGCTGTCCATGTATACCAAGCCCCAGCCACGGGCCGTGCATCACCACCACCACCACCAGCAGCACATGCATGAAGAGCGGGCCATCTCAAGCCGTGATAACCGTGTGGTGTCACGTGGCGGCTCTCGCCCCCCTGGCTCTGGCTCCAAGTTCAAGCTGCCGGGCTTTGATGGTGACGAGGCGGGGGAGGTGGGAGACGATGAGATGGGTGGGACTGAGGACCATCCAGCTCCCCGCCCCACCCATCGGGACCTGCCGCTCATGCGTACCCCCAAGGATTACACCGCCACGAGCGATGACGACCGCGCCCCACCCCACATGGGCCTGGACCTTGATGCAACCCGAGGGCTGGTGGCCCGGGGCGCACCACGCCTTGCGAAGCTGCCATCGTCCGGTCACGCCGCGCCTGGCAACGCGCAGCTCGTGGGCCCTCATGGTCCCAACCACCTCGCACGTGGGCAGCAGGTGTTTGGCGAGAGGCAGAAGGTGGGCAGCAGAGGAAGCCGTGGCACCTCCCCCTGCACGTCAGACAACTATGGCACTGCGCACGTGAGTGCTGGGGCTGTGGGGGACAGGGACAAGGAGAGGGAGCAGGTGCTGGCCGGGGGCACCAACCCTGGAGACACACTCACTGCTGGCGGCCGCAGTCTGGGCAAGGCGGTCGAGGGTCGCAACCAGTCAGTTGGACCTGTCACGTTCCCACCGAGCCAGTCGGCGGCCACGCTGGTGCTGGGCAGCAGCCCCAGTGGGCAGGCGGCAGTGTTGCCGGAGCCAGGCGAGCGCCGGGAGCGTGGCACAGGTGGTGTCACCAACATGCTCGGTGACGCGACCAACGGGGACCTGTTCCCTGAGCGCGTGGGGACCAACGCGGGTGATGGCAGTGGTTCCGGAGGCGGGGATGCAACGGCTGCTGGTGGCACGACCACCCCCACTAATGGAGGCACTAGCGGGTCGGGGTCTGACGGGGAAACACGGGCCACGTCTAATGGCACCTCCAACAACATCCACAAGCAGCACGCACCGCTGGTGCGCGGCGATGCGCGTGGGGTGCATGGTGGTTCTGTGCTGCGCGGCTTTGAGGGCCATGGGGGCTATGCCTCTGGTCATCCCCAGGGCAAGGGCTCCGGCAGCTCGCATGCATGCACAGCTTGCGGTGCAACACTGGGCAGTGATGCCCAGGGCTGCACATGCGGCAACCAGAACGGCTCATCAGCTGCCCAAGGCTCTGGGTCCCAGGGGAATGCCGCCGGGGGCAACAGCAGTGGCAATGGCAATGGTACTGGCAATGGCACCAGCCATGGCACTGGCCAGAATGGGTCATCTGGGAACAACAACGGCCATTCGCTCAAGGACTCGAACACCAACGGCGACGGCAGCAACGGCAACGGACACGGCAGCAGTGGTGAGTGCTGTGCTGTTGAGTCTGCACCTTTGTGCCTGTGTGCGCATTCGTGTGCTGGTGCAGCCTGTGTGTGCACGCTCTTGTCGCACGCTTACGTCCGCATGGAGTGTTGTTCGGGTCCTTGCCCTTGCTTGTCAGGTGGCTTACACTGCAACTCTACCCCAGCACTGGTGCATTCCACCAACTTGAACGCACGTGTCTGATTGTTGTGCACCGCCCCTGGTGTCTGTGCCATTGTTCAGGGAATGGCACCAGTCGCCACCATGCCCACGGTGCCATGCACCAGCATGCCGCCATTGGCAACAGCGCTAACCTGTGGTCCCAGCCCCCTTCTTGGACAGATGGGGCAAACGGCAACGGGCACTCAACTGGCAATGGCAATGGCCACAGCAACGGCAATGGCAACGGCCATAGCAACGGCAATGGCAACGGCCACAGCACGAGTGCAGAGCGGGGCATGAATGGTGGCAACCAGAACAATGCGTCATCACGGCCGCCCCAGAACTCGCGCCCCTCTGGCACAGGCCCTGCAGCGGGTGCTAATGGCCGCACGCTCTGCCTGTCACGCCACCATGGAGACATGGTGGCCAGCGGCAATGGAGGCTCTGGGAGTGGCAGCGGCAACACGAGCAATGCAGGTGGTCCAACTGCTCGGAGCGCGAACGGCTCAGGGTCCGAGAACGAGGGCGCTGCCGCAGGCGACACGGCTGACCCATTCGGCCGCCCCTCAACTGTGCAACCCCTTGAGCAGTTGGTACTCCAGCCACAGCTGCCTGCGGCAATGACCGCAGTGCAGCAGGGCCCCAGTGGTGACCACCGGACCCACCTAGGCCACCGGCACGAAGCCAGCCCCTTTAGCCTCATCCTTCAGCCCCAAACGCACACCGCTGCTGGCCAGGACACACAACCAGGCTTGCACTTTGGAGCTCCTGGTGGGGGTCAGAGTCTGCTGCAGCCACAGGCAATCCCTGCCAATGGCCTGTCCACAGGCCCTGGGGGCAGCCACTTGGCCCCTCCCAGTGCTGGCATTGGAGGCAGCACAGGCATGGGGGGTCCCCTGGTTCCTGATGCCAAGTTGGCCGGCACTGCTGCAGGCAGCAGCCAGCTACAGGCGGTACTGGCCGCCCTGTCTGCGCGCGCGTCGCTCTCAGCTCCTGCCAGCTTCCCGATGGCTTCCCTGCAGCTTTCATCACTCTCGTCATTGAGTGCTGCTCCTCAGCTGGCGTTGCTCGCAGGGCTGCCTCAACAGCGGCCGGGTGTTGCCCCTCTGGTCTCCAAGGGGCCCCAGGGGGTCTTGGACCTCACACCTCCCACCCCTGCACCCACTGCAGCCTGTGAGGGCCATGCAGCTGTGGTCCAGAGTGCAGAGGTGACGGCGCAGCTCATGGCCCTGGCGGCATCTCGCAGCACGCATGGGCTGCATGCAGCTGCTGCAGATGGCAATGCACAGTTCCTCCTCTCCCCTCAGATGGCCCAGCAGCAAGTGCTGCTGGCTCAATTGGCAGCCGTGCAATCACAGCAGCAGGCCCAAGACATGGACGTCCACATGCACGCTGCGGCGGCTGTAGCAGCCGCGGCTGCTGTGCAGCAGCACCAGCAGCAGCACCAGCAGCAGCAGGGCTATGCCTTCCCCCATCCCCACGCACCAGCTTCTGCAGGTCCCTCTGACAAGCAGCCCCCTCTCAAGAAACGGGCGCTGCAGTAGCGTCTGCAACCGCTTGTGAGACAAACCACTGAGAGGAGCGTGTCGGGACGCGTGCCATGTAGCAGGAGGTGCAGATGTACAAGCAGTACGGCCTGCTACTTATTGGGGGGCAGCCTGGCGCCGGACAGCTGCGCGTGTGTGGGGCTTTTTGTTTGTTATCGGCGCCCCACAGCGACCCGGAGCCGAGTCTGAGAGCAAACCAACAAGGGGTGGCCTGCTGCAGGGCGATGGCTGGGCTGTAGTCTACCAATAGTGCAGTATTCCACCCCTCAGAATCTGGGCAATACAAGTAGACCTGTACTGCCACTCTGAGGCCACAGCACTCACGGTACGCTATTGGTGTTGACTTGAATTATGCACGACTGCCATTTGCAATTGGAGAGGCGGCCGTAACAGGCTGGAGAGCAGCTTTCACACTGATGGAAGCTTCGAAGTGCACAGCGCGCAGGCCGTTAGGAGGTGCAAGGAACAGGCACCAGAAGAGCTAAGAGTGAGAGGAGGTGTGTGCCCCACTTTTTGCTGATCAGGAGGATAGCACCATGTCCGGCTCGACCCTGCATGTGCGTTTGCGGTATTGTGTGTTGTTTAAGTGCCCGGGTGGGTTGCTGGGTGAGTGTGCAAGTCTGGTGCTGGGTGGAGGCCTTACCATGTTTACCAAGGTGCCGGGCTGGGTGGGCAGCTTGATATGGCTCCCACAGCTCAGAGCCTGGCTGCAGTGATGCACGGGCCGCCTGCATGGTTTGGGTTGCAGGGCATGGGGGGCCGCAAAGGGCTCGCAAGCTAGATGTGCCATGCTGCTCGCTGCCTGTGTCGTTGTGCGTGAAATGGGCAGGGGTGCACCTGGGCTTGGCAAACAGCTTTTCTTGATGGATGAGCGTTGCTTCCGCCTGAAGAGGCTGGATGTGCATTGCCTTCCAGCCATCCGATGGCCTGACTGGGGGCCCCTTGGCCCAGGGTGGTTTGTCCGTGTGATTGAAGTGTGTGTTCCCTTCCTCGTTTGGGGTTCTGTGGCCACTCACTTTTATGGAACCCGGTACTCCATGGTTTCTGCCACACCCAGTCCTCCTGACTTCTAGTTGTGAGTTTGTGGCTGTGTGGGGCGTACGAGTGAGGTTGGTGGTTGGTTTGGGCGGTGATCTGCGTGAGTCTAGTATAGTAAGTGTTATGACACGTGTGACGGGCTGTGGCATTCGTGTGTGCCTGCCCGTATGATCCTGCATGTGTGCAGCCTGAGCCACATGTTGCTTGTGGAGCTGAGTAAGGTTACACTTTTCTTCTTGGAAAGTCGAGGTGTGCATAGTTGGGCCACCCAAGCATGGGCGCAGTGCGGTAGCAGGCCGCCTGTCCTCATTCGTGCTTGGTGGCACGAACTGCTGTTGCCCTTCCTCAAAATCAACAGATGCTTTATGCGTGGGATAATAACATGGGGTAGGCCGAATTGTGGTGGAGGTCCAGCCCCATGCTTGTGCCGGTGGCTGGCCATGCGACACATGACGTCACATGGGCAGCTGCTCACAAGCGGGTGGGGTGGCCGCCATTGCTAAGGAAACCCAACCCTTTATCGTGAACTCAAATGGATGCTTGCGATTTTGAGATACATCATGGTGGCAACTCTGGGTAGATGGGTAGGCAGTTTTCAGACACACCTGATGATGGGGTAGGTAGGCACCTTCGACCAGCAGGTCCAAACTGATGCTGCCAACAACAAATTTTTACGGATGATTTTTGTTGATGTGAATGGCCTGATGTACATGGGGCCAGTGTTTGTTTGATAATTTGTCGTTTAGATATATGGCATATGGCTGGCAGGAGGAACCCAATAGCTGCTCCCAATCTGGAGTTGGATGACATGCAGGATTGTGCACGTGGGGCCGGTCACATCAGTGTGACTGTGACCCTTCGGTGTTCTGTTCACACTTTATGTCCTCAGCCGCCGCCATACTGTCTGTGGCGTAATCGTGTCGTCTGTGAAGACTGTGTGTGGGGTGTGGTGTTGTCGGGTCTGTGAGGCTCGTCACTCAAAACTTGAGTAGCAGCTGCTGCTCATCACGAACGATTACGACGTGTTTGAAACCACACCGCGTTCCAGAGATGTAACAAGCTCCACACATCCACAGCTTCCAGGTCTTGAGGTTCGCTGTCATGCTAGCTTGCATGAATGCATTGTCAGCTTGCATGGACTGCTCGTCAGCACGAGCCACATGGCAGCACACGTCTGCACCAGCCGCCACCCTTTCTCAGCAGCCTTTGTAATCCCCTGCTGCCGCATACTGCGGCATACTGCCATACCATCAGATGCATACTAGGCACGATCTTGGTGTATTAACAGCAGAAGAGCCAACCTCATGCTATAGCCCCTGGGTCCAGGTGCCCCATGTTGTCGATCCCTGTTGCTGCAGCAGACATCAAAGTCTGAGCACATGCCCCTCCCCACAACATCCTGCTGCCTCATCACAGCCCTCATGTTCATTTCAGGTTGCCTGCAAAGACACCCTGTTCCATCGCTCCCATCCCAGACCCTCACCTCATCACAC
>BDCZ01000018.1:100083-131551 GCA_001662365.1 Chlamydomonas applanata | reverse complement strand
ACGCATGGAGGTGTACGGGTACCCCCCGGCCCATTCCCCTGGAAGGTCCCCCCCCCCCCCTCCCCCGCGCATCCCTGTGGCTGGCAGGCCAAACTGCTCGCAGTGCATGTCGAGCCCCAATGCATGCCAAGCCCCTCCCCAGCATCAGGGTGGTCTCACTCGGGCAGGTCCCAAGAAGATGCAATGACGTAGACTTGGTCGCTGGGGCGCAGGAGCGTGGACAAGCGTGGTGCCGTGCTGCAGCGCGTGAGGGCAGCGCATGCAAGGTCACGCAGGTGCATGCGGGAGCACGCAGTATCTGTTGCACATACGCAAGCGGCACAGCACAGCACATCACGGCGCATCCCGGCACATCTTTGTGCCCCCCAGCATGCTGGACCCCCAGCTCCAAAGCCAGCGCCCATCAAGATGCAGTCGTTAGCGCTGACTGACAGTCACGTGTAACACTGAAAGGATAGGAAGATCAGGCAAGGCAATCACAGCACGCGGCATCAAGGGAAGCCTGCAAACGCTTGGGTCTCAGGTCAAGCCACTCACTAGACGTAGGGGTAATTCGTGTCTGGGTCCCTGCGGTACAGCCCAATCGGCAGCATCCTCTTGACAACGCAGTGCTTCCAGAGTGAGTACCAGATGGCCTGCTGCGGCCGCGCATGCCGCACAGGGCTGCCCTCTACTTCGCCCTCCTGCTCAGAGTCAGACAGGGCACGGGACATGGGGTAGCGGCCGTCATACGCTGCGTTTGCTGCAGTGGACCACTCAGGGGCGGCTATCACACCCTCCTGAAGTGTGCCCCCCTCGCTGATGCCCCCCTCGGATGACAGCGGCCGGGCCTCAAACAGGCCGCCGGCCAGCTCTGGGTGCAGCAGGCTGGGGAAGATTGTTGTCACAGGCACGAGGAAGACGCGTGGTGGATGCGGCCTGCTCTTGCGTAGCCGCCCATGGCCAGCATGACCGGATTGAGGACTGTTGGGGGCAGCTGCGCCTGCGCTGGCTGGTTGCCAGGCTGGTAGAGGACTGGTGGCAGGTGGCCGCAAGAATGGCGCAGCTGTTGGCAGAGGTTGCTGCACCCATGGGAGAGGTACCATGTGAGGAGTCAGGCTTCAGGGCTCAAGCAGGCATGTCTGTGCAGGGCCGCGGCCGCAGCAGCAGCACACAGGTGATCTACTTTGTGCATGGAGGGGCAGGCAGGAGGTGCTGCCTGGCCCGTCATCAGGTTGCACGCATGCACGCGGGCTCTCCACAGGAAGATCAGGGAATCGCAGCACCCCTAATGGGAAACGCTGTAACAAGTCGGTCAAGTCATGCGGGCTCTGGTCTCGGACAGAGCGTGATCGTGCAGTGTGACGGACCCACAGGCACAGGACGCACCTGGAGCCCAGACGGTTGCGTGCCGAATGTGGGTTTTGGGACGTCAGACGCCCGTGAGACGCCTCCCTCACTCACGCCAGCACGCCCAGACCTGAACGCCTCCAGATTCACTGCGAGCTGAGTGGAGGCTCCTGGGGGCAGGGCCAGCACTGGTGAGCCGGAGCTGTGTGCCTCCACAGCAGAATGGCTGGACGTAAGTGGGTGAACCACGCCTGCCGCTGGGGTCTTAAGAGGGAACGCTCCTGCTGTGCCAGCTGCTGGGGGTGAACGGCCTGCGCTGTCCATTGCCCAGCTCACATTGCGTTCAGAGTCCTGCTCAGGCATCCCCACAGGTCGCGGCTTTGGCATGGGTGGCGCAAGCACCAGCTGCACTCCGGCTGCTGGATCAGGTTGCGGTGCACCAGTGGCTGTGCTGCCTGCTGCAGCTGCTGCAAAGGGTGACGCGGGCCTTTGGGACGGAGCGCTGTTGCTGGGAGCGGCAAGCTCACGTGGCTTGGGCCAAACAGGAGCTGCACCAAGCTGTGTGGCGGTGGCGTGCGGGCCACTTGCCATAAGGGATACTGCTGCTTGGTTTCCAGGCATTGAGGGTGTGCGTGACTGGGCCTTGACCCTCCCGGCTTGTGACACAGCCACATCAACACATGCCAATGCGTCATCCTTTGAATGGCTCAGCTCAGAATGGTCCACAGCAGCTGTGCTGCTGCCAGCCTGGTCAGCGGCAGGGCTAACACCACTGCCTTGGCTCTCTCTGTGTTGGCTGCTATGCCCTGTTGGCCAGCTGCTGCTTGTGCCCCTAACCGGTGAGAAAGGCAGAGCATGGGGCGCGATATGTGCACCAGTAGCTGGAGTCCTGACTGCGCCCACTCCTTCGGCTTGGTTGTCTGCTGCACCAGGGATGTCTGATGCAGGCATTGGGTGGCCTTCAGATCCTGGAGGTGGATCCAGCCAGGCAGCCATACTGGAAGACCCAAGCCTGATGTCACGGGCAATGGCCGCAGATGGCTGTGTATGGACAGCAGGTCCCTTGGCCTGAGGCGCGGACCCCAGCACACCCTTGGCAGCGGCACCCGCCCCTTTCTCGCCCAGCACCAGCAGGCCCGGCTGCTCTGGCTGACATGCAAGCTCGCCAGACCCCTTGCGCCCGTCATTCGAAGAGCTCTTGTAGAATGCAGAGCTCCTTGGCCGCCTCGGGGTACCTACCTCCGTACTGCCTGCGCTTGCTAGGCCCCCTGTACCAGCCCGTGACTTCCCACTGAGCACTTTCGTGATGGCCTCACGAGCGACTGCCGTGACGCGGCCCATGGCCGAAGGCCGATCGACGTCCTTTTCTGCCGCCTGTGTGCCAGCCGGCGTGGTGACTGTGACTGCAGCATTTGCTGGTGGTGCCACAGGAGCGGCGCCTGGTGGTACCCCTGACGGCGCCTGCGCAATCTGAAAGAGCGCAGCTTGCAGCAAGTCATCCACACCCCCTTCCTCCTCCATCTCCTCAACCTCCCAGACGCCCATCATCTGCGTCATGGGGAAGCAGGTACGAGCTATGAGGTGGACGTACGAGGTGAATCTATGAGGTCACACACTAAGGTCTCGCGGCGGGCATCTATGCGCCATGATGGGCGTACGATGTAACCAACCCACCCACACACACACACTCTCTCTCTAAGGTATGGCTGCAATGACAAGGTACAGGTACAACTGCAGCGACAGGCCAGCATGTTGTGGACACCAGGTGCTGGCCACGGGTCACAGCAGCAAGGGTGGGGGCCAGGGCTTATATACATATATATATACATATATATATCTGTATATATGATATATATATATGTACTATATATATATAATATGAAAGAGCACATAGGGTGGGTGCTGCACCAGGGCTGGCGGCTGGGTTGGGTGCCACCGAGGGCGAGCGGAGGCAGCACTCACAGCAGCCCTGCCTAGGTATTATACATAATATCAAATACACCACTTAAAATATACCGTATATAGGCCCTGCCAAGAGAGGAAAATGTGAGCTACCTTGGTCATGATCTGGACGAGCAGTGGGTTGAACAGGGTCTGGCACAGCAGCTTGTCCAGCACTGATGCACTGAAGATGTGGCCGGACGCGAGTGATGGGGCCAGGTTGGGGCTGTTGGTGAGCAGCCGAGTGACATACTGCTCGACGCGCTGCTGCTTGGTGGCAGGGAGCAGGAAGGGCGGCACGGAAGCTTTCAGGTCGTCCAGCAACCTGCAGGTACAGGAGCATGCCAAGGGGGAGTCACACATATCAGCATGCTGCTTCTGTGCATATAACAGCATGCTGTGCCCGTTGGGCCAATGGCATGCACGCCATTCATACCGTGCATTCATACGTACGTGCCAGCTGATAACGATGTGCTCAGTTTTTGGTTCACACGCCTCAAGCACCGGATCAGATCCTGCACATCAGTCGTTCAGCTGCATGCTCCTAGTCCATACGAGCATAGTATGCATGGATGTGCCATCGGCATGGCCGCATGGCCTGTGCATGTCCTGCAAGCATGCGCGAGTCCATGCACACAGCAAGTGACGCACCCCCATCGGTGCATGTCTGGAGCTAGCTCCTTATCCTTGAATGAGGTAGCCCTATGAAGGGATGCCTCAGGCAAGATGCCCTTCTTCCTGAGCTTCCCAGCTGCAAAGCTGCCTGGCTTGCCGGCGCGCGCTTTGGCACCCCTGCTCCCATGTGAATCCTCGACAGCTGGGGGGTCTGTACTGCTGACCCTGCGAGCCAATGGCTGAGAGGAAGCAGCGCCGCCAGCCCCTCTGCTGCGAGGGAATGAGAACATCCTGCTCAGCCCCGGTGCCTTGCTGAGCATCCAGCTG
This sequence comes from Chlamydomonas applanata, assembly GCA_001662365.1. Taxonomy (NCBI): domain Eukaryota; kingdom Viridiplantae; phylum Chlorophyta; class Chlorophyceae; order Chlamydomonadales; family Chlamydomonadaceae; genus Chlamydomonas; species Chlamydomonas applanata. The sequence goes on along the minus strand of BDCZ01000018.1, from coordinate 127,339 downwards.
ACTGGGCCCTGTGGTGCTGTGTCCCTGTGACTCCTGCTGCGGCTATGGCGTGGTGGATACACGTCAGCCTCTGGGGGCATGTCTGGCAGTGAGCCAGCAGCATCAGTGCCCTGCTCGGCTGGCCATGTGGCGCCATGCGAAGACGCCGCCCTGACGCTTGGGGCGGCATTCGACACCAGACCACCCCGTGCTGCTGCGTATGCACCTCCTCCATGATGCGAGCCACCTGCATGCTGTGAGCTGTCATGTTGGGAGCCTCCACCTCCCAGGCGGCCTGACGAGTTGGAATGCCCAAAGCGTGGATGGGAAGAGGCATCAAACACCGCAGACGGGTCGCGCTTGAGTGCTGAGAGCATGTGAGCCCCCGACCGGCCGATGCCACCCCCATGGTACGGAGCGTCTTGCATGCACAGAGGTAGCAGGTAGGCCACATTCAGCTGCGCCTGAGCCTCTGTCCAGATCTCTAGCTGAGCCCCCACGAAGTCGCAGTATTGACGCAGGTTGCTGGGCACATGCAAACCCAGAGAGCGCAGCAGCAAGAAAAGCAGCATCAGTAATCCGACAAGGATGGCATGTGATCAGAGGTGCAGGCGTGCAGTGGCAACACAAACGGCAGAGGTGTGGCCAAAGCAAGTACTAGTACAGCTATGCATGATACAGTGTCAGTGGCTGGTGAGGAGTGTTATGCTCAATCAAATGCTGCAGTTCACAGCACACCTGCACACGGTGAGTGCCTCAGCATCTGCATATGAGGGGCACATGCCGAGCACCGCCTGCTCGCTCAGAGATGCCAGCTGCGGCAGCACCACTGCGCGCACAGTCGCGCCGGGTGGCAGACTGAGCCGCCTCATGTCTGACAGCAGCAGCGGGCTGCCTTTGAGGACGAAAACGTTGTCAAACTCTGCGATCTGGGCGGCCTGCACCTCGTTGGGCCCGACCTGTGGAAGAGGATGTGGAGCGCAAGTTCCGGCCGCACTGGTAACAGAGGCAGCACAGAACTGAAGACTGCATGCATCGTTGCCTGCAGTAGATATGTTGCAGCTGTGCCTGCAATGTGCTACAGTTGTGTCTGCAAACGCCTTGTATTTATTACTACTGTACTGCAACTGCAAAGAGTGACACCCACAGCACCTACCAAGTCCATGATGACGATGGGACATGACTGCAGCCTGTGGCCGCGTGCATGCGTGTAGCGCGCCTGTCTGGGTTGTGCCGTTGCCGGTGTGTTCCCCGCCTCCTCAACACTCGGCAGCATGCCGCTCCCACCCACGTGTGACCCCCCACCACCCAGGGCCTGCAAGTTCTCCTGCACACTGCTGACAGGTGTGACCAGGCCGTGGCGGGGGAGGTCTGCTGACGATGGCTGTTTACGCATGCCAAAGCTCGTGCTGGTCGCCCCAGCCTCCTCCCGTACAGCTGCCACAGCCGGGCTCTGTGCCACGAATGATACAGACTGACGGCCGGATGCTGGCCCCTGATCCATTGCAGTTAGATTCGGCTGCGACTGTGATGCCATCCCAGTGGGATGCAGGGACGTGGCACGTGAAGCCTGCAGGCCGTAGTGCAGCTGCTGTGTGTGGGATGTCTCAAGCACGGCGGCCGCAGCAGCGGCAGCGGAGGTGGCTGACGGGCGCTTCACGCCACGCAGGGCCGCAATCAGGTCATCTAGGTGCTCAAAGGAGGAATTCCCAATGATCACAACTGGCTCGCAAGGGCCAGGCGGCCACGTCATCTTGGACACCTGCAGGGCATCAACAGCATCATTCAACTGGTGGCGCGTGGCCTTGCATGATGCAATGGTGCGAACACTACGTGCCAAAGAATACACACTGACTGACTTGTTACAGCGTTTCCCATTAGACGAGGTGCTGCGATTCCTTAATCTTCCTCACGATCCTCACTTCCTAAAGAATACACAACCTGATGACAAAACTGTCCCATAACACCACCTGATGATCAACCCACATGCCACATGTGGGTTGGAAGCTTGGCACCAAGCGGTGCGGCTGGGTGGGCGGGTAAAACTCACCACTGAAAGCAACCCAGTCGAGGTCAGCTTCTGCACCACACGTGCATGGTCTCCAATCGTCGTGGCGGCACGAAGCTTGGTTGGGACGGGCGCACGTGTCCTGCAGCAGCACAGGCCACACACCTTTCAACTAACCCTGTTGATCAAACGCTGGGTACAACACAGGGCTGCACAATGAACCCTGATTCCTTGAACGGTGCATCTTCAGCAGCGAGCCAGTCAGCTGCATGGCCTGCATATTGTGACAGTTGGCTGGCTAGTGCAGGTGCAGGGAAGCACGTGGGCCATGATGATATGCATGCACCACAATAGGGCTCCGCCCACTCACGCTGCATGGTTGTGCTTGATTTTGCCCACGACCATCGCCGCCGCCTGCAGCACCTTTTTGCTCTTGCCCTCCCCAGTGCTCCTGCTCTTGGCATCACCACCAACCTTGCCCGTGCCCGGATGACTGCCCCCAAACGCAGACCCTCCAGACATACTGAGGTGCTCTCTAGATAAGTGGCTCTCCCTAGGGGATCGGGGCCGCAGGTGCTTGTGCCCACCCGCCTTGTCCCAGCTGCTTCCATCGACTGCTGCGCTGGTGGAGGCAAGGGGCGGCAAGTGCAGCAGCGCAGCCCCACGCCCAGCTGGTAGGGAGCCAAGTGCCAGCGGCTTGTGCTGATCTGCGCTGTCTGCAGCAAGCAGCCCATCACGTGCTGGCGTCCTGGACAGTTGTATTGAGGCGGGCGCATTGGATGCCGCCGCACTGCTTGCACCCTGGGTGGCTGTGTGCCTCATCTCACGCCCCGGCGCTGCGATGCGGTTTAGGAGGCTGGCGCGTGTGGCAGCTGCACCAGCCGCAGCCTCTGGGCTGACAAGCCCTGGGCTGGGGTGAGAAACTGATGAGCCCATCTCATCCTCATCACCCTCTGCCACTGCAGCTGGCCCAGAGCGCAGGGACAGCGCCCCGCTGCCCTCATACAAGCTAGCACCTCTTGGGCCACGCTGGAGAGAGCCATGCCCAGCACCATACTGGTGCATTGAAGGCACGCCCTGCAACCGGTCCTGGGGCCTGTTGGGGAACATGTTGGGGTAGTGGGAGCTGTAGCCAGTGCTCTGGTCCCACTGCCCAAAGCCAGCAGCTCTGCGATGGTCCAGTGCATGAGACACGGTCGGCTGTGGTGTCCATGCTTCCCACCCCTCAGCCACTGGCCCTGCCAGTGCGAGTGGTGGGTGGGCACTGCGAGGTGCCTGTGCACCAGCAGCTGCATGTGGGGCCTGCTGCCAGCTGCCTCCGAATGAGGAAGCAGGCAGAGAGGGGGAGCCTGGCATTGGCGGACCCCCAGCAGCACGTTTAGGTGAGGTATCCATCGGCCCAGGATCCATATTCGCCTCCATGTCATACTCAGCAGCCAGGAGCCGGTCTGACTGACCTGGCAGATGGGATGCTGGATCCTGGCCTAGCTCCTCATCCAGGTCGCCCTCACCTTCCAGCTGGCCTGATGCAGCTGTCAGGGGCACAGTCTCCAAGGGGGTCGTGCTGTGTGCGCTGCCACTGAAGCTGTGGTGCAGGGCCATGTCAGCCGCCTCTGCAGCAGCGTTGACTGTGAGCAGTGTGAATGAGGCACACAGTAAGGTTACAACCAAGCCCTGCAACCGGCGTATACGCTTGTCCAGGTGGCCAAGCTCAGTCCAGACATTTACATCCCAGCGATCTGACATACTTGTGAACACTTGAAAACCTGTCTCGCGACAGGCATCCATGCGTCATGTTGGGCGTACGATGTAACCAACATGCACGCACACCTGGAAACATGGAGGAGCCCCCCCTCATGAGTGAGGTCCTGCCCTTCAGCCCACTAGCTCCTGTGACAGATGGGCTGAACCCCGTGGTCTGCAATGCAAAGGTCTGGTCCTGCGCGCACACAGAGTCACAGACAAGTGAGAAATGACACAGGGCTGATCACGCCACACACAGGTAGTGTGCAGAATGCTGTCCACAGCAGGTGTTGAGTGGTCTGGTGTACCAGCTGGACAACGCTGTAACAACTCAAGTCTGGAAAATGCAGATACATTAGAGGCTACAGTAACTTGTTTGCATTTACAAAACACAGCAGCCTAACTTTGGCTGCCTCAAACTGGCTGCCTCACCTCAGAGAGGATGTACCCCACAGTCACACCTGTATGCACAGGTGGTAAAAGATACAGGGTCTGCCGGCATGATGAGGCAAGGCATCCAGCGTGGTTGCACCACACCACCACATTCATACACTTCATTTGTCACAGCATTTCCCACTAGGGGTGCTGTAGTTCCCTGATCCTAATGTGAATCAGCCGCTTTTGTGCCTCACATGCATACAGCCATAGCACTTACCAGCCTGGATGGCGTACTCCAGTGTGAATGGCGCAAGTTGGACCGAGAACCTGCAGGTGCCACCATGAAGCTCATGCCGATGGTCAGCATGCCAACAACAGTAGCTTGAGACAATGCCTCCCCATGCAAGTATGATATCGGCTGCAGGTTCAGTGGTACCTGGCGTGCACCAGCCGCAGGGGGGGCAGTGGACACGTGGTGATGTATAGGACAGAGCAGGCACTCAATGGAGCCTCGATGATGAGAGCCTGAGCCTCGGTAACAGCCTGAGTCTTAAATGAAGACGCACCGCAGGTGCTCTTCCAGCTCAGGGATGTTCATTCGCAGCCCCAGCAGCAGCACGCCATGGCGCTCAAAGAGAAGGGAGGCTGCTGTCTGGTAGAACAGGCCGTCAAACTCTGGAGGGAACTGCATCTGCGGGGCACAAGCGCAGCATCCACCAATGAGGCATGCTCACCCAGCCTGCCCGATGTGCAAGATGTGCCCACTGCTGCTGGTTGGGGCAGCCGAGCTTTGCTGAGCAGGCCCTGGGCAGCGCAAGGGAGCCCCTCCCTAGGCTGGATACATGCATGTATAAGCAGTATGGACTACAGCCTTGCACGCAACCTTACACATCAGTGTACACTTTACACCCCATTTGTTTGGGAGGCTTCTCTAGCTCGCTCAAGGTTACATCCAACAGGTCAACTGTTTTCCTCACTCACCTCATAGATCTCATGCCCTGCCCCCGTGAGGTACTCTTCCATCCATCCAGGGCCCTCCAAGGCCCCAGGGGGGGGCATGTCGCTGGTGCCGGCCAGGTTAGACAGTAGGGTGAGCATGCCGGGCGTGTGCAAGGATGCGCCCAGCATGGCATGCTTGATGGAGCCGCAGCAGAGTGGGAACAAGCTCGACTCCATAGGCAGCATGCCTAGGTCCAGGGGGTGCAGCATCTGGGACTCCAGCAGCTGCCTGCGGAATGTTGCGGGTGGAAAGCAAGCAACCACCATCATTTGGAACTCTGTTCAGAATCTTGTTCGGAAATCAGCCAAGCAAGCAAAGAGGACCCACGCCCTGCCTACGCGGCCCAAGCCGATTGTTGACATGTGACGACCGCATGCATGTCATATACATGTGCACACTGGGCAGACTGGTGCACTGTATCCTACCTGGTACGGGTGATGCTCTCTGGCAAGTGGAACTGTGCAACAATATGTGGAACCTCGTCCCGGGCCTGCCCAGTCATCCACTGCAGGTACAGACGGGCAGCCAAAGCCTTATTATAATGATCCTGTGGTTGCTATCCCCTGCAATCAAGTGGATGCATAGCCTGCATTGCACCAGCCAACATGCAAGTCGAAGTGATGTTACCTTCCTCCACGTCGGTCTTCAGAATTTTCATTTGATAATCGCCACTACCACCAAGATCTGCACTAGATGCCATGCAGCAGCTCACCTGCTTCGCATGCTGCTTCCATTGGGCAGATCCCCAGCCTTGAATCTCTGTAGTACCAGACAGCACGCCCCGGAATGCATGACTGGAGTTGCCCACATCCACGTTTTGTCTCAGGTATTGAGAGATGGCCAGCACAGTCATCGTGGTGTTGGTATCCTCCTGCAAGCCAAAGGGAGCATCAGCAACACCCAACACAGGATGAAGCAGCTTTGTAATTGAATTGTTTACACTTTACAGGCGAGGTGCATATGCGAGGTGCACGTATTCAACCTAGGACTTGTTCCAGGGCTTCTATAAACAGCACACCACACTGTTTTTCATTGATGGAAACGCATTGTTTACTGGTGAAAAGAGCAACGTGCCCCGTGAACAGTGTGTCTACAGTGTTGGGTGCCCACGCCTACCTGCTCAGGGTCCTTGGCATACTTATTGCACACCACAAAGACTGAGAGCGCGTGCGTCAGGTCTGCCCTTGCCAGGTCAGTCGAGACGAAGGGGGACCCCTGTAGGTACTTGAGGTGGGTGGTCGCCTTGTGGCCTGTGAGCAACAGGTTGCCATAAGTGTGAGCAGCAGGCTCCCATATGCCCACGTCAGTGCTAACTTTGCTGCCAGTTTAGTAGCACACAGTGCATGTGGAGAGCTAGCTCAAGCACACCGAGCACCCACGATGCTGCTGCTCGCATGACGCACCCCCGTTATGCTGTCAGATGCCATCTCCATGACACACCTGACAACATCATGCGCATGTCCGGAGATGGGTTCTCTGGTATCAAAAGCACCTGAAGGAACAGGAAACGAAAATAGTACTCAAAGGTAGCGTTCCAGTCATCACATCACACCGCCACACTCAAGCGGCTTGTGCATTAGCACCAATTAGCACCAATGGCTGCCCAACCATAGCAAGGCCAGCTGCAGGCACAGCAGGCAACAAGTGTGACAGCAGAGCCAGCAAATGCCTGTGAACCATGCACCCTTCATTCAAGGCCCTTGCATAAACGATAAAGCAAAAGTGCCACACTGAGCCAGGCACATGGTACAAATAACCGTCGCTCACCAAGTCCATGTCCTGAAAGCCTCGGTCTGCAAGCATCAAAGCAATCAAGCCACGCAGCCCTTTGTTGATTCCTTCTAGCATGATTGGAACAAGTGTGTCGTGAGCCATGCGATTTATGTCGGTTAACTCATTGTCCATCTCCACACCTGGATGGTAAAATTCATCAATGAAGGCCTTGGCTTGCAGGTAGTTGACATGGCCTGTCAGCACGATGTGGTCACCAAAGCGCCACGAGCTGTATGTTGCACGCATGTAAGCTGTAATCGTGCTGAACACGTTTGTCAGCGCTGCGACCTGTGAGGAGGTGTGGGCAAAGGGCAGCATATAATCTCAGTGCAGATCCAAGAGATGAGGCATGCGTTTGGGCTACCATCGTATTGCAGCGTTGCGGCCCCCTGGCTGTGCTGCGTTCGCTCCTCTCCCAGTGAAGCCCGGTCAATGGTAGCAGGCAGGATGCCACGCACCCTTGAGGGCACCACAAACAGGATGCACGCGACCATGACAGGGAACAGCAGCTGCGTGATGGCGAGCGTGGGGTAGTAATCCCCGTAGCCAATGGTGGCTAGCGTCACGCAAGCCCAGTACACGGCCTGGTGCAGGTAGCGTGGTGTGCCATCTTCGTACGAGCTCTGCAGTTGGCATTAAGCATCACAGGAGTGGGTGTACATATGGTAGTACCATGGGGACAACGGCAGCTGATGAGCTGCACGCTCGCTGATGCACTACACACTCAGCTGACGTCCACGACTACACGTGCGTCCACGTTGCAATCTACAACCTTCATGAAGCACTACATGAGAGGAGAGCTTGCTGGTGGGATGCGGCGTGTTGGATTCTTGCTGGGTGTTGGGTTCTTGCTGGGTTCGGACCTCCCCCTCCCCCAGGGCAGGGCAGCAGCAGCGAGCCAGGATGCAAGAGCCCATGCAAGTAAGCCCATGCAAGTAAGCACGCCATGCAAGTAAGCGGATGCAAGCCCACCATCAAGCCCCCAGACGCATTGTACACCTGCACAACCGCACCAGCTCAAGCTCATAGAATGCACTGCCTCCAATGAAGATGACAGCGGAGACAACCACAAACAAGTCAAAGGAGCGCTTGTATAGCTCCAGCTGGCTGGCCAGGGCCGTGCCACGCAGCCACAAGTAGAAGCTGCAGTCATCGAACGCAAGCAGAGGATCAAGTTAAACCAGTGCTGTTCGCTATAAATAGGTGGTACAGCGCACTGCATGCCTTGTGATAAGCTGATAAGTTATCAATCTTATTATTATAGCACATTGTGCGACCCCCAGGCAGGTAGTCAGCAACTGGGGGACCCACAAGACAGTGCACCACTTACAGCTCTGAGACGCTCCGGATGAAGCGCATCACCTGCGGCCACATCATCAGTGCATCACATTAATGATCAGCCCTTCAGCTGCATGCAATGGAAGCGGCTGATGCACATGAGGATCAGGGAATCGCAGCACCCCTGATGGGAAGAGATGTAACGACACAACTCAAGTCGGTTGCATGCAGGAGCCTGTCTGTGGGTATATGTGTGCGTGTGTGTGTGTGTTGGTTACATCGTACGCCCATCATGGCGCATGGATGCCTGCCGCGAGACAGGATTAGCAAGATCCCTTATAACTCCAAAGTACGTGTTGGAGTGGCAGATTTGAAGTGGCACTAACCTGGAGCATCCGCAAGATACGGATGAACGACAGGGAGGACAGTGTGGAGGACGTTTCTGGTACGAAGTAGGTGAAGAAGCCATACGCGATCGTGGCGGCATCGATCTGCATCCGGAAGGAGGGGCGAAAGAGGAGGGGAGAGAACGGAGGGGTGAGGGAGAGGTTGGGTTTTGGGGGCCCACGCCAGGCAGCGCGTGCACAGTCATGCATCTGTGCGACTGCTGTACGCAGCGGCCTAGAATGTATGCTGTATGCTGATCCACCATGCTGCGCCACCCTATAGAGCTGCACAATGCATCATACATAGTAGGTGCTCAACGCGCACATCCCAGTGCGATCCCAGTGCGGTCACACAGCACTGACCACAGAGACGTCCCAAACCAGGTACTTGAGCTTGTTGGTTGCTGCCAGGCCCCGGGCGATGTACTCCACCAGAAATGTGCAAGATGCGATCAAGTAGATTACTCGCACCACCTCTGGGATCTGTGATTAGGAAGAATGAGGCCGGAGCACAAGCCTGGGCGCAAGCAGGCTTAAGCAGTGAAAGTGGTGTGCGGATCCTGCGCCCATGTGCTCCCTGTGCCAGCCTGGTGTGATTGTCAGCATGTCACCCCAGCTCCTCAGCTGCTCGTTCATCTTCACGGTTCATAAACTCATACTGTCATGATAAGGCTGCAGCCCTGACCCCATCGCACCTCAAGGTACGTGTTGTACACGTAGGCACAGACACAGGCTGCAGAGATGCAGCCGTTTGTGATCTCCAATGTCGGCCTGAACTTGGTGGAGCGATGCCACTTCCACCGCCACCACTCCAGCACCGACACCTGCCTGTGTATCACATGCAGGTGCGTGGCGCCCCGCCCTGAATGCTTGGCAGGGGTTGTGGAAATGGCATAGCTGCGAAACCAGAGGAATCCAGACCAAAGCAAAAGCATTATGAGCCCCAAGAGATAGAGGCGTGCCTGAAGCGTGCCTCCCGCCTTGATGGTGCTGCATTGGGGGTCTGGCCCGTCAGCTGCACGTGCTGGTCCATGGGATCCATGGCTGCACCTGCAGTGTGTCATGGTGCATGCCAGTCATGTCTGTCAAGCATGCATGGTGGATGTGCATGCTGGATGCTTGCTCCAGTGTGAGCGCGCCATATTCGATCGTCAGAGCGCACCCGTGGACGATCTTGGCTGCCACATGCCAGTGTACGTGTGCAGACCACATCAAACAGGCGCAGTAAATGGGGTTTGACAATGCACACAGCCTTGCTCATAGCTTCACCTTTTTAAAGCGGTGTGTGCGCCTGTTTATTTCACCTGCCAATTCAAGTGTGCCAGCTCATTGCGATGCGCTTCAAACCCTCGCCAAATCGATAAGCAGTTTACGTGTAGACTGCTGGAGCCAAAATCGATCAAAAGGCCAGGGCAAACCAGCAGCACTCATCGTCTGCAGCGGCAGTATTGATCTAGTCATAGACAGTGAAAAGCTCAAGATAACCTCCTCAGCTCTCCAGGTTTTGGCGGAACCCGAACCCTAAACTCTATGAAGTCAACGGCGGCAGTCACCTAAGTACCAAGCTAAAGCTTTGCAGGCTGTCTTAATGGGACGGAAAACCTGCATCTTGTATCACATCCTTTGGTTGTCATCCAGGTTGTCATCACACCAACACAATGGACCGTGAGATCGTTGATGGTACTCAGTCATAAGAGTCAGGTTGGTTCACCTCGCAGCACATGAATTCAAGAAAGCGTGACATTATGCGTGACACCCCGTTGCGGCCTCACTGCACACCAGGCACGTAACTAAGGTATTCATCAGCCCGCGGGCACTGCTGCTGGCTGCTGCTGCAACTGCTGCTGCAGGGGCTGCTGCAGCAGCTGCTGGATGGCCGGAAGGCTACACGGGCCGCACAGGTGTCATTGGCGCAGCAGGTTCAGGCCTCAACGCGGGCAGCGCGCGGTGAGGCAGGCAACTGTCTGGCTGCTCCCTGTAGTCTGCTGCGTCCAACATTGCAATGGGATGCTCTCAACAAGAGCCGAAGCCTCTGGAAAGGTCGAAGGATCTGAACCGTCCGCCGCCCAGACACCTCTTTCCTGCTCATGCCCCCCTGGTGGCCCAAGCCATCCATCATCATGACGTCTGTGTCAAAGCACGTGTCATGTCAACCATTGCACGTCGCACACGACGTCTCCCCGTTCACATGAGATGGCTGGGTATGCCTCCTTGCCCAGAGTCCAGGGTGCTGCACCTGCTGCCTTCCCATTCACTGCCCAACGCACGGTTCCTGCGCAGCATATGGTGCATCTGGCGCATGTCAGCGGTACAAAACATGTGTGAATGAAACAGCTGGCAGGCACGGCACGTGGCACTGGTGAGTCTCAGAGCTTGGCCAGTTGTGAACCCTGCAGCACAACACAACGCCACTAACGTGCTTGTGCCTAGTACAGCCAGGGTTTGCGAAAACAAACCTGGGACGTTGCCATACCTTGACCTCCATTAAAAGCGAGTCTATTAAAAGCGACCTTGACCTCTATTAAAAGTGACCAGGCTACACGTCTGATGCTCTGCTGTGTTCTGCTCAACTCCCTGTAAGCCCTGCACCCTGCACCCTGCACCCTACCCCAAGGCTTGACTAACGACTGTGATGAAGGTCCAGCCACACACCTTTCCCACTCTCATCCATCTCCAGCTCAACGCGCACCGAGTCCCCTGCTGCGTACTTGTACATCCCGATGCGCTTTGCTGGGTAGATGTAGCCCATGCCCCCGAACGAAACATAGTTGTTGTCCCAACCCATGTAGTCTGGCATCATCTACGCGGTGACAAGTGCACATGTGCCAGCCAGCACACACCAGCAGTCGCCATGTCACTGCTGCCACTAATAGTTGGGCCAAGGCATGCTCGCTGTACTTTTTCCACGGTACTTTCCGGTACTTTCCTTTTGCGTGAATATGTGCAGGTCCCGCTGTGCCATATGCATGAACCACTGGTTGTGAGCCACTGCACCCGCAGGCAAGCAACACCCAAAGAGCCCACCACAGCCATGTCAAACTCACGTAGGTGCGGTTGGGCTTTGGCAGCCAGCCAAGTGATGTGCGCCCTTCTTTGACTGGCATGGTCACCTGTGCAGACGCAAGTCAAAGTGTGCCCGACCTCGCGGCCCGGATCCCAGCGGGTTTAATACCTCACGCAGCACACCACAACTGCATGCACGATGGCATCCTGGGCTGCAGCTGGCTGCGTGCGATAGAAGCTGCTTGCCAGCATATGTTTCAGGGGGGCTCCCATCGCACACTGCACGCAACTCGGTGCGGCACTGCATGCGTGCCACAAACGTTCTGCATGCGTGCTCAGCAGCGCACCTTGAATGCATGTGTGCCTGGTCCCACTGGCTGCTCAGGCACTACTGTTGTGGCTTTGGGCAAGTCCTTAGTGAACACAATCTGTGCAGTTCTTCCGTTGGAGCGAACCGTGATCCCAGGCCCCAGAATCGGGCTGTATTTCAGCATTTATGCTGTTGCCTTGCTACTCTGCATCGTTCTGTTGGCTCGACGACTCAATCCTCATCAGTGATTCTCATCGGCGGCAGTACCAGCAGGAACGGGCAGGCAGAACAACAGCCGCAAATTTGGGATGTAAAGCTATGTAATAGAGCTTAGGATGATCCTGTCACGTGCGTGTTTGTGTCATGCAGGGCCCTCCAAACGCTCTCCCGTGCAGCGGCAGGCAATCAAATCCTGCAAGTCGATAAAGGAGCTTCATGAGGTCTATAAAAAACTGCGCTCATCGGATACATCCACAACTGTATTGGTGATGGTACAAGCCTCCAGGCTAATCGCTACTGATGATGCTGAACAGTGCTGCAAGCTGATGGGCAGTCTCAGCAAGCAGGTGGATGTGCGGCGCTTGGGCGCATGGTGAGTGAAGGGGCACACGACTTGCATAGCTGTCGAATGGACGGCGTATGGTTCGCTTGACGGCAGGCTGTTGCTGCACTCAGGGATACCACGCAGGGCTGCATATGATGAGGCTCATCCACTGCTTGAATGCAGGGAGGTGGCGGCCGTGCTGGATGCTCTGTACCGGGCGCGGTGCTTCATGGCACACAACAGTCACCTCCTGCGTGTGCGTGACGCATTGCCAGTGGCAGGCTAGTTCTGCTGGCAGGGCCAGGAGCGAGCACCCCAGTGCATGGGCAGCAGGTCACAGGCGAAGGAGCGCTGCTTGCATGCATGCATGGCTCTGGCATGGGACATGCATACAGCCACATGATATGGGCAGTGGCAACAGCATGCCGAGATTGACAGCTGGCTGTGGATCCTGTGCATGTGGCTGTGGCTGCAGGCTGTGCTGAGGCGTGCATCAGATGAGAAGTTGCTGGAGCCTCTGACCCCCAGGGATGCATGGCAGCTGGATGCACTTGCGCGTGCTGCCAGCAGGCTTGCAGAGGCCATCTATGCTCAGGAGGCATTGCTGCCGCCTGCGCTTGCCCTGCTGACTGAGGCCATGGGGAAGTGCATGGCGGCCCTTGCAACCCATGCAGCACGGCTGGCTCCTGCAGCCACCCTGGAGGTGCGCGTGCATGTATGTAGATTATGAACAAGTGTGGGCGGCCTGTCTGCGTCTGTACTGCATGACATGCCCGCCCAGTAACGCATGAATGTCTGCCATGTCAGTACCATCCTAAAGTGCCGTGCCATGGCAGCTGATGGTCAGCCGGCCAGCTGTGGGATGCCATGTCACTACGTATCAAGTACAGTCTCTTGCGGCATGTGCAGGTGTTGCTATAGTAAGTGAACTCAATGGAGGCGCTCTCAAACCACTGTCCTATCACCCCGCACGGCTGTTGAGAACACTACTATTCAGTGCCCAGCGTACATCAGCCTGCAGACCAGCCCACGAAGCGAACATCAGTTGCGCTGTGGCGGTTGTCCTTGCATGCAGGTGGTTGGCGGCATTGCGGCTTCCCTCGCACGTGCACGCCATTACGACGCAGCTGTGATGGACGCGCTGTCTGCGCGTGCATGTGCGCTGCTGGCAGGGCAGCAGGCCCAGCGGGAGACAGTGCATGCCGCCCGGCCTGCAGCACCCGGTTATGCACCTCTGGAAGCAGATCTGGGAGCAGAGGCATCAGAGGACCCGGCCACAGATACAGCTAGCACAACAAGAGCTCTGTCAGACCTCTTGTGGGCCGCTGCATGCCTTGCACACCCGCAGCCGGCCCTCTTACCTCATGCACAGCAGCACGTGTCGCAGCTGGCTGCGGCAGCGGGGCTTGCAAGCCAGGCATGCAAGCCAGCCAGCAAGCCCATGCCCGGCCTGCAGGAAGTCACCCTTGACCATAATGATGGGGCCAGCACCGGGCACAGCAGCACCAATGGTGACGCTGGTGGCAGAGGCAGCAGTGACGCAGCAGGGCAGCTGGCACTGCTTGCTTGGTCAGCAGCTGCACTCGGGCACTCAGACCTGCAGTTGACCAGGGACATGCTGTGCGTGCTGAGGCAGTACGTGGATGTGACAGCCACACTTGCTGGTAACAGTGGAAGCTCGCGTCCCCTGAGCCCTACCGCAGCTGCAACGCTGCTGTCAGCGCTGTTGAGCCTGAGTTCAAATCGGGGGCTGCCTGCAACCATGAACAGCATCCGGGGCCTGTTCTCTGCACAGGAGCTCCCATCCACGCTGCTGCAGCACTGCCAGGAATGCTACACGTGCAGTGTGAGGCACACTTATGAGTCGTCCACTCAAGCATGGGTTGCGCAGGTGCGATGCAGCTCTGTCCCTCGTGCTGCTCTGTCCCTTCTTGTGCATTACTTACTGCCCTGCACCTTTGCAACTGGGGGAAGGGGTTCCTAGACCCCCTAGCAGTGGAGGCACGCTGGTCACGCGCAAGCCATAGCCGCTCTGACTCTTGCTACTTGACATACGGCCGTGCCTGTCCTGCAGGTCGTGTCTGAGCAGCTGCACGCACCAGTTCAGAGGGAGTCGTTGACAGACGACAGCTTGTTCAGCATTGACATACTCACACAGTGGCGAGGCAGGTCTGTAGCTCTGGAAGTGGATGGGCCCCAGCATTTTGCTGCCTCGACTTCTGCTGGCGCAGTGTTTGCGTTCAGCAGCAGCCGCATGGCAGCTGCACCAGCTGAATCCGTCTGCGTCCGTGACTCTGTGGCTGAGGCTTTAGCCCAGTTGGTGCCACAGCTACACGAGCTTGGCAGCACTCTATTGCGCAGGCGGCTGCTGCACAGCCGGGGCCTGTGCGTGGCGCAGGTGCGCGTGCATGAATGGCACGCGGTGGCAGGGGGAGGGCAGCGGACACCTGGCACGGACGCACTGCTGGGTAGATTTGTGGCGAGGGTGCTAGACCACCAGAGGTGCTAGACCAGGCTGTGGATGCGGGCACAAGCTGAGTAGCTGACCAATCACCTTACCTGTCTCTGGCAATCTGTTTGTTTCACACGCTGTGAGCAACACGCATACAACAGGCATGGATGCGGCGTACATGCCAACGTTGAGAGGCTGCAGTGGTGCATGCGTTTCAAGTTAGATTAGGGTGTCAGGAGGCACACACCTGGCTGAAAATAGGTTAGAGTCAGGCACGCAGCATGCTGAGCAGCCCGTGGCTGGCTGAAGGCTTGTGTAACATCAACATACACACAAACATACAACAAGCATACAAAACAGGGACCTAGTAGTACATATGCCGCCATATCATTGACTCAACGACTGCTCAGAGGACTGCTGCCGCATACAATGAAGCAACCACGCATTTCAGCAACAGGCTGGTAGATCCTGTTGCATTTTACTTTTGTGAATTAGCCATTGAGATAACTAATTGAATGCCATCGGATGCCACCAGATTCATATGAAAACAAGGGGCTTCTCAATGTGTCCAGTGCCTGACCTGCACCAACAGCACCTCGCGTACATGTACATATCACAGCACAGTGCACTTCCAAATGCTGGGTTACATCCTGCCGCCACAGCACAACAGTGATATGATGTACGTCAACCAACTTAACGCTATAGTCATCCTTTCTCATCTGGCCACCCACATCCCAGGTCACCATTCCCTAACAGCAAGTGGCAGCGGCGAGCCTTGCTCGCGACGTTGTGATTGTCTTTAACGCCTGTGCAAGAGCACACCCAGTGTGCACCACACCGACCACGGCCATACCATACTAGGCCTAATGATCTCCCAAGAGGGTCGCTGACCAAGCGTTGAAAGAGTCTGCTTAGGGGTATCACATGTGCAATGGCAAGGTCGTCAGCGAAGCATTCCATAGTATGCCAATGCACTCTGAACAGCAGCACTGAACAACTCTGAACAGCAGCTGGCACCAAGCCCAGTGATTGGTCAACCCGCTGGCAAACAATATTGCACACAAGTGAAAGCGCAAAACAGAGCTACCGCGGTGTGGGCAGCCTGTTCAAGGCCTCCCCTCAAGCCCCCATCACTTCATCACCCAATCTTACTTTTTGCTTGTCGTATTTGCCAGGACACTGATGGTTGCTGGCGTGAATCGTGCCGATGTCTTGTTGTAACCGACCACAGGCAGTGTGAAGCCTGTATACAGGTTTGCTGCCAGGATGGCTAGGTCTGCTTGTGAGTACATGTTGACAGCCCCGTTATCCTCATAGTTCAGGATCTCCTTGGATTGCTGGATCAGGTTCTTGACAGCTGCATCAACTGCTGGGTCAAACAGCCCCAGCATCTTGTTGCGGTGGTTGGTGGCGTTGATGATCTTCAGCTGATTCTGGATGATGGCATTGAACGTGTCTTGATACAAGATGACAGTGTCAAGCCCTGTCAAGGACGGAGCGTACACACCTGCAGGCAAACAGCAAACCCAAGTGGCAAGCGGAGGTCTCACACTGTGGCATGTCATGGTGGCACTGCAGACAGGGCTGCAAGTGCAATGACGCACAAAGCCCCCTCACCATCTATGCACTGCTGCCGTTTGTGCACTGCCTGCTGCTGCTCGCTCCCGGATGCTGCAGTGCCCCATGTGCATGCGTGTAGGCAAAGGTGTGTGTGAGCCCACACCCATGCACCCTCACATCTGATTTGTTTATTGGTAACAAGAGCGACCGCCTGAACTGAAAGAACAAGTCCAGAGCCAGCTCTTTCTCACCAAAGGAAAAGATGGCTGCAGACACGAGCCCTGCGACAATGAGCGTGAAGACCCAAGCTGCGAATGTCTTGAGGAACAGTCGCCAATTGGTGCCATGACGCATGCCCTGCGCGCAAAAAGCCACACAAGCGTGGGTACGGTACAGTGGTAGTCCCAGGGTGGTCACAGAAAAATTGTACGGTTGTGCCAGGTGCTGTACATATGTTGACCTCTGACATGCGGGTCATGCGGGCGGACCTGGACAGGTGACTGCTGATCAATACACTGGCCAACCCTGGCGAAAGCAGTCCAATCAAAGCACGGCCAGCGTACGCTGCACCACTGGCAACAGCGCACCTCCACAATGCCCACGCCGACCTCAGCGCCCACGATGCAGTGGGTGGTGGAGATGGGCAGGCCGTAGACAGACGCAACAGACACTGTCAGCGCAGTGGCCAGCTCAGCGCAGTAGCCACGTGAGGGCGTCATCTTGGCCATCTTGACACCCAGCACCTTGATGATGTTGTAGCCGTAGGTAGACAGGCCAGTCACAATACCAGCACCGCCCAGAGCAAGAATCCATTTTGGGGCATTCGCAGAGCTGGCCACGTTATAATTGCGAAACGTGTACCAGATGCCAGCAAAGGGTCCGACGGCGTTGGCCACATCGTTCGCGCCGTGCGCAAAGGACACGCAGCATGCAGAGAAGACCTGCAGGTACTTGTAGACCTGCTCTGCTTTGGGGTCAAAGACCTCGGCGCTCTGGTGCATCTGGGCAACAGCCTCGTCCTTGTGCACATCCTCGTGCACGTCCACTGCAACAGTGCAGGGCACAGGACAAGCAAAGGCAGTTTGCACAATTGCAGGTCACACAATGACAAGGGGTGTGTGGTAGGCAAACAATAGGGACGCGGTGCCTGCACCTGCAGCATCTCAATTCTAACAGCCCCCCTTCCACTCAGTCGCGTTGCAGCACATCAGACATCCAGTTTCCAGCAGTAGCTCACCTGTGAGCGAGTACAGCAGCTGCCTCTTGACTCGTTCCAGCACCCCACGCATACCAGTCAGGGTGGGCGGTGGCTGGTCATAGTCCTTGACGGTCTCGAGCTCTTCAGCATCAGGGCTGTAGCCTACAGCTGAGCGCACAGCTGCCTCCTGCTCATCACGCGCATGCTTGCGCTTGAGTAGGACAATGATTGGGATGGAGAGGACAGTGCTCCCAGCAGAAACAACCGCGGCCACCCAGGCGGCCTTGTTCTCGCTCCAATTCAGCTCTGCTTTGGCTCCCTTGTACAGTACGAAGAAGACGTTGATGAACACGGTGATGAAGACCAGGGGGGGCAGAGCCCAGAATGCAAGCACTGTGGCGTTGCTGCGGCGAAGGACCAGTGTCCTGTTCATCAAAAACAGAACCGCTGCAGCGATCGACGCACAGATCGGGGAAGCGACCCATGAGATGAAAACCGTGACCACGCCTGCGCAGCACAACCAGGAGCACGCAGGAGTACAGGAGTCGGGCTCATCCACCACACTGCTGGCAACGGCCCTCCATTGCAAGCACCAAACAAAGCATGGGAGACGTAATCACGCTAGTGGGACTGACACACGGCGCACCTGTCCTGAATGGGAATTCATCGGTAGGCTGGCTCCATACGATGGCACCGCCTCCCCCAAACACGAGTCCAAACCCGATGACAGCGCCGACTGCATGCACAGATTGCACACAACCAGCAATATGATCTTGGTATCGCTTGATGATCGTGGTCAGTGCAACGGCCAAGAGCTGATATTCTGCAGTTGCATGAGCCAGGCAACTAGTGCCCTTATGCCTGGAAGGCAAATGCCTGGGAGGCAAAAGCACATCTCTGGCTTGCTTATCAGCCACTGGTCTGGAAGATCACTTACTGATGCTATGGGTGGTGCTCACAGCCATCTCCAGGTATCTGCAATGGTATGCATGGGCAGAAGGTAGAGGGCACCATGAACCTCACGCTGTGGAATGCACATATTGTACGATACTGTACCTATGAAGGTCCATAATCAAGATACGCCAGCAAAGGCACCTGAACCCAGACCAAAAACATGGATCTATACATATAACTATCCCGCTTTACGTGCAGGGTGTTAAGGTTCTTATAATAAGCAGCAGTGGTTTGATTATAAGACTATAACTACATCACAAGCACCAGTGTTACAAAACAAAATCTAAAAGCACAGAATGAGATATATTGGACATCACTCACGTTGCTACGGTGATCCACAGCCAAGCAGAGATGAGCGAGCACAGCATGCCGTAGGCAAAGACCTCCGGGTACTGCCTGAACCATGTTGGATCTGTTATGGAGCCGGCCACGGTCTTAACCACCTCACCTCCTAGCGCCACGGCACCCACAAACTCAAAGATGGCTGCGATCTGCAGAGAGTGGGAGTGGATGGGAATAATATGGATGACCAGTTTGGCTACATGCGATAGGGGGCAGATGGGCAGCACACAAACAGAACGCATGGCCCTTGGGTCCATCGATCACTGCACAGTGCACACACACTGTCCAGATCGTAAAGGGGCTGCATCCCTCTTGCTAATCTAGTTGCTGCCTTGGAGCTGGTGATTGGTGCACACAGCTGCCACGTTCACTGCAGCACTGCTCACAATGCACGCTTGCCACAGGGTGATGGTCTTGGCACCGACAGTCGTGCCAAACGCTGCAGAGCACAGACAAACATGGGGTTTCAGTTGGGTTTTCAGCTAGGATGCTCTTGGCCCGTCATGAGCGCTGTGAACTGCATCAGGGTGACTAAGAAACGTTGCTATTTTGTGTGTGCAAGCAATGCACAGGAAGCATCAGCCACCCACAGTTTGCCACGTCGTTGGCACCAATACCCCATGCCCTGCAGAGCAACCAAAAGACAGCAAGCATGGAAGACCGGGAGGTGATTGACTTGTCATGTCCTTGGTTGATCACCACATGGCATGCATGTGCCATGCATACGAAGCATTGCGTGCCATGCAAGGCTTTGACCCTGTCCGTCAGCCTCGCCTGGACCAGCTGCAGCCTACTCACATGGCAAAGGCCATCAACGCTCCAACAACAACTGCGCACAAGCATGCAGTACACAGCATGTACTTGAGTGTAAGACCAACTGGTGAATCATGGCACGCACTGGGCCTGCTCGACGCCTCCAATACATATAAGTGCTGCTTGTGGACCCCGGCGCGGACCAAGAGGAAGAATATGCCCCCGAACAAACACAGCACGGAGTTCTTGAGGTGATTTGTTGACCTATGGTTGTAAATAGAACTTACCAAGCCATTCGTAAGCCGCCCATGGCCCAGACCTCTCAACGGAGCTGAACGAAGTGGAGAGTAGGATGTCTGGAGGGCCTAATTGCAGAACCATACTTCACTGCCTGACTGCGGGTGCTTCACAGCTGACAGTCTTCATGTCCAGGATACACCGCCAGTCATTTGATGCCAGAACAGTGCAAATTTTGCCATGTATGATGCTGGACGATGTGGACTGCACGCACCACAGGACTGCCGCACCAAAGCCCTGCAACCGTAAACCCTTGTGGTTGATCAGGGCTGACGTTGGGGATTTGAGGTGACGATCAAAAGGCCGGGCACTGCCCTTGCTGTCGAGCTGCGTAGTATGGTGTGTACCATGCTTGCACCACCCATATCTTCAGGGTTTTCCCTTCCGTGTAGGATTTGTGCTGAGCAAGTCCTGCACACCCCCAGCACGTAGGGGTCAGCCCAGTGGGTGCCCCAGTACTGGTGTTGGATTATGCGCCAAACTGTGCACGCTGCCTTGCTTCTGGCTGCTAGCTGCCGGGTGTCCACGGTTTCTGGTGTCTGCGGGGCTGCGCTGGTCCTAGGACGTTGTACGCTGTTTGCACTGTATCCACACGAAATGCACTTGTACCTGTGCGCATCCTAAAGTGCGCAACAGTGTAACTCGCTTGTAATCCATGTGTGCACCCCAACTCCATGCAAGCATGACGCATGCCTGCGACCCCCGCTCAGGATCCAAGCCGGTCGTTGAAGGGAGCCCGCGCATATCCTGGATACATATCAGACACGGATGTCATGGCCCCAGAGCTTCAGCGGGGAGCACGCGGCCCGATGGGGCTATGATGGGGGTGTAATGGGGCTGGGGGTGTACAGGGGCTTGCTCAGCACAAGTCCTACACGGAAGGGAAAACCCTGAAGATATGGATGGTTCTTGTCAGGGTTCTTGTAGGAGTTAGGTTCCATGGAATAAAACATCACTAAGATATGGGGCGGTTGGGGTGGTTGCAGGTGGGCTGGTCAAGGGCAAACCTAACTCCTACAAGACTGGGTGCATGGGGAGTCGTATGCTGCATGCAGAGGCACATGCATGCCTTTCCCACCCTTCTCCAAGAGAAGACATGCCTGTGCCCTGTTACAGGCATACACAAGTGCACAAAAAGCACAGCGTTGGAGAATGGGCTGAGGCTCAACCTCGATCAGAAAAGTAATGCATGGCCAACTGCCCCTCGCCTTGTCTCAGCTGCTGCCAGTGTCTGCAACAACATGGCGCACCGCCAGTGTCAACGCAGAGCAGGGATTAATGACCCAAGCGTCCACGCCTGGAACGGCAGCACTGCTCCGGCTGCTCCTACCAGACTGACTGGGCGTACTCCGCGCGTTGCTTGGCCCGTCCATGCTGCCAGCATGACCCAAGCCACTGCCGCTGGCACTGCTTGCACAGCCGCTGCTGGGGCTGTTCCCGGTATCTCCGCCCATACTGGAGCCACCAATGCTGGCATTCACATCATCCCTGCCAAGCCCGCTGCTGCTGGGGGTACCACGCTGAGTGCTGAGCGGCCTCACCCCAGGGGCCCCTTGCGCTGCAGCCACCATGCCAACCGCAGCAACGCCTGCTACACTGACAACAGTTATTGCAGCATGACCGTCCTGTACCGGCTGGGACACAGGTGATGCAGGTGCTGGTGGCACCACAGTCTCATGCGCACCAGCGCCCTTGCTGGGGTCGCAAAAGATGAGCATGTCAAGATCCAACTCTGACAGGCTGCCACTCTGTAAGCACGGTGGTGCAGTTGGTACAGAGTAAACAGGTTTGATGCACGTCCGGCACATGCGTCAGCGCATGCCATGCTGCACGTCCGGTCTGACCGCATGCATGCCTCATCCATCCTTGCTCATGCTCCCTGCGTCCTGCACGCGCCAGGCCTCTGAATCCACAAACAGGTGCCACAAGCATTGGTGGTGCAGCTGCATTGGCCCACCTACCACTGACAGGTTGTGCAGCTTGGCCTGCTCAATGCTGAGCTGGAACAGTGGTATGCTGGCACGTGCGAGGGGGGGTGGTTGCCTGCCTGAGACCTGGGTCAAGGCAACAACATGGGCAGTTGGCGCTGAGCCATGAGCGCGAGCAGAGGCCTGCAGGCAGGTTCGCATGACATCATTGGTATGCAGGTCAGCTTGGGCATTCAAGCCAGTATCAGGAGGTTTGGTGGATGCGTGCATGTGCATGCCTCTACAGCTACCGTACACTGTTCTTGGCTACAGCTGCTACCGGGAGCAGTTCATCTGTGTCTGCCATGCAGACAGCAAGCATAAGCGTACGATTTACAGGAACAAAGCAGCGTCGCACAGAAATACCTGCATGCTAGAGCCTGACTGAGCCTGAAACGCCGTGTGATATATATATATATATGTGTGTGTGTGTATACATATGTATATATACATAATATGGTATCATATATATATATATATATATAGAGAGAGAGAGAGAGAGAGAGAGAGAGAGAGCCTGACTGTAATTATAAACTGGTGTCCACCACCATCCATCAAGCATGAACATGACAAAAAGAACTACGAATACAGCAAGCATATGCAGGGCCCCCCCAACCCAATCACAGCAACCCAGACACTTCCACTCCTCTGGTGAGAAACCCACCGCCCTAAACGCTGCCAGTGGGTTCAGGTACCCAACGAAGCGGCCCAGTGTTGGGTTGCAGCGGGACAGGTGGCTTCGACACATGTACAGGAGTGTCAGCAGGAGCAGTACAGCAGCCACACAGCTCAGCACCAGCGCCAGTGGCCAAGTCATTCTGCGGGCGATGTTGTAACCGGGAGATGTAAGCCATCGATTGGTGTCTTCATACGCAGCACGCACACGTCACACTCCAGTCTCCTGCAGACCCATACTCGCTGGTTACCTGTCTATGCCATGGCTGCAGCACATAATACGCGTCATGCAACACTTACATTTGTCTACTTGCCGGGCGGCGGGTGGCCAATGGGGGCGCGCCTGCATGCGCAACGGACAGATGATAACATGTCGCGGACATCTGCCAATCGATCTTGCACACCAGCAAATGTTGCATGGGGCATGGGAGTGTCGGCAACGTGCACTACAGTCCCACTTGTTCTCTAACTGCAGGTTGTAGTCCACGTGCATGGATTACATGTCATCACAGCTGCACTGGTGTGGCCGCACATGTTGATAAATTCTTAACTAAATGTGACTTACCATCCTCATTGTTCAGGTCAATGCCGTGGGCCACAGCAATGTCCTGCATGTTGAGCACCCTGGGGGGCGGCTGAGGACGGGGAGGGGCGCGCGCTGACCAGAGGAGTGATGGCGGGGAGCGCTGTGTTCGGCTTGGGGGCGGGGAGGAGACACGGGGAGGCGGCAACTTAGGAGGTGGTGGGGGAGGTGGTGGGGAAGTGCTGATGCCGCTGCCAGTGTCTGGCCTGACAGGCCCACCAGCACCACCCTGGCCCTGCTGGTTGGGCCATCTAACATCATTCCAGCCTCTGCCATTGTGGGATGCCGCGCATGGCGAGCACAGGCTCATCATCAGCACCAGTCCCCAGACGGCTGACACGACAGACAGCTGCTGCAGCTGTCGCTGATTTGTGCGCCAATGACTGCCGCTCATCAATAGCACTCTCCAAGAGTTGTGCGCATGGGGCACTCTACAGAATTGCCGCTGTTGTGACCTGTGCATGTAACCCTTGGTGGCAGCTGCAGTGGCTGTTGGGTGGTTCGGGCGCAGGTTGTTTGTCATAATTCGGCACAATTTCTCAGTTGTTTGGCAGTAGTGCGCAGCTGGTGCACGAGGCCATTCCTTATACGTTCATTGCGCTCCCTGCGCGGCGCCTGTACCTGGCTGGCTCGTTGGAACTGAAGACTGAAATCCAGGAACGATCTGCGTCTGTTGCGCCGTCCTGCACGGCGCAGGCAGAGGGTACCTCATGTGCGAGGTGCAGCACGACGACTGGCCATATGCTTGCACCAACACATTGAAGATGAAATCTTTCCTCCGTCCCAAAACGCACGTCTGCCAAGCCCACAGCTATCATTGCGCGAGTTGTTAATACATTATGCATACCCTTCAAACCCTGCACTACCTGTGCCCACGCCAGGAGGACACCAGTTATATGTTCAACTTGATATCAAATGCAGGCTTTATGTTAATCGAGTTCTGGGTTGATGCTGCGAAGGCCCATGTGTTGGCGTGCGTCATGCAAGCGGTGTTTCTGTGATGTGGCTGTGTGAGGGTCAGAGCAAAGTGGCAGCGATGGTAGCAGCAGCAGCTGCAGCCTGTTGCCTCTCCCTCTGCTCCCTCTGTTGCCTTCGGTTCGTCTTCAGTTGGTTTTGGATGTGCTTGCGCTGGGGCCCGTCCGCGCCCATCAGCTGCTCAATACCTTTGGGCGTCGCCTTGTCAGGGCCCCCCAACTGATTCACTGCCTCGATGAAACGGTCGCGCTGCTCATCCGTCCATCGCTGATAATGCGGGGCGGAGACAGGGGGCGGGGGTGCGGGGGTGGGGGCGGGGGCGGTGGCAGGGCCCACGTTCCACATGGGTGCCGAAGCAGATGCGCCAATGCCTGGGGCCCAGTTGCCCAACCGCCTCGCCAATGTGTTGCCCATGGCGAGCTGGGCCCCGCCAATGGCGCCCTTGACGGAGGCCCACGCGTTGGGCAGCCCGGTAATCGCGCGTGTGCCGCTGCCGCCAGCGTGCTGCCAACCCGCCACCAGCGCCCCCGCCTGCTG
Organism: Chlamydomonas applanata; assembly: GCA_001662365.1. NCBI lineage: Eukaryota > Viridiplantae > Chlorophyta > Chlorophyceae > Chlamydomonadales > Chlamydomonadaceae > Chlamydomonas > Chlamydomonas applanata. The sequence continues at coordinate 102,644 of BDCZ01000018.1, read as the reverse complement.
CTGCAGCTCGGGCTTGACGAGGGTCACGGCCCCAAGCGCGCCCTTGGTGGTAGCGCGCCCTCGGTGGCAACGACTGCCGGGTCGTTGATGTCTAGGCCACGCTCGACCATGTAGGACTCAAACACGCTGCCAATGCGAACTGCGCCGGCTGCAGTGCGCGGGGCGGCAGTGTAAGTGTCTGTAAGTCTCTGCATTCTCTGCAAGTGCAGTTCAAGGCATGCACAGCCTTCATGGCGCACCCTTCATGCACACGGTCTCACCTTTGCCTCCGTTGACCTCGTTTGGCGTCCGCAACCCGCCGCCGGCCCCGATCAGGATGGGACTGCCATGTCTCCGACAGCCGGCGACGGGCGGGGTGGCCAAGCCGGGGCCTCGGGTGCGGCATCTATAATTTGGATTTGTGGATTTGGATGTCTGGTTTGTGCAAGACTGGTTTGTGCAGGACCGGACCAACGTAACTAACGTCACACTCGCCACTTGTGTGGCCTCCTTGTGGCCCCCTTGTGAGATTTTTATTAACGGAACGGAACGGAACGGAAGAGAAGAGCAGATGATCACATCTTCCAGCAAGCAGTTGCTGCAGCGTGGCAATGGCTGACGCTGTATCCAGTTCATGCCATGAATTGTACTGCCTGATGGCGCAAACGCAAATGCGCGCCGCCGTGCGTGTGTGCAGATGGGATTGTGCAGAGATGTACACACCATAGCCACATTCCTTGGCAGTTGCGGTTTGGCCCCTGCTGTTCCTGTGAACAGCAGCCCCATGCTGCTGAACATGCCGACAACCTGGCACCTGCCATGGACGACAGCCACAATGGCTTTTGTGGGTGGTGCATGGAACCACCCTTTGCTTGCGCTGTCTTGCCAGTCATGTTTCCCAATTGTAGCATCTGCCACCTACCATGGTGCCGTCCTGGTCATGAAGCCTGCCATGTATGCACTACCCACCTGCGCTGGAACATGGTGTTGCCATGACATGTGCTGACACGTAACAGTGCTGTAATTTATGGTAGGAGGAAAAGTACACACAACTCCCTAGCTGATGCCATACATACTAGCTGGTCGCTGGTACGTTGATTGGCTCTTGTTTGCGCTTAAGTGCAAGCACGACTTCCATCACTGCACGATGCTGCGAGCCATGCAGCAAATGAGCGTAGGAGCTCATAAGCAGCAAACGCAGAGCGAGCCAGCGCATGCTATTCGAGCAATTTTCAAAAGTAACTGAGCTACCGTGCTGCTGGGTCCGTGAACAACAGCCCACAAACTGACCAGTTGCAGTTTGGCGCAGTTTGGCTCATGGTGCGCATGCTCAGCATGGACGACATGAGCTGCCAGTGAACACTCAATCGCCACATTCATTCTTAGCTTCACACCCATCAGCGTGCTTCAGGGCTTCACTTCCCTGCACGCTGGGAAAAGCTGGGGTGGTGGCTGACGCTGTCTGTCCAGAATTTATCATAAACCAGGCCCTATTACCCGCCGGTTCTACAAAACATTTGATCTTGCAGCTCGTGCGACCCCTGCTTGCGTAACCGGTATGCTCAGGTTGATGAGTTGAATGATGCCACTGAGCGGAAATGGATGAATGTTGGCTCACTGTTGCAATGGCTCACTGTTGCATGCTACACTACTGTTATACTGCTCTGCGCTTTGCATCCTGCGGCACCCAAACCAAAACAAACACGTGGCCAATCGCCTTCAAATCGTGGAACAGATAAGAAGGCGTGTAATAGTATAATGGGCGCAGCCTGCTGATAGTCCATGTGTTGATCAAGCTCCGATGCATGGGTCCTGGCGATCGAGTAGTGCGCACCCACCAACATATGCCTCAGGCTGCTGTTATTAAAGCACTCTGAAGCATTTTCTGGGTTACCCATGAGTCAGGTGCACTGTGGCATCTTCACTGCTCAGATGATTCCCTGCAGTGACTACTTCAGTGCATGTGCCCATGCACTGATTACGAAGGATGGGTGTGCTCGCCGCTGTGGCGCCGTTTGCGTGCAGGTGGCTGTGGACCTTTGGTTTGGGCACAGTCTGACCTAAAGCAGCCAGTGAGACTGACTCGCAACCCCAGCACACGAGCTCGTTAGTGGCCATCATGCTTCCAGCTGAGGAGGCTGCAGCGGCATGCAGAGCCAAGGCTCTGCGTGCATGAAGCATGGCCTGCCACCCGATGAAAACGCTGCCCATGCGCAGCCGCAGCTCACAGGCATTTCTGCAACCCAGCAATGCACCTGCGGCGCATGGGCCGACCGACATGAAATCAGCACGCCTGGCAGTGCTGTTGTACATATCCCTCCTTGCTGCAGCGCCAGCCTGCTGCGCACATGGCCGTGGCATGTGGCAGCGAGGGATACACCCCAAGGGCACCAGCCCTGCTCTACCACATGCACGGCACTTGACAGATGATGGGGACAGTCGAGGGGGACCACCTGCATCATCGCCCCCTACGTCCCATGCGTCCCCACCACCACCTGTCACTCAAGTCCCTGATGTGGCCCAGCCCGTACGCCGGCCACCCCCGCCCCCAAGCCGGACCAAAGTGTGAGTGTCCTTATCTG
>BDCZ01000018.1:71471-99257 GCA_001662365.1 Chlamydomonas applanata | reverse complement strand
GGGGGGGGGGGGGGGGGTCGGGGGTTCCAGCAGCTTGGCGCTTACATACACCACCTCCGGCGTTGAACTACAACCCTACAGCTATGCCTGTGCTGTAACCGCACAGCCCTACTGCATGCTTCATCTGCTTCTGACCGGGGCCTTTAATAACCCCGTGTGCAAGGAGTTGGCAGAGCTGGCTTACTCCGTTTACTTGGCTTACTGTTGGCGGCTGCTGGCGCTGTGTCATACCCCCTTCGGCTTGCAGGATGTGGCCTTTCTTCACCGCTCTGTCCACGATTGGCTTCCTCACCATCACTGCAGCGACCCTGTACATTTTCCGGTCGAGGATTAGCCGCCTGAGCCCACGGTTGGCCCGATTTGCGGAGTCCCTGGGCCCGCGCCGGGGCCCTTCGCCATGGGCACTGCAGGTGAGTGCGTGGTCCTGCGCCTCTGTCCGTGATGTGTGCCCAAGTGTGTACTTGCCTGTCGTGAATGCCTGTCCGTGACACCAGCCATGCGCACACCGCATGCGTGGCAGTTGCTGGTCACATGGGCGTCAAACTTTGGTTACATCTTTGCCTGCAAGTGGGCGGATGCACACCCCACATCGTCCTGGCTGCCCATCCCTGATTACCCTTCAACAACTTGGGCTCACAAGCCGGCTGCACTGTACTTGGCTTCTGTTGTGGCTGACCACAGGAGGAGATCGCATGGCAGGCAGCACTACTGGAGGCAACGCAGCGCAAGCGGCAGCCGGTTGTGCCGCTGTATCTGCTCACGCTGCACTTGCATCAGGTGCGGCTAGCCACCCAGTCACAACTACAGTTTCAAACTTGGTTGCAGTTTCAGTTACAATGTTGCAGCAGGACGGCTAATCCAGTGTTGTGAGTCTGCATGCATCCAATGTGGTTGGGGTCACCGCACCAACACGCAGTGCAAATCATGCTGCACTTGCTGCATCTGTGCCTCACGCACATCATCATTATGGTTGCGATTAATGTATGCCAGGTGGACGAGGTTTCTCACAATGACTATTGGACGATGACCGTGGACAGTACAGAAAGCACCGATGTTGCAGCCGTGGATACCCGGGGCACAGAAGCTGAGCTCAGCAGGCAAAGTGCAGGAGCGAGTAGACCTCAGGGTGAGGCTGCTGACTCATCAACAGAGCCTGGACGCTCACAGCATACAGCACAGCTACCAAACCCGCCAGCAGCTGCTCATGAGCAAAGCAATCCCACGGCATCAGGGCACAGCATGTCAGCGGCTGCAATTGCTGCAGCATCTGGTGGCCTGTTGCACGGTAGAAGTGGTTCTGGCGAGCCCCAGGTGTCACTGCAAGGGCAGCCAGCAGCACTGCCACCAGCAGCTACAGGTGCAGTTGGTGGGCTAGCAGCCAGTGTGCGTGCAGCAGCAGCTACAGACTGGGCGGGCGGCATCAGCCAGGCCAGGTCTGATCTGGAGCAGACCACAGTCAGGTCAGTCACCCCACATGTGGCGGGTATGGGTAGAGCCTCACTGTTTGGCCGGGCCTCCGTCGCAGCTGAGACAGGCCTTGATATCACGCTACCTGGTGTGGATGCCTTCATCTTGTCACCTGATCTTTCATACCTCACACTCGGGGTCAAAGTCTGGGCCAGAGAAGAGGCCAGCCTTGATGATCCTGTGGATTACGTGAATTGTGCTCAGCACGGCAGCAATCCTGCAGCAGGCATCGCCTCTGTGGCTGTGGCACCTCCAGAGAACGTACATGACTTGCCTCACAGAGAGTGATCTGCTTGATTGAAGTGTGCCTGGAATGCCCTGTGCTGACTGGGCTGGTACGTGGGCTTCATGGAGGGGAGGCATTCTGGGCTATGGCGCCCTTGATTTCATTGGAGGTGCCCTTGCCTGCTTATAGCAGGCTTATGAGCTGGTGCACCAACGGCAAGTGCTTTGTTGAGGTCCTTGAAAGGCCCAGCATTTGGCCCTGGCACCAATGTGAAGCTTCTGGCTTGTGCAGAGTATGCTGATTGTTGCATGACTCATCCACATACTGCGCTTAAGATGGAAGGTGGAACCCGATGGAACTCATCCCCACAGTCCAGCATGAGATTCGCTAGCTTGTGCAGCTGCTACTGCTGCTACTTGCGGCTGTGGGTAGAACAGTCAGATACTGCAATGAGTGGGACCCCCTGAGAGTGAGACAATAATGTTCGAGTAGCCCTGCACTGGCGGAGGGCTGCCCATCTTTGGTCTGCTGAGTATGGCAGGCATGCAGGGCCACTGCTCTGTGCAGTAACTGACAACCAATGAGCTGAGGAGCAGCCTTACCAATGCCGCCTCGGGAGCACAAGTGCATGACGTCATTGGCAATGGTCTGGTGTAATGCGGTGTGATGCATGGTATCCCATTGGTTGAACTGTCGGTCTCCAGTCAGTCACTGCCTCATGTCATGCTGGCGCTGTCATCTTACCACCACCCATAGCCCAGCCTTTTGTGCAAGCCAGCCTGTAGCTGCACACCAGGAACGCACTTTTGTGCCGCACCCAGTACAAATGAGGCCAGTACAGATCTCCGCAGTACAGTATTGCTTCAGTGCCACAGGTGCAAGCATAGCATGCTGCCCGCTGCTGCGCATTGCACCGTGATGACTGTTGTACTTGACTTGACTAGTTGACTTGTCACAGCTGTTCCCACAAGCAAGGTGCCTACGGCTAGTGGCTGCAGTCCCTGATGTCCCTGTGAACCAGGGACGTTTGTGTCCCGCGCTACAGGTAGTTGTCACTGCTGCGCATGCAGGCAGCGCAGAGCCCGGCATGAGCAGCCCTGGCATGTGCTTGCCCTCCACCAGCTCCAGGCTGGCACCACCCCCTGTGGACACGTGAGACACGTGTGACCCCAGACCCAGCGCGTTCAGAGCCGCCACGCTGTCGCCGCCCCCCACCACCGTCACCACGCCCCGGGCGGTCGCCGACGCGACCGCGTGCGCCACGGCCACAGTGCCCTTGCTGACGGCCGCCCTGCTCCCATGTGACGCTGGCAGTTGCAAGGCTTGCACGCCTCCTATGCATGCAGGCAGGATTGCCAAGGCCCGTTAGTCATAAAATGATGCTAATGGTGCCATGCACTGAGGGCAGTGGCTTCTTTGTTGCAGGCTATCAGCTCTTGTACATGATTTGGTACATCATGTCTGTCCTGATGAGCGCAGCTGGGCACCGCGCTGCAAGTCATGTTACAAGCGTTGCAGGTACGCTGACTCAAATGACCATCAACCAGCAACAAATCCGGGCACCTGCAGCGAACACCAGCACACTGCAATGCCCTTGCATAGGAATGGACGTGCATTTCTGCACCATTACGGCATGACCGCAATATAAACCCTGGCAGCACGGGATAATGCAAGTAAGAAACGTGAGTGTGCGCTGGCCCTCTCACACTAGCCAACCGATCCCCAATAACGTGTCCGTGCGTACATGTAATGTGGGTATTCGCATGCAGTGTAAAGTTATACGTTTGCCTGCGCTGGGATCATTGGTAATTGAAAACAACCAGTCCACAACCCCAGTTCAAGTTGAAACCCAAAACCCAGCCAACAACCATTATGATAAGCCCACAACATGCCAGATGATCAGTAGCGTAGCAGTCCACCGGCAGGTCTGTGGTTCAGCCTGCTGGATTGTGTCAGCATACACTCCTAGACTCCTTAGGGCGATACAGCAATTGTTTCAGCTGTCCAGAACCCTGCTCTACAGCTTGCCTACCAACACGTAGAAAACTCTGCATGAGCGCGGCAGCTCCTGGCTCCTACCGCATGCACTGCAGCTTACACGTTTTCAGGTGAGCTAGGATGCCGCTATCCTCATCTCACTAATCTCACTTTTGACTTATCCCATGGCTTGACCGTATGTACATCAGACAGTTCACCTGCGTGGCTGCGCCTTACAGGCCAGGGGCCTTGACAGCCAAGCCAGCAGGTAGCATCTTTGGTGCCACGCACTCAGCAATGTCAGCTGTGGCGCTGTTGCACACACCAGTGCTCGCGTTAGCAAACACCCGTGCCTGCCCAACCGACATCACTGTTGAAGACTGGTACAGTGCCAGGGCTTGAAGCAGGGCGTCGACCACGTGGTCTGGGTTGGCTGACTGGGTCTTGGTGTCGGTCAATGCAGCAGCTGATTTGGTTGCTGCAGTGACCGCAGCGTTAAGGTTCTTGATGTTGACCAAAGTAGTGTTCTGGAAGTTGCCCAGGATGGGCGCATCTGTCACGATAGCGTACTGGGTCAGAACGCTCTGGTAGTTCTTGTACAGGGTTAGGGTCAGGTTGGTGACGCGGTCCTCAAATGTCATCTGGGCTGCACCTGAGATCTTGGATGGTGCGTACACGCCCTGGGCAAAGATGGCTGCAGTCATCAGGCCGACCACAAACAGAGTAGCCACCCAAGAACTGAACTGCTTGAGGAAGAACATCCAGTTTACACCCCTGGCCCCCTCCAGCAGGCCAACACCAATGATGCCGCCCGTGATGCACTGGGAGGAGGAGGTGGGCAGCGCGTACTGGGAAGCTGCGAGAATCACGCCAGCTGTCGCCAGCTCAGCACAGAAGCCACGTGAGGGCGACAGCTTGGACAGGCGCACGCCCATGCCCCGCGTGCACTTGTACCCATACGTGGCCAACCCAATGACCAGTCCAAAGGCTGAGATGAGGATGACCCAGATGGGGGCAGTCACGTTCTTGGTCAACGTCCCCTCAGTGTACGTGTTCCAGATGGAAGCCAGGGGCCCAGCCATGTAGCCGACCTCACCAGCACCGTGTGCAAACACCACACAAATCGCAGAGAACACCTGTGCAGCAAACACAGCCAGCCACAGGGTGCAGGCAGCTGCTCAAACACCAGGCCAGGCTTAGCTTGAGATGGCTGCAAAGTGGTCTGTGATGGCTGCAGACAGACGCTCAGAGAGCACAGATGCACTGATGATGCAAGAACAAACGCAGGCTGAACCCAAGGACGCTGCATGCTACAGTGATGATGAGGCCAGATGCGTGCTGGACACCCAGCTGCGCACTGACCTGGAGCCATGAGAAGCAGTACTCGACGCGAGGGTCAAATACTTCAGCGCGCTTGTGGATCTCGGCCACAATCTCGTCGTCATCAACAACTTCATGGATGTCAACCTCCATGCCATGCATGATGACGTCCTTGGAGCGAGACATGGATTTCTTGAACATGGCCACGAACATGGCAGACTTGCCATGCGCGCCCCCCATGGCGGCAGCGCTGTGCTCGGCCTGCTTGGCTGCGGACAGACAGGAAAAGAACAGCCAAAACACCTAATGAGTGCAGCATTGGGGCATCAAGGGCCCTGAATATGTATGCCCAGGACCGCAAGGGTGCCCTGGATCCTACTTGGGTATGTCAAGGATCGAGCAATCGCTCTCATGCATCCCATGACGTAATCTGCAACAGCCCTCGTTCTCAAGCTAGCTGGCAGCTGCAGCAAGCAGCAAGCATTGTGGATCAGCCCAGACGACCTGATGCTGCACCCACCAGCAGCCTCCACGTCCCTGGCCTCCTTTTCAGCCATTGCAGGGTCCTCCTTGCGAGTGCCATCTTCATTGAATTCCTTCTTTGTCTTCCACCACAGGAAAGGCACGACAGTGAAGCACACCAGGACAAACATGCCGGCAGCAGTGACGGCTGAGACCCATGCGGCCTTGTCGTCAGTCCACTCGTCATCCTCATTACTGATCATTCTCTTTGCACCCTTAGTCAGCACAAAGAAGATGCAGATGTACACTGTGAGGAAGACGAGGACGGGTAGGGCGATGACGGTGTACAGCACGCCGCGCTCGCGGTGCAGGATGGCCAGGCGGCAGAAGAAAAAGAAGAAAGAGGACACCAGGGCGGTGGCCACTGGTGCAAAGAACCAGCACGCGATGATAGGCACGATGCCCTTGTAAGGGGGGAAGGCGTTGTCAGCGGGCTCCGCCCACAGTACCGCATCACCACCCGCGTAAACCTGGGCGCCATGGGGGTGGAGGTTCAAGGGGGTGAGTGTTCAGGGTGGTGAATGTTCAGGTTGGTGATGAAGGTTCATTGGGGTGATTGCCTGTTGTTGGGAAGCGTGTTGTGACACGTCATATCGTGGAGCAAAACACGCAAAGGGATTTAGCCGGTTTCAGCTAGGTTTTAGAAGCCATCAAATGGCATTGCTCCCGTTAGCGCGCCCATCATGGGGCCCCCCAGCAGCAGCGGGGCGTGCGAGCGGCACGCATGAGCTGCCTGGCGAGGCTGTGGGCAGCAATGAGGCTGCCCCCATCAGCATCGCCATGAGCGGCATCACCCGTAGCGGCGGCCAGCCCGGCCAGTACGTCTACCGCGTATCCATCCCACTGTGACAGCTGTGGGTGTAGGGGCTGGGATGTGTGGTGGTGTGCCAGCAGCCAGGATATGATGGTGTGGGTGACCAGGTGGCAACTGTTATATAATCGTTACCACAATACCTGCCACGATACCTGCCGCAATGCCAATACCACCAGTATACCAGTCTCACCAGTGAGAAGCCAATGATGGATCCAATGATTGAGTGAGTTGATGATACGTTGAGCTCATAGTATGAGGCGACAATGTTCCATACGCCCGACACCATCAGAGCGATCATCATGCCGTACGCGTACATCTGCAGCCATCGCACGTTATGTATGGTGCATCACAGGTCAGATCAGCAAAACAGGGCCAAACCAGACCCAGCGCGAGCGTTGTGGGCATCATCAGGCCTACAGTATGCTATCACTGCATGCGTGCTGTGCATGGGCGCCGCCGCTCACCTCTGGCTCGCGTTTGAATGCATTGATGTCTGCAATGCCGCCAGCAATCGTGGATGTCGACACGCGACCAAGCAGCAAGGCGCCACCAAACTCAAAGATGGCCGCGATCTGCAGGCAAGGCAGCAGCTAGGGTCGAGCACCACAGCATGAGTTGTGCTTGCCGACAGTAGCTGAGCAAGCACGCGCAGACTATGCCATGTCGTTAGTGAGCGCTTTATCCACTCACAATGACAGCCTGCTTCAGGGTCAGGGTACGAGCGCCCACAGATGTGCCGAATGCTGCGGAGCTATTGACGCAGGCGTGTCTCAGAGAGCATGATGCATGCGGATGGAGCATGCAAGCGCCATGCATGCGCCAACGCCATGCATGATGTACCATGCAAGCATGACGACTGCATTGCAGCCACGGCATTCCAATAGACGCAACGTTTGCCGCGCACCATTCGCCACGTCGTTCGCTCCTGCAACACAGGCAAACAAGCACATGTCGGACTTGAGAAACCAGAGAACCGCTCAAGCCACATCTGACGTCATGACTTATGAGGGATGCCTCGTTCCCCCTGCTGCATCAACTGTGTTGCGCTGGCCAGAGCAACACACCATGGAGCCTGGGCCTCAGCCTGATGCTCCGCGTCTGGGGCTGTATTAACCAACGCCAGCAGCGCCCTAGCGCGCTTACGTACAAACTCGCAGCACAGCAGGGCTATGGCACCATTACTGGCATGCCCAGGCTGACCAACCCTAGAACCAGGTTTGCCATGCCCATGCTCACCAGTACCATACCCAAAGACGAACGCCCCAAAAGCACCTGCACACACGGTGCACAGTGTGCGAAATAATGAACACCAGCAGGATGCGGGTGGCAGCAGCAGGTAGGCGTGTCAATGCTGCGAAGGCTTACCAAATACAACCAGCCATTGGTACTGGCTGAGCACTGGGTCTTCGACTGTCATGGCTGCCGAGCTGTAAGACTCATGCAACGGAGGGAGAGGCTGCGGCTTGTTATATAATCCGTGCCGTGCCGTTTGGAGGGCGCCTGCCGGACACGGAGAACTCGCCGGCTCACATATCGTGTGTACTGCTGGACTCCCGTATGTACTGCTAGGAGGATCAAGCTCAAACCAAAGTTGACGGTACATCAGTGCGCCCAACTCTGCATCAATGACTGTTTTGGCTCTTGGGAAATCCAGCTGGCAGCTGTGACAGCCACGTACACAGACGGACCTGCGCTCGAACGTGCATGTGCGCGTGCGCAGCAACAGGGCTTTGCATTCGCAACAGGGCTTCATATTCGCCCTGGTTGGGATGCTAGGCTGCGCTTACCGTGTGCTCGCCAAACCTCAGCTGTTGAATCCCGCCATGCATGGACGCCGCACACCTGAGCCAGGTGGACGGAACACACCTGTGTACTGCCATACGCCATCCGGCAGTACACATGGCGATGAGCACACCCTGTGGCACACATGAATCAATAACACAGTGTTGTCATTGCATGCATCTCAACCCCATGTCAAGTGATTAACATGCCAAAAGGACAGCAGGTTTTGTTTACGTCATTGGGCAGTTTGCAGTGTTTGCCCGGTACGAACCCGGTGGTTTTGGCATGGTTTACTTGGATGTCATGTGTTGCCTGCAAGCGGACCATCACTTGATCGTGCACTCGTGCATGGCTGGTTGTGTAGTGTCAGGGTACGTGCCAAGAACATATGGTGTCCGTCCTGCAGCAAGCGGCTATGCCCATCAGCCTCACCGTTTCGTCTGCTTTCTTGGTCCAGTACGGATGCTAGCCGGCTGTAACTGGTAGTTGTGGTTGCACCTCAGCCAGCAACAGGCTGCACCGTTTCGTATGTGTATGTCCACTTGTCCAGTATGTTTAAGTACACAGTATGTGGCCTGGTATGTGGCTGCGCCGTGTTATTATTATTATTACAGTATGTGTCTGTGGACGACTGTGTGTACGTACGTGTTGTCAGGGTTGCATTCCTACGCTAGCCCATTGCTGCTGCTGCTGCTGCTGCTGCTGCTGCTCGCTGCTCCTGCTGCCGCGGCCACAGGCTGTGACTCCATTCGCACTCGCAGTAGCTCAGGCATACAACACCTAGTGACTAGCAGAGCAATGGTAGGTGACCGCACGGCAGCTGGCAGGCCTGGATGATTTGCAGCCTTCTGTAGAAGATTCGATGCTGGCTGTTTCTGTTGCCGTGTTGGGTGATTTTCCGCAAGCGAGCGCAGCCAGCACGCATTCCATGTTGCCAGCAGGGAGACTGACAGAAACCACCGGCGAAGGCCAGTCAGAGGGGGCCACAAGAGGCACTTCAGTAGTTCTGTAGTTGACGTGCATGCAGCAAACCCGCTGTACAAAAACATCAGATTCAACACGTCAGACGATGATGAGTCATGTTCAGCTTGGCCATTACTGGGCGTGGCTTGATGAAGCAGCGGCATCCACCCTTTTTGTCGCCTTCCATGTCCCTAACACACCTGAATCACACCCAGAAGATAGGGTTCTCGCAGATGCTGATATGCAGCAACCGCAAAAATGGATGCCCTCAAAAGTATGCATTTCAAGCAAATGGCAACGCGATTGGTGCCTGTGCGACATTTTGGTAGCCACACGGTTTTGGCCCCTCAAAGATTCAGAGCGCGTCACGCTGGTACTCATCATGTACATGACTCAGGCAAAGAACCTCATGACCAGTGTCAAACAAGTTCATCAGGATGCCAGCAAGCCACAGCCTTGGCTGCAGCCCTGGAGACGTCGGCAGAGCTGGCAGCCAGCGCGCTGCTGCAGGTGCAAGGCCATACAGTGCACAGTGCATGGCGCACGTGCAGTGCATGCACACATGCTGCTATGCGTGCATGTGCATGACGAGGGTATCACGCTGTGCGTTGGTGCGTCTGCAGGTGCCCCAGCTACAGCGCAAATCGGTTGCAGCGCTGCGTGCCAAGGTGGACACGGTGGCCACAGCTGTTGGCCTGCCTCGTGCACAGGTGGCTCAGCTGCTGGTAGCAGCCTGCCCTGAGGATCTGCTGCGCTCCCCCAGCAACATCATCTCACGGCTGCAGGCCGCTGCAGCGATCTTGGGCCCTGATAATGATACTGAGGATGATGCAGGGGAAGCAGGGAGCGCAGCAGACGCCATGCGCAGCTCTGGAGCAGCCAGTGCAGCGCCTGCAGCCTCTGACACAAAATCTACACGTGGGCTGGACGGTGGGCGTGCCAGGCGCCCGGCAAGGCGGCAGGGCCGCGAGCCTGGTGTCCAAGGCTTGCAGCGTGCGTTCCTTGCTGCGGAGCAGCAGCCTGAACTGCTCCGGCTGGGGCAGCTGGGGCTGCTGCGGCGCGTGGGGCGGCCTGCCGTGCTGCGAGAGCTGCGGGATGCGAATCTGGAGCAGGAGCTCGGTTGAGCATCGTGTGGCCCAGCAGCAGCAGCAGGCCATCGGTGCAAGAGCTAGCGGGCGCGCTGTAACCAGCATGGCCATGCATCATGTCAGTAGGTCCAGTCCGGCAACAGTCGTGCATGCGTCCGGCCGGCACAATGCGTGCTAGAGGCCTCTGGCTGGATCGCTGCCGTCTGCCTGTCGGGCATCTGACGATGGCATGCCACCGACTGTCTCCAAGATTCGCATTTTCCTCACTGGATCCCTAGGCATGAGATGGGCACGTAAAGCCTCAGCCGTCATGTCTGATTGCCTACACCATATCCATTTCCTTTGACAACGTGTTGTAGCAGCCATGTGGACACCAGCACAGGCAGCAGCGCTCGTTTCCACTGGGCACGATGGCTATTGGGTCGCTTACGAATGGCTGGTGGTCGTGGGGGGCATCGTTGCCTTCGCCATGTGAGTTGTTGGTGGAAGAACCCCTGCTCCGGTAGTTCAAGTTGGCCAGACTGTGGCTGGTTTGTTTGCGTGCCTGCCGCTGTATCGTGGGTTCCCCGTGCGTAGAACGTGGCAGCTTTGTGGCACGAACAGTCCGCCTGAGGATGGGGGGTCTGCCACAAGTCAGCCTCTCATTACTACTTCTGCTGTGGTGGCAGCATGTGGCGACAAAACCCTTTGTAATTGCTACCTCTGCCACCATGTATGGTATGAACCACATGCAGGGCCTGGGCCATTGGTGCCAATGACGTGGCCAACAGCTTTGGCACAACCGTCGGCGCCAAGACTATCACCCTGTGGCAGGCGTGCATTGTGAGTGGCTGTGCTACCACCCCCCTGCATGCGCTGTGGCGGCAAGGATGACGGCTGCTCAACTGCAAGCCAGAGCTTCATGTGCATGCGCTGCCATGTTGTGTGACGCCAACTTGTTAACCACCCATCGCCCATTGACACACGCGCCCTGCAGATCGCCGCCATCTTCGAATTCGTGGGTGCTGTTGCACTAGGTGGTGAGGTGGCCAAGACAGTGGCCGGTTCCATCACAAGCCCCGCTGTTTTCCAGCAGTACCCGGAGGTCTTTGCCTACGGCATGCTATGCGCGCTCATCTCTGCATGGCTCTGGGTGACCCTCGCAACGTGAGTGGCATCCCTGTGCTTTTCCAGTTGGTGTCCGTGATAAAGCGAAGGCCGCTCTTGCAGCTTTGCATGCAATGGGTGCCCACAGGAATGGGTCTGGTGTTTCCGCTGTGATCTTGCATCCAAGAGATGTGCCTTGATAGTATCCAGGTTCTTAACGCTCTGTCCAGAGTGCCCCTATGCACGCAGGTACCTCGAGTATGCTGTTTCCACCACTCACTCCATCATCGGCGCTGTGTTGGGCTTCGGCCTCGTGTTCGGTGGGGGCAGTGCAATTGTGTGGTGAGTCAGCCAAGCTGCACTGCTGTGTAGCTGACACATATCTCCAGCCTTCCTTACTGATGGCATCGCGGCACAGTGTGCACAGAGCTATGGCACTACAGCCCTGCTGATCCTAGCAACATCTGCATGCATGTGCTGATCGCCTGCAGGAATGAGAAGATTGATGAGTTCCCTTACCGCACCGGCCTGGTGTCGGTTGTGATTAGTTGGTTCGCCAGCCCGATCTGCTCCGCCGTTGTTGCCGCCGTCCTCTTCCTGCTGAACCGCAGCCTGGTGCTGCGCCGCCAGAACTCCACGGTGCGCGGCCTATGCTATGCTGCATGCGGCGTGGATGCTGCATCATATCTCTGGTGGTCAAAACCTCCTGCACAGCATGCGCACACTGCTTCTGATCTCTGCACAGACTGCCCTTCAATGGATGGCAGCAACTGTAATACGCTCGCACCTCACCCTGTGCTGTGTGTGTACCCCGATCTCTGCAGACCCTGGCTTACTTCGCGCTGCCTCCCCTGGTCTTCGTGACCGTGTTCATCAACATCTTCTTCGTGCTATACAAGGGTGCCAAGAACGAGCTGCACTGGGATGAGAACAAGGCCGCCTGGGTGGCTGCTGCTGTGGCTGGTGGTTGCACTGGCCTCTCCATCCCTGCCGTTTACTTCCTGAAGTGGAAGACTGACAAGGATGCAAAGGCTGCTGAGGAGCGTGCTGCCAACCCGTCTGACAAGGATGCTGAGGCTGCCCAGGACGACAAGGTCCAGCCTGCTGAGGAGGCCCCCAAGGCAGGCATGGCTCGTCTCTTCCAGAAGGCCAAGCAGCACATGGTGTACTCTCTGACAGGTGAGCCTTGCCCGCACCAGCTGCCTGCAGCTCATGGTTGGCTCATGCCTGAGCAGGCTGGGTAGCTTCAGGTGCTGCAGAGATCTTAGGGGCTGCAGAGACCTAGCTGGCATTGGACGTTAATGCTGCCTGGCGACTGACGACCCTGGCCCTGCTGTGATGCTGACGTTGCTGTGCAGTGGACGTGCACGAGGATGTGCACAAGGATGAGACGGTTGCCCAGATGCACCAGAGCGCCGAGGTGTTCGATCCCAAGACCGAGAACGTCTACAAGTACCTGCAGGTCTTTTCTGCATGCTGCGTGTCCTTTGCGCACGGCGCGAACGATGTGGCCAACGCCGTCGGCCCGTTTGCTGGCATCTGGTACACGTACCGCACCTACAACGTAGCCAGCTCTGTGGCTACTCCCAAGTGGATTCTGGTGCTGGGCGGTGCTGGTATTGTGACTGGCCTGGCTACCTACGGCTACAACATCATCAAGGTGCTGGGTGTCAAGATGGCCAAGATGACGCCCTCACGTGGCTACTGCGCTGAGCTGGCCACTGCGCTGACTGTGTCTGTTGCGTCTGTCTACGGCCTGCCCATCTCCACCACCCACTGCATCGTGGGCGCTGAGGTCGGCGTGGGCGTTGTGGAGGGCGCCAAGCACGGCACTAACTGGGGGCTGTTCTTCCGCACTTTTGCGGCGTGGGTGCTGACCTTGATTGTGTCAGGTCTGATCTCTGCAGCCATCTTTGCGTACGGCGTGTACGCGCCCTCCCTCACCAACCTTGACACGGTGATCATCTACCAGGACAACATCAACGCGATGATCCAGGCCAACATGAAGCTGCTGCAGCAGGCCAACACTGCTGCCAACGCATCTGGCCTGTATGACGCCCAGTTGCAGAAAGCAGCCGCCAACCTAGCAACTCAGGCAAGCAACCTGCAGAAGATCAAGAGCTACGGGCAGATCAATATGTACAGCCAGGTCGAGCTGCTGCAGGCTGCCACTGACATCTTCAACTCCTACAGCACCCCCATCGTCGGCTACAATGGCAGCCGGACCATGCGTGATGTCACGCAGCTGACCGTGCCTGCCAACCAGAAGTCGTAGGCGCCAGCAACAGGCATATGGCAGAGTTGTTGGCTCCGTCCCCAGTTATATGTGTTGATGGGTGTGCCTATGCATGGAGCTTGCTTTGCCTGCAGCTGGTGCAGCACCATGGCAGAGGAAAGCAACCATCATTATGCCATTCTAATGCCATTGACAAATTATTTGGCCACTGTGGCAGCTGGCTGGGGCTGCATGCAGTGTGCGAAGGATGTTGGCCCACTGGGGGGCCCAATATGTCGTCAGTATTTATGGGTCAGTACCAATGAGTGGACCTGCCCTTTCAGCTATGCTGCTGATGTATTGAGAGCTAAGGCCGATAGCAAAGGGGCAGGCTTGTGCGTGCGGCACGGGGCCTGCTGTGTAGCAGAGAAGATGCAGTGTTGTTTGATTTTGGGTTTCCTCTTCTTCTTGCCCACGCCACAGCTGGTTGGTTCTATGTATCCATGTCCGTGGCTCTTTTGATGGTTGCAAATAAGCAGGTGCTGCAAGGCCTGGTTTGAAGGGTGAGTTAAACAGGTGCTGCAATGCACGCACACACACTGCACAAATACGAGTTTGTGATCAGTCTTGCTGCAAGCCTCTTGGCCATGGGCCAAGGGCCTGTTCTGTTGGACGCGTAAATCCTATATGTTTCGGGAATGACTGTTCTCACTTGTTTGGTCACATCATGTTTGCAAACTCCAATGGGATTGTAACATGACTGTCAGAATGCAACACTCCCTTCGCATCTAGCAGGCCCATTGCACCTTGCCGTCTTTATTTCTCAGCACCAGCCCAAGTCATGCAGCCAGCAAACAATGACCCCGTTGGTGTGTCACAGGCCATGGCCCCATGTCCAGCAACCCCGATAACGGTATCGCATCTCAAATACACAAACTGGCGTGGTCTTCATCATAGTGCTGCTGGCTTCAAGTGTATGATGTGTTTACTTACACTGTAAGTTACAGTCGCACACAAGCCTTTAGCCAGTCGTCATGCATGGCCAAATTGGCCAAACAAATAGTGCATGAAGCTACGGTGGCTGTGTACACACCACTTCAGCTCACCGCACTGCAGGCAGCCGCCCCACTGGCCAGCAGAAGCAGGGGCAAGCAACACAACAGCTCAGCATGAAGGTGCGTGGTGTGACCAGGTGGTGTGACCAGGCGCAAGACTGGGACACATGCAGCAATGTACTGCTGAACGCGGGTTCTGCTTCACTCCCAACATCCAGGGATACAAATACAGCAAGCTCAGGTAGAGCTGCTGCCAAGCCATACTCCCAGATATACATGTGGTGCGTGCTGCACGCAAGCCACCAGCGCTCCACAAACATGCCACTCTTACAGAAGGTAGGCAGCAGCACAAGCACAGGTGCCGTGCCCCCAAACAGCGGCCCCACCCCACTCCCCACCACACCCCAGGTCTGCATAGTGAGATTCGTTACTTTGCATGCAGTCACGCGCTCCCTCCAGCCTTCAATACCCGGGTCCGGACAGCACCATATGGCCCATGACGGCTACCCAGGGCATTAGGCGCCACTTCCATGCCTCCATCTTCAGGAATAGTCCACGATACGCTTCCATGCTGGCCCCAAACAGCCCCACACCGCCCAGGGGCCCTGCAGCCTTTCCTGACTGCCAACTAGTCACTTGCGAATGCTGGCACGAGGGCTCTTCAGCTGATTATGACGTGTGGCTGCCCTGTCACGCGACGAGCTGCCATGCACCAGCCAGCTGCACTGCCATCCAAACCCAGCCTGTGTAGGCTAATGTCCTGCCTTGGCTCCAGGCCCCAAGCCTCTCCAAACAGGGCCCTGGTGCAAGCTGGAGAGGGACCATGCCCCTGCCAGCTTCCAGCTGTCTCCGCCTCGGAGCACTCCAGCTCAATAGTACAGCACCTTCTCCAGCAGGGTGCCTGGGTATGCACGGATGAGCGCCTTCCGCATTTCATCGTATGCGAACAGCAGCACCACCCAAGGCACCCCCAGCATCCAGTGTGCCCCGTACAGCGGCTGCGGTACACGCAGGAAGTACATGTATAGCAAAGGAGTGAGTGGGTGAGGAGGTGGACGAGGGTGACGCATGCTCATGCCATGCATGCTTGCGTCAGCAGTCCTGATTCAGGACATTGTACATCATTTCATCGAGGTACAGGAAAGAGGAAGCCATATGCCTGCACATCGTTCATGCCTTCCATACCATGCAACTCACCAAACTGACCAAATCTAGACAAAAAACCCACAAACGCCTACCATGAACCAACCAGAAGCCAGAAACCAGCATACAGCATCCTGAACTAACCATGCATCCGCATGGCTTTAACGTTTAGGCTAATCCTGGACCATAACCCCGACATGAAAACCCGGAGCAGGCGGCTTGGCATACCTGGGTGGTGAAGACAATGTTCAGGAAGGGCACATACACGATCATGACCACCAGGCAGACCTCAAACACGATTGAGATGAGCAGGAATCTGCATGTGAGAGGTACCATAATGTGGGAGTTGCAGGTCATTAAGTCAATGTGGCCGGGCTGCATTACATGTTGTTGCCTTTGGAAGGGGTCTTAAATGCAGCTGCTGCATGTACTCAAAAGCAAATGCTGCACAGCAAAACGTTGCAGGACAGGCTAGCCCGACCTATGCGCCATAAACTTGTCCTGAAGGAACCCCAAATGTTCAGCTAAGTCGCATGGAAACTGTCATGGCCACTGTCAAGGGGCATGTGGTGAGATGGAAGGGCGAGTAGTGCAGCCCCGGCACACCGTTTGATTGGCATGACGCACACAGCCGCTGCCCGCCCACCTGTTGTTGCGAATGCCGTGTTGGAAGATGGAGAGGCGCCGGGTCTTGGTCACCAGCACATTGATGGCCTGGACACAATCAGTTGTTCATAGTGGTTAGATATGGTGTTTGGAGGTGTTTGGACATGTCAGTTGCTGACACGCAGCAGGCCACAGCTGCATGTGGCGAACCAGCTGGGTGAGGGTGAGGGCACGGCTGGAGTTCTCCAGCAGCAGACCTCAGCTTGCCCCTCCTGCCAGCCAGCACAAGCAACGGAGAATAGCAACACAAAACAACTGAGAATACCAGGACATCGATGCACCGTGGAGGCAATACAAACATACCTTGCAGAAAACGACTGCCACAAAGTACGCGGTCTGCGCGTTCTGCAGCATGTACTTTTGGTACACCAGGTCAGGCAGGTCTCGCTGCTGCGCCTCCCAGTAGTACCGCCCGCCCACCTGCAGGCAGTACACAAGTGCGCAAGGCAGTACAAGCATTGTTGATTGGTGTGATGTCTGTACGAGGAAGGTGTGAGGACACACATCACGCGGCTTGACCATCTCACCGGAAGCAGAACTGATAAGAGCAGCACCACCCTGTTGGCATGATTGATTTCATTAGCAGCTTACATAGATAGGTTGAAGCTTCGCAGGTTAATCGATTTCAGCTTCCAGAGACGCAGGATAGATATAATGCACATGCATGGTTGGCAGATAGACAGATTGCAGCTTCCAGAAGAGACAGCAACCAGCAGGAACGGGGCAGGCAGCCATGACAGCAGCAGCAGTAGTGGCAGCGTTGGAAGCTGGCGACAGCATTGATGGCTACCACAGCTGATCCCAATGCCAGCCACGATTTCTAGTGAACTATTGTGCTAGGGTGCTCGGTGCTTTAGTGGGGCGGCTCCCGGTATTAAGGCTGGCTTGGTCCTCTAGTGCTGGTGTTTAGATATCGACTGTCGACTGGCTCCGGCATGCAGACACATCTGTGACACGCCGTGTTATTATTATTGTGCTCTGCCGCGCATCCAGCTGTCAATGCAATTACAACGGCTGGCACTGCGGTCACTCACCGAGGCGTATGACTTCTCCTCGGCTCCCTTGCGTCCAGGGAAGCCAAAGAACTGAGAGCCAGGCAAGGGATCGGTCTCGGAGCAGTACACATCGAACAGGGCCTCGTCCTGTGCGGTCAGGATGAGGCGCTCCTGCAGGCAGTACGGTTCAGGAAGTACGGTTCAGGCAGTACGGATTGGACAATGCAATGTTACAGTACAATGTGAGCAGTTAACGTTGCTACTGTGCGAGCCATACTGAAGTACCGTAAGAGCAGCGAAAAGAAGCCGTATCGCTGGGTTGCATGGATGGGCTACACACGCGGCAACCCTGCGCAAACATAGGCAGCTGTTTACGCCTTGCCGGTACGCCATGACACCAGCAGTCCTCAGGGCCCTCCTCTCCGGCTTCATGCCTCGCCCCCGCCACAGCCTGGGCCTGCCACCACTCACGTCGTTCAGCGGGTCGCCCCGTGCCGCCCTGTAGCGAGCCAGCAGGGCCGGGTCGGACTGCACGCCTGCCCACCACGCGCATGTACGCGCGCACACGGCCACCACACCCGCCGCAAAGCCACGGAAGCCCTGCGTATGATACGTCACGTGGTCGTGCACAGCAGAGGCATGTCAGTCAGGTGCTTGCATGATGGTCCGGCCAGCCTGCCGCTCATCAAGCTTCTTTGTGGGCTGTATACGTAACTCACTGTGCGTTCTTCCCCATCAGCCATGTGTCCGACCTCTTGCGCCAACCCAACTCCTTGCCGGGGCTTGCAGAAGCACAGCATGTGACCCCCATCTCAAGGGCAGGACAAGTATGACCATGTGAGCATCATGTCACTGGCATAACTCATAGCCCGTGCCTCACTTCAGGTGTGAACTCGGAGAAGGGGTCCACACGTGCAGCAGGTGCTGCAGTGGCATTGCCACCAGTGGGCAGAAAGCAGCCGTCGATGCAGAACCCACTAGCAATGTCCAGGCCTGAAAGCGCAGCAGGGATGTGAATGGACCAGGCATAGTCACGAACCGGCAGTCCATTGCATGCGGGCAGTAGCTGTGGCCACCGTCCTGCACTGAACAGTCCTGCCTCTTCAACTGGTGCAGCTGCTGTGGCAGTGCTGGCAAGCATAATGGTTACATGACCAGCCCCAACGTGCATGCATCCGCAAGCGGTCGGTTAACATTGGCCGTCGGCTGGCCGCTATCCTACAGTTCCTGCCAACAGGAGCAGCCGAGTTAACACGGGATCGCACTCGCCTTGCCATGCCTCATGCATTGCTCACATCAACAACTCATGCGACCGGCAATCACTTGGCTGCTGTATCCTTTGCCACCTAGTTCTCGGCTAGGAGGCCTAGAACATAGGCTCAGGGTATGCAGTAGTCAGACAGCAGCGATGTGCATGGCAAGTTCTGTTGAGTTGAGGATGCGCACCAGGCAGACCGATGGTGGCCTCTCGGATTCGTGCCACTTGAGCTGCCTGGTCCTGAGGCGTGCTGCACCCGAACCTGCACATGGGGTGCCACCACTGTCACAGTCAAGTGATTGAAACGCCATAGGTACTGGAGAATAGCTGGTGCAGCATGCGACCGTCACATGATTGACCCTCATACACTCAACCCAAGTCGCACATCTTAGGTCGTAGATAATAGGTCCTAGATCACGCCCGGCAATCAGAGTCAAACCAACACGCCATTAAAGGCCAGTGGCCGTGTTGGACCTGTCTGTAAGCCCACGCTACAGAGTGCCCCGACGGCTCAAAGCAGCCTCCATCCTGACATTGAGTGCCTCAACAACTGCTTGCCGCAGCTCAAAATGCACAGCTTGAAATGCGCAGCAGCAAAGCACGGCAGCCCCGGCTGCCATCCAACTAACAGGTACTGCCTCACCCGCAGTAGTCTTGCTCTCCATCGCCATCATCGTCATTGCAGATCAGCGGGTGCTGCGTCCAGCCCAGCCCACGCTTCAGCAGCACATAGGGCGGCTGCCAAGGACAGAAGGGAGCAGGGGTGAGCATAGAAGCACAGGCTATGGCGCGTGGGCATGAGCTGCATTTGCATGTCCAGCTTCAGGCAGGAGCTGAGAACCTGCCAGCTGTCATGCAAGCCAGCGGCAGGTCTGAGCAACACACAATTACACGGCACCGCATGCAGGCCCCTTGCTGACTGTCACCATTTATCCAGCAGTGGAAAGCAGCGTTACTGAAGCAAGCGGCCCATCTGAGCTGGCTAGACAGCATCAGCAACATGCAGCCACACACTCACATAGCCAAAATCATTGAGGGCCACGATAAATGCGTAGAACCCAGCAATGGCCTGCGTAAGGCAAGTCAGGAGGTCGAGTAGCATCAGTCTGGATGTAGTTGACCTGATCAACCATCCATACATTACTTCGATCGAATGGCATGACACTCTGTCTTGCCCTCCTCTTTAATCATTCACACGCCGTACATCTCAGATGGCGGCAGGCTGGCAGCAGGTGGACAATCACAAGCTTCCTCTCTCCGCACCCACTCTTCCCAACTGCGTGCCCCATCTTTGGTTTTTAATGGAAATTGCAGGTGCCCCCACCTTGACTTGTTACAGCGTTTCCCATTAGGGGTGCTGCAATTCCCTGATCTTCCCGTGGATCAATTGCTTCCAGGCCACACGGTTTTGGCATGTGCCCCCACCTGCAGGACACCAAAGTGGAGGTACGTGATGACCAGCAGCGGCCCATCCACCAGGAAGTCCTTGTTGGCATTGCGTGGCGGCCGTAGCATGATCTGGCTCTCTTTGGTCTCATAGGCCAATGAGATGGCAGGCAGCATGTCGGTACCTGTTGCATACGTCATCCAGCACATGCATGTTCACACTTGTGAGCCTTGTGGAATGATGATCAGATAAGGAAGCAGTGACCTCACAGATGTGCCAGTGCTGCCGCTAGTAGCACATTAGGCCCCGCTTGCTCACCCAGTTTAGGAACCCTGCTTACATCACACCAAGATCCCACGCACTCACCCAGGTCAATTGCCAGGATCAGGATGGTTGAGATGGCCAGGGGGAAGATGGCAGCCACCCACAGGATGAAGGGGATGAGCTCAGGCGGCTTGGAGGTCAGCGTGTACCTGACCAGAGGTTTGAGTGACCAGATCAAGATCAGATGAGATCACATTGGCCAAGTTGTTTGACGCCGGAACTGATGCGTGCCCACTTGTGATGAAATTGGACCGGTCAAGTTGCATTACTTCAGAGCTGATCATGTGTCTGTACGCCTCTGCGCGCAAATCTACTGCCAGCACAGCCTTGTAGCGTTTATCTGCCCATGCCCCAAACCCATATCATGCACCCCAGAACCCTGGACAGTCCACTTCACCGGATCTGGGCATTAGGAACGCCTAGAGTCAGTCAAAGGAACCTACATGATTGACTTCTTGAGGTTATCAAAGATGAGCCGCCCTTCCTCCACACCATTCACGATGGATGCAAAGTTGTCGTCCATGAGGATCATGTCAGCGGCCTCCTTGGACACGTCCTGCGCGTTTGACCGTGTTTGACCAGAGTTTGACCATGGTCAATCTTGACCCAAAGCCGCAGGTGGGGTGCGTGCCCGCACGTACCCAATTGCCCATGCCAATGCCCAAACAATGCGGTACAGGCACTATGGCTGGCCCTTGACTAGGCAGTTGCACAGTTTATCGCTGTAGCCGCTCGTACCTTGCCAGCAATGCCCATGGAAACACCGATGTTGGCCTTCTTAAGCGCGGGTGCATCGTTCACACCATCGCCCGTGACAGCCACAATGTGGCCTGTGTGCCACACGGCATCAATACCAACAACAGCAAGAACACAACGTTTGAGGGAACTGCCTGCATGCCATGCCAGAGCCTGTACTATGGCATCAGCTGTGCAGCAACAACCGAGCAGCATGTACCAGGTTGATACTAAGCCCGCAAAGGATGCCGCCATATCGTCATCTAGTGCATGCCAAGGGCTGGTGGCAGCTTGCACCAAAAAAAGGTCTTCTGCACATGACAGATCAGGACAGCAGGGTCCATGCTCTCCTGCTTGTGTGACAGCATACAGCCAGCCACGCACCGTGCCGCTGGTTGTTCTCCACGATCAGCAGCTTGTGGGCGGGGGTCACGCGCGCAAACACGATCTGTGACCAGAAACAACAGCGGCATCATAAGTGCATGAGCCAGTGGCACAGTCAGGGCGATGAGATGATGATGCATGGCGATGGGGGCCATGAGCTGTACTGAAGCAGCACTGCTATATGGCCGAGCTGGGGGCAACCGCGTGGACAGGTAGTCGCTGCCAGGCACTCTCATCGACCCGCCAACGAAACGTTCTGTCAATGTGCTGAGCAGCGCCCCAATGAATATCCGTGAATATCCCCAAGCACTCCTCCCATGCATGTGCTCAATAGCCGGGCTGAAGCACCAAACGTCCCCCACCTGGTCATGTGCCAGCACCTTGTCCCAAGCAGCCAGCTGCTCCTCTTCAGTGGGTAGCTCCATAATGGCACTGCGGGTGGGCGGTTAGCCATGACGTGCCGCTCAGGATGCTTTGACTTGACTTGTTACAGCAGTTGGCTCAGGATGCTGCAGTGGGTTTATTAATGGGCTGGGTGAGAGGGGTGAGTTCGGGGTTGTTTGGGTACAAGGTGGTTCACATGCTCGGATCAGCCCATTCAACAGTCTCAGATGCACAATTGAACCATTAAATAGTCTCTGATGCACATTCACCAGTCTCTGATGCACATGCTTGTTTGCATGCTGCAGCGGCTCACCGGATGTCATCACCCGTGCACACAGTGCCCCGGCCTGTCCTCAGGGCCTCCTCATCCAGGATGCCGATCTGGTCAAACACAAGTCGAGCAGGGTCAAACACGCTCGGCGTTCAGCAGGTGAAACGCAAGCAGGACATATGCCCCACAGCTGATGGACGTACCTGATGGACCAGTCAGAGGCAGGGATGCTCAAATGGCAGCAGTTGCTAGTCACAGCCCATATACAGCACTCATGGTGGGGGCCTGGGTCCCCGATTGCTGACCGGTGCCAGCCATGCCACTTCAGAACAGCCCGTGCTGTCCCCCATTCAAGTGCCCCAAGGTGCCCGATGGTTTGCAGTGAAGCGCACCTCATTGGCAATGGCCTTTGCAGTGATAGGGTGGTCCCCGGTGACCATATAGACCCTGATCGACGCCTGCAGTTGCCACAGTTGCAGCACCATCAGCGGATAAGGTTGTTTGCTTGCATCATGAACCCTGGCCGTTCCTAGTCTCGTCGCCACTTTACAGGTGCAAGGGTATGCCGTCTCGGACGTCAGGAACAACTGAACGGGTTCAACTGCACTCAGCCATGCACAGCCCCACAGCAGTGCGCAGCCTGCACATCCTGCAAGGGACAGGTCCACACTCCACAGCTCCAGACTTCCATAGCTCACCTGGTTGCAGCGCCGCACAGCCTCAGGCACACCATCTCGAGGGGGGTCCATCAAAGACAGCAGCCCAGCAAAAGTGAGACCATCGATCGGGAAGTTGCGCTTGCCGCCTGGCTCCTCAGCAAAAGGGTAGTCAAGTGCGTAGCCGTCCAGATTCCTGCAAAGTTTGAACAGGTCAACACGGTCAACCCTGGGCCATCTACAAGGACTATACCATCGGCATGTCAATCGTTATTCAGCGCAGGGTGAGTATATATATGCACAGAGAGATGAGGCCACAGGCGGATGCGTTCAGATGTGATCAAGCCACATAGACGACTTTGGGTGTAGCACATCCCATCCCATGCCCGTGCTGAGCCAGCATGCGCACCTGTATGCAAAGCCCAGCACACGCTCCCCCAGGCTGCCCAGCTTCTCATACGCGGCCTGGAACTTGTCGGTCCATTCCTTGCTCACTGCCTGCTCTGTGCCGTTGATCATGATCCTGCTGCACAGCGCCCACACCTGGTGGAATGTGGGAGGGGGCAGGAACTCTTGAGACAGAGCTCCGTGACACCTGAGCCCTTGGGCTGGTAGGACAGGTACAGCAGACTTGCAGACCTCAGCTGCACATCATGCTTGTGCTGCTGAGTTGTACAAGAAGCTAATGGCTGAACGCCGAGGCCACAAGCTGAGCACAAGTCATGCAGATACACATGCAACTGAAACGCCCCCTGTGGCTCCTTGAAAGCCAGCAGCCATCTTTGCTGACACAGCTCTGTGGATGCTGGAGGTACCCTTGTGGAGACCATCGCAGTTGCCATATAGCTACAGGTGCCAACGCCTGCATGCCCAGCCCACCTTTTCAGGAGCGCCCTTGAGCAGCAGCAGGGGCACAGTGCTGCCCGCCTCCTTGTCGTGGTGGATGGACAGCTGCCACTTGTTGGTGGAGTTGAACTTGATCTCAAACAGCTTGGGCAGCGCAGACCTGCAGCCAGGGATAGACCGTAACAATTAAGGCCAGTCAATGATACCTCCATTGTTGTGCACCTTGACACCAGCCCAATGAGGTGAAGCACTTCATTCCTGTCCCGGTTTCAAACGATTCCTAACTGGTGTCAAAGCACCAGGTGCCTGCAGCTAGTCTGACTGGCTGTTGATTAGGCCCACCTGTACTCCTTGGCGTCGCGCAGCACCTGCACCATCTTGATCAGGCCGCTCTCACTCGCATCACCCGTGCACTGCATGCCCAGCAGGTCAAAGTCAGCTGCAGGGCAGCCACAGCATGCAGAGCAGCGGGGTTGTAAGAGGCAGTGTTGTGTGGGGCCAAGCAGGAAGCCGCGATCGATGCTGCAGCTGCAAATCGGTACATGCTGCAAACCTCTACCCAGCTGCAGGGCTGGCATCAACACAAGCAGCAGCACAGCTTCTGACTGAGCTGACAGGATCAGCAGGCCCAGCGCGCACCCTTCTGCATCTCAGTGCCCAGATCCAGCAGAGGTGCCGCAGGGTCCGTCGAGTTGGTGGACACCACAAACTCCGAGTTGTTGCAGCTGCGGCCGACGTGCAGCGCCAAAGCCAAAAGGCAATGGTCAGCAGGCCCCGTACACAGCTTGCAGGGTTCATCGTCGATCGTGATCAATCAGAATGATCGTGGTCAGCAGGAGATGCTGTAGCAGTTACTGAGCAAGAAAACCCCAGCAGCACGGGTGTGGTTGATGGAATAATACACAGCTGGGCCCCACACTCACATCGTGGCAACCTTCTGCAGCATCTTGAATGTCGGAGCTTCAGGGCTGTACTTGCTCCACCCGTGGAAGCCTGAAGGAAGGGTGCGCAGGCACCAACCCAGCTGATAATTAGCTTCATGCAATGATGTTTACAGCACTGTTTGTACTTGTATGGGGAGGGGAGGTGCGCGCGCACGCGCGTGGCCAGGTCGGCGGTCTGCCCGACGTACGCACGACTGAGCGTCGGGCAAGCAATCCTATAGATGACGCGCTGCCCGGCGGGCGCGGTGGCCCTGAGCAGTGCGCTGAGTCACTTGCCCTTGCCCTTGGGCGTGGGCTTGGCCTTGGCCGCGCGCCCCTTGGGCTGCGCGGTGGTGGGGGTGGGCGCAGCGGTCATCTTGGCGGCGGGGGACTTGCGCTTGGAGGGCGGGGGGGCCGGGGCTGCCTCCGTCTCGCTGTCGCTGTCCATGATGACCTTGCGGCCGGGGATGCGGGTCGGGGAGTTGCGTCGGCCGCGCGCTTCTTGGCGTCGGGCGTGGCCGTGGGCGTGGCGGCGACGCGCTTGGAGGGGGTCATGGGTGCGGGGGCCTTGCTATGGGGAGCGCGTGCCTTGGCAGCGAGCGGCGTGTCCGAGCCAGAGCCGTCCTGGCCCCCCGCCATCCCCATTCCTATCTGGCCCTGATGTTTTGGGTGCCCTGCGCCTCTCAGCGTCACGTTCACGTTCCTTATGACTATTCGTCTACGTTATCGCAGGCATCGCATTCCCCACATTGGTGGCAGGCCCGTTGATTGGGCTTCAGTCGCGGCATTAGACTATAATTGCTTTTTCCATTCAATTCTACACTGCCTTGAACGTCTACTCGAAGTAACCCTGCATGCCATAGGGTTTAGAGGGGCGGGCTGATTTCAGCCCCAGCACACAAGAAGCGGGGGAATGCGCTTCTATACTTAATCCAACGCCATAGGCCGGGTTCTGCGATGTGAGGGTTTTGATTACGGTCTTAAGTCCCATGACATATCGGTTCCATGTATAATGCGTAACTGCCCTTCACGCCCAAACGCCCTTGTCCCAGCTGCTCTTTGCCCTGGCTGCGCCCGTCACACCCTCACCCTTGGCATCTGGGTCGGCCATCATCTCCTTGTACTGCACAAGGTTGCGGGGCGCGGGGATGTCATGCAGCTCGTTGTCGTACCTGCAGGGTAGGCAGTACAGTGGCGTGCAGCAGTACAGTGGTGAATATGCCGCTGTACAGCAGCACCTAACAGGCATAATGAGAGGCTGAATCAGAGTGCTGAATGAAAGGCTGGCGGCTGCAATGCTGAACACCAGAGACTGGCGTCCAGACCAACTTCTCTGGCCCAGGCCCAACCAATTCGCAGCACCCCAGTTGTGCGTTCAAGAGTTCAAGATGCTTGCTGTCAGGTGCCTGCTGCGGATGCCCCACGCACCAGCAGTGCTGCACCGTCATACGGTTCTGAGTCAGGGTACCTGTCTTGTCTGACGCAATCACAGTGGTGCAGCCCAGTGTCTCCACGCCCTGTGGGCTCACGCGCATCACACATCACAGATACACCCATAAGTCTCATGCCACCGCAGCATCTGGTGCAATCAGCAGAGCACGTCGCACAGCAGGCGTTCATGGAGTTTATGGTGACTTCACTGCAGGATTGTGCGGGCTATGAATCAAGAAGAAACTGTGAAGTGCCATGTGTGAAGCTGAACACCCACTTATCCCATTGCCTAAACACAGGAGCTGCAGTAGCACCAGGGGGCAGAGCAGGCTGACCCAACACACTTTGCAATAGACCTCACCTGAAGGTTCTTCACCAGCATGTTGCGTACGTGCATGCGCTTGGCGGTGAGCGCCAGCGCAACAGTCAGCGTGCACAGCAGGCCCTCGGGCACCGTGGCCACAATGACGGAGATGCAGTACACGAGGGACTGCAAGGGGCAGTACGATACAGAAGATCACACTGCAGTTTAAGTCTGACAGTACAATTGCGGTACAAGGGACACAGTGGAACACCGTCACGGCAGTGAAAGTAGCAAGCCATGCAAGGGGCCATAATAGGCTCCTCCAGCACATCCAGCATTGCTTGATGCTGGCATGCTGACACTATTGTGATCTGGGAAGGGGTCACACCATGCCACTCAGAGCAGCCATGCACGCACCTGCACTACTGTCTGAACACCCAGACCCAGACCCACTCCCAGGAAAGTGATGCCCAGGATGATGGCAATAGTCGAGATGAAGCTGCACAGCGGGAGTGGGTGCAACAGGAACGGCACATCGTGAAGTCACTGTCTGTCAGGTCAAGATCATGGTCAAAGTCAGGTCAAGGTCAAGGTCCAGAAGGTAAGCAACAACGGGAGACAGCAAGGGCTGTTGTCAGACTGACAGCAGTCACCAGCCTGTCAAGCAGAACCCATACAAGAGGCCCAGCATACACCATAATGCCTGTGTGCCAACTCACAAGATGAAGCGGTTGACTTCGCGGATCAGAGGGGGTGTCGTGTCACCCTGTGACTCTGTCGTGAGGCCTGCAATCTGGCCCATGACTGTGTTGTCTCCAGTGCCAACCACCAAGCCCTTGCCATGGCCTGACACCACGATCGTGGAGAAGAACTGCACAGGGGGTGGGAGGAGCACAGGGGGCAGAGCACGCCATTCACCCGAGTTCTGAATATCACATGTCTGCCAACATGCACGCCTGCAGAGTAGCGCAGAGCAGCTTGGAGCGGGTGATCTGTCACCCACATCGTGGTGGCTCGTCCAACACCCATATATGGATTGCACACCACAGTTCCATGCCCCTCACTTACAGCCAACCCCCACACACAGGCAAGCGCATGGTAGCAGTACAAAGTACACACCATGAGGTTGGATGCCTCAATCGCGGGCGTCTTTGCCCTTTTCTCGTGCCTCTCTTCAGAGCCGTTGGACGCAGCCCCCGGAGCCCCATGGGAGCTAGCCAGCAGCTGCACTGTGCGATCCTGCGCCTCACTCTCCCCAGTAAGTGATGAGTTGTCCACCTGAAGTGGGTACAACCAGGCAGGAGGGCGGCGTTGACCACTGTCCGATCGATTGTCAACTGGCTCACTGTTGTTGCCGCTGACTTGCAGGACACGACTGCACGCACACCCCAGGGAGTACCCAGAACTATCAGACCAGTACTAAGGACAGGCGGACCGTGAGGCTGCAAGCATCAAGGACGGAGCCAGCCCTCGGCAAACACTGGTATTCAACATCTGGCATTCAACAAACTCGTCCTTTTCCAGCCTTGTATGCCTTGAAGTGTTACATAACCATTAAGCATGA
>BDCZ01000018.1:59398-71461 GCA_001662365.1 Chlamydomonas applanata | reverse complement strand
GCACGCACCTTGAGGTTGTACGCGTCAATGACCCGCAGGTCAGCAGGCACCTGGTCTCCCTCCTGGAACTCCACGATGTCACCTGCAGATGCGAGGGGCAGTGGTGCAGGGCTTCAAAGGTGGAATTCGTGGGTCCGGGGTCAGGCTCAGGTGCCTGGGTTGTACGCAGCTTTCGTCGCTACCAATTCACCATTGATCAAGTCATGCTAGTGCAAGTCATGTGAATGCACAAGAGTGAGTTGGAATCAGTTTTTGACCCCATGTTGACCACACACGATCTCATGCGGCATGGTCTGCCAAGGAGTTGAACTGAGCTCAGCTGAGTTTAGCTGAGTCCACCTCCACGCTCAGCATATGACTCCACACATGTTGCAAGCACGCAGGGACTCAGCAGCAGGTGGTGTGACAGTGTGATGCCAGCCGGGCCGCACCAGGCACGAGCTCAGATGCGTCCAGGATTGTGTTGGCGCCATCTCGCAGACACTTGCACTTCTTGGGAACCAGGTTCTTGAAGCCCTGCGGCGTGCGAGTAGTGTGGTCCGGGCCAGGAGTGGTGGACCTCAAGGAACTTCAGGAGGGTATGTCAATGCCACGGTGCCGTGTTATTTATTAATACTATATGTCAATGCCACGGTTGCCGGGACTGGGGGCAGCCAGCTGCCAGGGATGCTACCCGGGCAACTCCCATGGACAAGGTCTGATTGTCAGGTTTGCCTGAACCATGCTTGTCAAAATACCAGGGCTATTGAAATTCAACTGCATGCATGCTCGAACTTGGCACTCGCTCAACCCAATGAGTGCGCAGACAGCATGCATGCGCACCCATTGCACACAGGCGAGCACGCTATGTTACCTGCTCTTGCACACTGTGTGCGTATGTATGCTATCAGCATTGTGTTGTCGCACATAGCATACGGCACATGGGCGTATGCTATGTGCGGGGACACAATGCTGATAGCATATGCCCATGCAGGAGGTCCATGCGCCCATAATGCAAGCTAATGTGAGCTGTCAAAAGTGACAGCTGTGTCCGGGGTTGCGTTGCTTCGCTGTGCTAGCGTATTCGTTTGCATTTTATGATATGATTCAATCTAGAAATGTCAATGGCCTGCTGGCAGAAGTTGACCCAGCTGAGCAAAAGGGTTGTCGGTTTGCAGGTGTTTGGGAAATGAAGTTGCCCGGTACGTGCATCAATCAACAACGTACGCGCCTGCTTCTCGGGCCCGATCAACCCGCTCACACCGGACCCATTATTCGCGAATTCGGGCACGAATTCGTGCAGTACACATGGGGATTTTTGCCGACCGCCCCGGTTCAGCAGCTTTACGGGCTGAAGTGAACATCCCAACTGCTGCAGGTACACAGTCACAGCAATACACCAATACACCAATACAACAGTACAGTAATAAGACAACCCGCCCATGCACCCATCAGCATGTATGTTATGCAAGCAGCACACGCCAGCTGTAGCACTTGCGCAAATCCCCCCGGCGCGCACATTTATAATGGCATTGCTCTTGGCCTCTTGGTAGTAAGAGAAGGTTGAAGAGATGAACACCACAGCTGCGCACGGGTACAGTTGCACACCAGGAGTCACTAGAGATCCAACAGCAGCTCATGCTTTTACTTGCAAGTGCATATGCCTGGTGCCCTGCAGCCCCTGTCGCATTGGGCCAGCCCGAGCATAGCGGGAAGCAACAGCACTGCCCACATGCATACTGGCATTAGGAGTTTGCCAAGTCAATCCCCAGCATGATTCACCTTCCAGTACGATTCCCAGATACAGATTGCTGGCATCTGACTGGTCCAGTCCATAGGCAATGAAGCACAGGACACCTGCACCACAACAGGGCGGGTGCATGAACAAGAAGAAAGAGGGTGGCACATGGTTGCGCGGTGATGGTGGTGTGATGTGCAGCAGCATACATCAGGCAGGAATGGAGGGCGCGTGCTGGGTGTCAAGCAAATGCAGCAACAAGCCACAGCCAGATATAATCCTGGCAGGAGGCCGTTTTGCAGACACATCTGTGACACGCCGTGTTATTATTATTAGGAGGCCGTTTTATTCATTAGCAGTCAGTGGGACGTACCGCCCACGATGAGCAAGATTGAGAAGAAGTTGGTGTACTGCAGGTCACAGGCAGTAGCAGAAGCAGTGACAGTAGCAGTAGCAGTAGCAGTAGCAGCAGCAGCAGCAGCGGGTAAGGCACACGAAATCAGACGCCCCCAGCAAGCCCTGCCAGGGCCCCCAGCATCTGGGTATGCCCTAGAATTATTCAAAGGCTCAGTGCCACCATCAGGTGCTGGCCGTATGCGCCTTTCGACCTTTGCCCGTCGCCGCACTGGTGTGCATACGTGCGTGCCGCTAGCAAGTCGCATTTACAGAGCGTGCGTGCGCCGTGCGGCCCTGTATGTGTGCAGCTGATGCTGCGCACAATACCCTCCGTCTTAGGTACAACACACCTGATATAGGTACAGCAGCCATGGGGGTGTGATGACCTGTGCGCAAGGTATGGCAGGGCAGGGCGCACACCACGGCAAGCATCACACCTCAGTCATCACATCACGACCCTCGATGAGAGCGAATGGATGTGCTGCGCCCTCGTGCGTTTGCACATGGGCATGCCATGCTGTACGGGCCGGCATGTGTCGCGGCCATGCACGCGGGGGGCCACCGACAGCTGCAGGAACTTTCTTGCATGGAATATGAACGTCCGTGCGAGCATCTGAAGGCATCTGCACGAATGTGCCGCTGCGCAGGTGTGCTCCTGTGCCTATGCTTGCCGCTGCACACAGCGGCATTTGCTATATGGGTGCTGTGTGCGGCTGGTGCATTCCCCAACCTTCCCATACACCACTTGGCATGGCTGGCCACGCTTTGGCGCACTGAGCGCCAAGTCCTGCGTGCGCTGCACTCATGCTGGCTGCCACCTTGTCCACCATGCCACATTCCTCCAGACACCACTCACTGGGGGCGTCAGCCTGCAAGCACACACAATCACCGCAGGGGGCCAACGTACACGTACGGGACATTCCATGCGCCATGTGACATGAGCAAAACCAAAGCGAGGGACCCGATGCCGTATGCAGCGCGTATCCACTCACTTGTTCCAGCCATGTTTCACGCGCAGCTCTGACACCTGCACAGAACTTAACCCTTTCGCAGGATCGACATTGTGATGGCTGAAAACTTGTTCCAGCTCCCAATCGTGCTCAACTGCGCGTGTGGTGCCAATGCGCCATTATCACATCTTCAATCAACGTGGGCGGCACTTACGGCATGAGTAGTGCTGCAGACTGACAACTGCCCAGTGGACTCATATATCACCTATAGGTACATCTTTCCTGCGGTCTGCAGCCTGGTCCGCTTTGTCCTTCCCCAAGCAACCCATCATCAGCGAGTGAAATCAGGGGATGTCGCCGATGTTCAAGGCGAACCCATGTTGTGCAGATCGCTCAGCGGTCTCGCGTAGTCGGGATCAGCTTTTGTGGGATGTGGATGGCTCATCGCTCATTTGATGCCAGTCACAGTTGCCGTGTGTCGGGCTAGTGTTCATTTCATTTTTTTGCTTCCATTCAGCTGAAGGCTAAAGAACAGTCAGTAATCAGCATCAGCTGCATAGTTTTGATATGACAGCAGCGGCAGAAGTGAAGGTCGAAGTCAGTCAGGGGTCGAAAGCATCCTGGGCATCATGGCTCTTGGCGCTGCCATCGCGAGCAGCTGCAGGCCTGAAGGCGAACTGGCGCTATTTGGGTGCGTCCTGAAGTGTCGTGACCCTTAAAGGCCAGGCTGGTCCACTCTCCACCGCTGCGCAAGCTGCGTCGTAAACCTCTGGCTGCCGACGATGCGCATGCGTTTCTGGCTTGCACCAGCCCATGCTGGCCATGCACTGTTGTATGCTGTGCTGGGCGCGACAGCACATGCACATACCCTGCTGGTTCCTTGTGTGGATGGACGTACGCAGTCGCTCAGACACTATGGCTGTGCCTGTGGTACGCGTTCATCTCTGCTTTCTTTGTGGCCCTTCTGGAGATTGCAAAGGCCGTGCGCAAACAAAACTACCTGAGTAAGCATGCATGGGCGCACCCGTGCATGCGCGCGTGTGCATGAGTACAGTGCATGGAGCGCCTACCTGCATCATGGGCACGTGCATGCAGGTTTGGGTGACGGGGTGAGTCGTGTATTACTTGAATTTGCCGGTGGTAGCACGTGGGCCATGAGGCAGCCATGCACCCCGCGCATGCCAGCGCTCAGTGGTTTGCTCTCAACACGCACGTCAACTGACGGCGCACGTGCAATGAGAGGCTGCACATGGCTATAAGTGCATCCTGCGTTACAGCCAAGTGCCCATGTTCCCTGTCCTGCCCCTACTGACACGGTATTTCTGGCACCTATCCTGCCTGCACGCGCAGCTGCACAGCAGTCACCGCTGCGGAGAGATGACATCCCTCAGTACATTGATCAGCCAGAGTACCCCTGGGTTGCGATTGCCAGGGCGCTTAATAAAGAGCTCTGAGTTTGGGAATGTGACGACCGAGGCAGGAAAAGCAAGCAAACTGGCGCCTG
Organism: Chlamydomonas applanata; assembly: GCA_001662365.1. Lineage (NCBI taxonomy): Eukaryota > Viridiplantae > Chlorophyta > Chlorophyceae > Chlamydomonadales > Chlamydomonadaceae > Chlamydomonas > Chlamydomonas applanata. The sequence continues at coordinate 66,894 of BDCZ01000018.1, read as the reverse complement.
GGCCGTGTGTGCGTGTTTGTGTGTCGGTCACCTCGTACGCCCCATGGCGCATGGATGGTTGTGTGTGTGTGTTATATGGTTACATCATATGCGCATCATGCTGAATGTGTGTGTGTGCGTTAGTGTGTATCCATGCTAGCTGAAGGCTTCAAAGGATGGTTGCAGGGCGCTGATCGCTTAGCAGGGGTGCAGGTGCATCGTGTTCAGGACGTATTGGAGAACACAGGGACAAAAGGAAGGAAGTTGGGGACAGCAGGGCGGCAGGATGGGCATTGTCAGATGTGAGTGTCTGAGTGTGAGTGTTTGAGTATGATGTGAGCGTTTGAGTATAATGTGCGTGTTTGAGTATGAAGTTGAAGAACACCTAGAGGATGTGGCACCTAGCAGGACCAGTGCACCTTGCGGGGCCCTTACACGGCAGCAGCGCAAGTTATTCAATGATATGCATGAAGTAAGGTCAGGCCAGCTGTTTGGGCCCCACGGATGTCTGTGCCCGTGGCATCATTGGTCAACAAGCTGATTAGTGTGTGAATGTGTGCGTTACAATGTTACGTCCATCATGACGCATGCGGCATGTGGCTATTGCGAGACGGGATGATCAGGTACAGCTTTCCATCACATGTACCCATGGTTTGCATGGACTGCGGCCATGCGGCTCGCGTCTATCTCTATCAGCATGTCAGCCAGCCTGTTACGATCCTCCTATGATCGCCGTGCCTCATGCACTCGAGCACCAACCTGCCAGCTTGATACTGGGCCCAACAGGACAAATACAGTGAAAGACTGCGTTCATATTCTGACACGAACACAGGATCCGCTTTCAACGTCCAGGGGTGGTATACAAGCAGCTGGTTCAGAGCCGCTGTCTAGCCGCACGCGGTATGTGCTGCAAGCAATGCACCTGCGCTGCACAACCGTGTCGTTGCTGCATGAAGGCAGGCAGCAGCACCAGCACAGATGCGACTCGCCCAGCATCACACCCCCAGCAGATCTTCAACCTCCAGTGTGCGTGCAGTCGTGCGCCCTTGTAGTTCAGCAGCTTATGTCCGGACTGCACCAAGCAAGCCACAATGGCTACCTGGACGGCTAGAGCATACGGCTCCAGCCTCCAGGCCTTTCTCTCTGCAGGCCATCCTGCCCCTCCCAGGCACCTTTTTTCTGGCCTCATATGGCTCCCAGGCCGCGCAGGGGCCCTGTAGCCTCTCCTGACTGCCATCTGGTCCCTCAGGGATGGTGGAAAGGCCGGCTCAGCCTACTGCAGTATGTCGCTGCCCTGTCACGCGACGAGCTGCCGCGCACCAGCCAGCTTCACTGCCATCCAACTCAAGCCTGTGTGGGCTAGTGTCCTGCCTTGGCTCCAGGCCCAGCCTCCCCCAGCAGGGCCCTCGCCTGATGCAAGCTGGAGAGGGACCATGCCCCTGCCAGCTTCCAGCTGGCTCCGCCTCGGAGCACTCCAGCTCAATAGTACAGCACCTTCTCCAGCAGGGTGCCTGGGTATGCACGGATGAGACCCTTCCGCAGCTCCTCATATCCGAACAGCAGCACCGCCCAAGGCAATCCCAGCATCCAGTGTGCCCCGTACAGCGGCTGCGGTACAGGCGGTACAAGCACACATGGCAAGGGAGGGAGTGAGGGAAGAGGTGGGCAACGAAGGCACATGCTCATGCCAAGTATGCCTGCGCATGCATCAAGCGTGTGCACATGCTGTATACCGTATACATGAGTAGCATCCGCAAAAAAGACAGGTACAGGGCTGAGGAGGTGTTCACGTCACAAGGGTTGGAGACCACCCCACCAGGCCCCAAACCGTCACCCAACCAACCGTCCTACCAGGAACCAGCAACACGCCCTGAGCCCTGCATCCTCAAGACATGCCCTTACTATGACCTTGACTTTGGCCATGAATCTTGATGAGACCCGGTCTAAAGTACATAAGCAGGTGGCCTGGCATAGATACCTGGGTGGTGAAGACGACGTTGAGGAAGGGCACATACACCACCATGATCACCAAGCAGATCTGTACCAAGACTGAGATGAGCAGGAACCTGCTTGTGTGAGGATAATGTGGGGGTCGTGGCAGGGGTTGTGGTTCAGTGAATAGTTGTATCTCATATGGAAGGGTCAGTCTAGGATCTAGGTCTGCTGCAGGATAGCCCAGTCTGACCTGCCGCATGAAACATATCCTCAAGAAACCCTGTCCTGAGGGAACCGCGATTGTGCAGAGCAACACACAACTTGTGGTGTCTCATAGCAGGGGGGGGGGGTTGATAAGAAGGAAGGGCGAGTGCAGCCCCCCCACACCATCTGCTTGATGTACACAGCCGCTGCCCGCCCACCTGTTATTGCGGATGCCGTGTTGGAAGATGGAGAGGCGCCGGGTCTTGGTCACCAGCACATTGATGGCCTGGACATGCGACAGGCAAACGCAGTGGTCAGATGTGGTAGTGGAATGTGGCAGTCGCTTACAAAGCAGCCCACAGTCGCTCTACCAGCAAACCTCAGCCCACCCTTCTGCCCTCCACAGCAACACAAAGTGACATGGAATCCGTGTATGTTGTTATTGCTCCTTCACCCAGTCATGGGCTGCTCCAAGAACAACGGTTCTCAGCACAAAGACAGTAGTACAAACACACCTTGCAGAAGACGACTGCCACAAAGTACGCGGTCTGCGCGTTCTGCAGCATGTACTTTTGGTACACCAGGTCGGGCATGTAGCGCTGCTGCGTCTCCCAGTAGTACCGCCCGCCCACCTGCAGGCAGTACACAAGTGCGCAAGGCAGTACAAGCGGTGCAAGATGCATTCTTCGTTGATATGGCTGAGTCATATCTTCGTTGATATGGCTGAGTCATGTCTAACGGGAAACGCTGTAACAAGTCATGTCTGCTGATGTGGGGCATGCACTGGTCAGGCGCAGTAAGCAAGCGCTTGCCGGCAACAAGACTGGGAGTAGCACCACATCATTGGCGTAACAATATGAGAAGATGCAACACAGGCTCTCATTAAGGCAAACCGCATGAGCTGGAGCAGGCAGCCATGACACCAGCTACAAGCACAGGCCATGAACGCAGCTGTCAAATGCATCGACTGACAACACAGCATCTGTTCCCAATCATAACCCGTGATTTACAACTGAACCATCCCTTTACACTGCTGTTATTCCTGTCACAACGGCTGCCGCTGCCATCACCCACTGAGGCGTACGACTTCTCCTCGGCTGCCTTGCGTCCTGGGAAGCCAAAGTACTGGGAGCCAGGCAGGGGGTCGGTCTCGGAGCAGTACACATTGAACAGGACCTCGTCCTGTGCGGTCAGGATAAGGCGCTCCTGCAGGCAGTACAGTTCAGGAAGTACGGTTCAGGCAGCACGGTTCAGGCAGTACGGTTCAGGCAGCAGGGTTCAGGCAGCAAGGTTCAGACAGCACGGTCCAAGCAGTAGCAGTACAATTCAAGCCACACGGTTCAGGCAATACTGGGGCCCTGTTTAAAACCTTCGCATATCATTAAGAAACGGTTCCAGATCCTTTTCACAATCCATTGATTTTTCAGCCTGTCTCTGCCACTGTCTGGGCCCATACCTCCTGATCGAGACTTACATCATTCAGCGGGTCGCCCCGTGCCGCCCTGTAGCGAGCCAGCAGGGCCGGGTCGGACTGCACGCCTGCCCACCACGCGCATGTACGCGCGCACACGGCCACCACACCCGCCGCAAAGCCACGGAAGCCCTGCCATGCGTGTGACAGGACGCATGTGTGGCACAACCGTCAATTACCATCTCTGGTCAAACGTGCGTGCGGTCCGCAAACCAAAGTAGGTGTGTGATGCTTACCAACACCTATCCACCTATGCTTGAACCATCCACGACAAGCTAGCAGCTGGGAGATTGTGTGTGGCAGCCGCCAGCCAGACCCGCACCCCCAGGGTCAGACAGGCATGCCACCTTGAAACGTCACAGCCGCAACTCTTGTCTGGCAGGAACTTGTGAGCCATGAGCCCCACCTCACCTCCGGGGTGAACTCTGAGAAGGGGTCCACACGTGCAGCAGGTGCGGCAGTGGCATTGCCTCCAGTAGGCATAAAGCAGCCGTCGATGCAGAACTCATCAGTAAATGTGAGGCCTGTGTGGGGGGGGGGAGGATGCGAATGATCCAGGCATGGTCACCCGTGTTCACACTGTTTAGGCCAGGGTCGTGGTTCAGGCTCTAGGGCAGTCCACTGTTTGCAGGCAGGCCCACACTTTATGGCATTGGTGCTTGCTTGCAGATGGCAGTAGACAGACAGCCAGACAGGCAGACGCCACCGACGGACGGACAGACAGGCAGGTGAGGCCATGAACGATAAACTTTGATTAATTATGACGTGCGAAAGGACATGCACAACCCAAAGGATCGAGGGCCAGCGCAGGTGCATGACAGGCTCTTTAGACTTGGAATCTCACCAATAAGGCCAGCGGTTGCCTCACGGATCTGCTCCGCCTGAGCCAGCTGATCCTGGGGGTGGCCGCATCCAAACCTGTGTGTGTGGATGGGAGAAAGGCAGCAGCCACCGGAGTGGACGTCTGAGTCATGAAAGGTCTTTTCATCAACATCATTACTCGGCTTTGCGCTGTCAGACTGCGGATGCTGCAGTCCAACACAGTTCTTATCCAGGTCAGAAAGGACTTGCGATGCCTGGGGAATGCAACCAGCCATCGCGACCGCAGCCCTCACTCCCTCACTCCCACGCCAGACTGTCAAGCTCAGACATCGGCTGATATTGGCGTTGGTCCTGGCACCACAACCACATGCCTTGGTTCGGTGATGTCTCCTGACACCCACACACAGCTTGGATATGCACAGGTTGTAACACCCAGCTGAAACACAGCAGCCCCGGCCGCCGTCCAACTAACAGGCCCTGCCTCACCCGCAGTAGTCTTGCTCTCCATCGCCATCGTCGTCATTGCAGATCAGCGGGTGCAGCGTCCAGCCCAGCCCACGCTTCAGCAGCACATAGGGCGGCTGCCAAGGACAACAGGGAGCAGGGGCACAAGCCATGCATCAGAGGCATGTGGGCAGGTAAGGGATGACTGAGCAGTGAGTACATGCGCCTTTAGGTTGAGGCTGGGTTTAGCAGTTGAGCCATGCAGCCTAGGGTTGAGCAGCACACACACAACGCAACACTACATGCGGGCTCCTGCTGGCTCCTTGCTGGCCTTCATTCAACAGCCAGCAGCGGAAAGCAGCGTTACTGCAGCAAGCAGCACATCTGAGCTTGCTTTGACAGCATCATCAGCATGCAGCTACACACTCACGTAGCCAAAGTCATTCAGGGCCACAATAAACGCGTAGAAGCCAGCAATGGCCTGCGTGTGGTGAACGAGAAGGTGGAGTAGTATCAGCCTGGTTGTAGTTGATCTGATGGAACATGACTTGACTTGTTACAGTGTTTCCCATTAGGGGTGCTGCGATTCCCTGATCTTCCTGTGGATCAATTGCTTCCAGGCCACACGGTTTTGGCATGTGGTAGTGTATCAATCAGGCTCGCTGCAGCCAAGGCACGCGAGGTCTGCGCGTGCCGCATCTGCCCACACTGCATGTGGCCTGCCAAAAGGGCGCATGTGGCCAGGTACCACATGTGCAAACAGCAGCTGCTTGGCCCACCTGTGATCCGACATCCTACCAACATGACCTACCACCGAAGCCTGTGCTCCCTCAGCATCTCTGACATGCTCCCAACCCCAGCCCTTTGGTACATGATGGAACATGCCTCAGCTTTACTTCAACTTTTGATAACGTACAGATCTGTTTCGCCCCCCTCTATGAAGAGTCCAACATTTCAGTTGTAGTATACAGTTGTAGTGCATCCCGGTACATTTTTAATGGTGGCAGTTGGTGCAGAATTGTGATCACCATCTTCCCCTCATCCTCTCCCCGGACAGACTCTTCCCACCTGCTCTCCCCATGTTGGGTCCATCGAGTGGCAAGAAGCAAGGCAACCTGCCCCCACCTGCAGCACGCCCAAATGGAGGTACGTGATGACCAGCAGCGGACCATCCACCAGGAAGTCCTTGTTGGCATTGCGTGGCGGCCGTAGCATGATCTGGCTCTCTTTGGTCTCATAGGCCAATGAGATGGCAGGCAGCATGTCAGTACCTGTTGTGTCGGATTATTGTGCGGACACAGCAGGAGCAACGTTCGCATACTGTGTTGCAGACCATCGTGAAGTTAAGTTGTTCATGGAGCCATGGCACCTGGGTGTCATGGCACCTGGGTGTCATGGCATCTGGGTACTGTATGCTCACCCGGCATGAGCATGCCCATCCTGATGTACCTGTGACACGATGAACCAGTGCTGACACTGAGCGTGACAACAGGCCCTGCTGGCTCACCCAGCCAATGACCCCAGCTCAGATCACACCAAGCGAAGGTTACACCGGCTCACCCAGGTCAAGCGCCAGCATCAGAATGGTGGAGATGGCCAGGGGGAAGTTGGCAGCCACCCACAGGATGAAGGGGATGAGCTCAGGCGGCTTGGAGGTCAGCGTGTACCTGCCCAAAGGTTCAAGTGACCAGCCGCAGGTGAGGCCATATGAGATAAGATTAGATTGGTCTAATTGCATTGCACCAGAGCTGAATGGTCATGTGCCGGTATGTGTCTGCATGCGCAAGCGTAATGCAGGTACACCTGCAAACAGTCGTGCAACATGTACTCCTGCCTTGAACCAACATGATGGACCAAAGGGCCACGGGGCATTTCAGTTCTCAGGACCTGGGCAACTGGAAAACCTGTATCAGCAAGATGTCAGTTTAAATTTGAAGTCAACAGAACCTACATGATTGACTTCTTGAGGTTATCAAAGATGAGGCGCCCTTCCTCCACACCATTCACGATGGATGCAAAGTTGTCGTCCATGAGGATCATGTCAGCGGCCTCCTTGGACACGTCCTGCGCGTTTGACCGCGTTTGACCGTGGTTGACCAGGGGTGTCCATGACCCAGATATGCAAGTGGGGGCGCGCTTTTACTTGGCCAGCACCCGATCACCCATGCCCGTGCACAAACAATGCAGCACAGGAGTTGCATTGTTTGGGCGAAGATTGCGTGGTTGCAGCTGCGGCACCATGAATGCCCATACCTTGCCAGCAATGCCCATGGAGACACCGATGTTGGCTTTCTTCAGCGCGGGTGCATCATTCACACCATCACCCGTGACGGTTACAATTTGGCCTGTGCAATAAATGGCATCAGCAACATTGGTGGAAACGAGCACACCTGCCGAGGGAGGTGCCTAATGCAATGCCTGAGTCTGTCGTATGGCATCATCTGGGCGACACCAATTCAGGGGCATGCGTCGAAAGGTTGCATTCACGCATCCGTGCAACAGAACTGCTGCCCATGACAGATCAGGAAAGCGAGGTGCATATCCCAACTGCCATGTCCTGTTATGACGGCTTGCAGATTCATTTTCCGCCATGCAAAAAAACACGCATGCACTGAGTTAACAAGTCTCCTTGCGCGCATCG
>BDCZ01000018.1:49282-59388 GCA_001662365.1 Chlamydomonas applanata | reverse complement strand
AATGAACTCATCAATAGCAAACAATAGCCGAGTTTTCATGGCTGACAGGGGCAGGGCTAGGTGGGGACGTGTTGTGCCGACCCAGAAGAAAGTCGGATAGTGCTTTGCGATAGTGCCTAAGACACCGTGGTCGCAAGCGTGTCAGGGGATAGCAGGAGGATGAGCAGCAACATGGTTCCAAGGTCAAAGACCTTGGTCAAGGTCCTTGTGCCAGGTCAGCAGCACTCAGATCAGCAGCGTTGTTCGGTAGCTTCAAACTAAGCTTCCGATGCAGTGAAGCAGCTGCGCGACAACCACAAAGTCAAAGCAGTCCTCCTGGACTTTTATGCTCCAGCACGCCTTTTCATAGGGATGGTTCCCAAACTCATCGATTATCTGCTAGAGGGCTTAACAATGTGCTTGGAGCTTCACAGCGGGCCGCTCTCGAACGGCCAGTGCATACTTGCTATGCTGCCGGGTCGCCATTTGACCTGTAAACTAGCCTGTTGTTTGATGTTGATGAGGTCTTTGATGCGCCTTGATGGCGCGTTGATGCGCACAAGGAAACTTGTTGACTCAGTACATGCGTGTTTTTTTTGCATGATGGAAAATGAATCTGCAAGTCACCATAACGTGACAGCATACAGCCAGCCACGCACTGTGCCGCTGGTTGTTCTCCACGATCAGCAGCTTGTGGGCGGGGGTCACGCGCGCAAACACGATCTGTGACCAGAAACAACAGCAGCATCATAAGTGCACAGCCCCGCCAGTGGCAGAGGCAGATGGTTGTGACGCTGATGTGTACCAGTATGGGCCAAGAACTGCAGAAGAACAGGGGGGCGGCACGTGTGAATTGAAGGCAGCCGCATGGTCTACCTATCACTTGCCACGCACTCCATCATCTCGCCAGCATCAAGCATGGCTTTCGTCAACGGGCTGCAGTATTGAACACTCCGCACCTGGTCATGTGCCAACACCTTGTCCCAGGCAGCCAGCTGCTCAGCTTCAGTGGGTAGCTCCATGATGGCTCTGCGGGTGCGCAGTTGGCCACGGGCAGTTGTTTGGGTACAAGCTGGCTCACACGCTCTCATCGTCCCCTTTAGGGTCAGTCCAGGCCTCCAGGCACTGTGCGCACTTCTTAGCCGTGGCGACTCACCGGATGTCATCACCCGTGCACACAGTGCCCCGGCCAGTCTCCAAAGCCTCCTCATCCAGGATGCCGATCTGGTCAAACACAAGTCAAGCAGCGTCAAAACATATCTCGAATTCTCAGGACATCGGCACAACTCATACCTCCAAAGCAGGTGGACCAGCCTGATGAACCAGTCTCATGCAGGGACGCTCAAGTAACAGCAATTGCTAGTCACGGCCCATATCCAGGCATGGGGCACGCAGGAGCACTCATGCTGAGTTTAGAGCTGGGGCCGGGGTCTGGGGCCCACAAGGACATTGCCAATACCAACCAACACCAGCACTACACTGTTTGGCCGCGGCACCATCAGCAGATTAGATAGCACAGTCTTCGGCACTGGCATTCTTCGTACTCGGCAGTTGGTTTATGATGCAGTACTGGATCGGTGTTCCTCTGGGTGTTCCTGCTGCTGTCTTGCTTTCCAAACATGTGCTTCACAGTTGATGTCCAGAGTACCTCGTCCAGCGTACCCTGTCCAAAGCACACCTCATTGGCGATTGCCTTTGCGGTGATAGGGTGGTCTCCGGTGACCATATAAACCCTGATCGACGCCTGCAGTTGCCACAGTTGCAGCACTGTCAGCCGACAAGGTCCGGTTGGCCGTTTGCTTGCATCATGATCCTTGGCCGTACCTATCCTGGATTTCACTTCATAAGGGGTCCAGACCACTTCTTCACAGGTGCAAACGTCTCCAGGCTGTCTCAGATTTTGTGAAAAATTGGACAGGCCCATCCCCAGCCCAACGAACGGTACACAGCCCCACACGCCACAGCAATGCACACCCTTAAAGGCACAGATCCACAGCCCCACAGTCCCACAGCGCACCTGATTGCAGCGCTGGACGGCCTCTGGGACACCAGGTCGAGGGGGATCCATCAAAGACAGCAGCCCAGCAAAAGTGAGACCATTGATTGGGAAGTTGCGTTTGCCGCCTGGCTCCTCAGCAAAAGGGTAGTCGAGTGCGTAGCCGTCCAGATTCCTGCAAAGTTTGACCGGGTCAAACATTGACCAGGTTGACGCGGACAATACAGACTGTACCAGAGAGTGTCGAAGGCTAACCAGAGCGGGATCAGCTGTGCAGATGTGATTACTGCTTTTAAAGACAGTCAGACACAGTCAGATGCTGTAAAACCAAGTTGATGGCCCCGAAATCGTCACATCCCATCCCATCCCATGCCCATGCCGAGCCAGCATGCGCACCTGTATGCGAAGCCCAGCACACGCTCCCCCAGGCTGCCCAGCTTCTCATACGCGGCCTGGAACTTGTCGGTCCATTCCTTGGTCACTGCCTGCTCTGTGCCGTTGATCATGATCCTGCTGCACAGCGCCCACACCTGCAAGTGTGGTGCATGCATGCACGCATGCAGGCACGCAGCATGCTCAGGTAAGAGACCAGTGCTATGGTTGGTTGTTGGTCAGACTGATGACGGGGTGCCGGAGCTGAAATGGAGGTGGGCAGACCTCAAAAGCAGTTTCCAAAACCTCAGCTGAACGATGCATGATGTCGTTTCTGCTATTTACTATGATCTGAACCCTTGTCCTCATACCAGCTGCGGGTCATGCCAAGCTCTCAGATCGTACCAAAACAAGCCATATACAACAGCCACATGCCTCCACTATCCGCCACAACCCACCTTTTCGGGAGCGCCCTTGAGCAGCAGCAGGGGCACAGTGCTGCCCGCCTCCTTGTCGTGGTGGATGGACAGCTGCCACTTGTTGGTGGAGTTGAACTTGATCTCAAACAGCTTGGGCAGCGCAGACCTGCAGCCAGGGATAGACCGTAACAATCAAGGCCAGTCAACGATACCTCCATTGTTGTGCACCTTGGCATTGCACCAGCCCATTGGGGTGAAGCACTTCATTCCTGTCCCGATTTCAAACGATTCCTAAGTAGTGTCAAAGGACCAGGTGCAGCTAGTCTGAGCCTGCAGCTAGTCTGACTATCTGCTAATTAGGCCCACCTGTACTCCTTGGCGTCGCGCAGCACCTGCACCATCTTGATCAGGCCGCTCTCACTCGCATCACCCGTGCACTGCATGCCCAGCAGGTCAAAGTCAGCTGCAACGCAGCGCACAGCATGCACAGCAGCGGGATGGTCAGGGGCAATCCAACGAGAGGCTAAGCAGGCTGCCGTGACCAACGCTGCTGCTGCAATCCAACACACATGCTCTAAGCGTAACACCTCCCTATCTGCAAATCTATGCTGCTAGGATGCCCCCAGCTGCACACACATGGTGCAACGATCACATGCTGCAAACCGCTACCCAGCTGCAGGGCTGGCATCAACACAAGCAGCAGCACAGCTTCTGACTGAGCTGACAGGATCAGCAGCCCCAGCACGAACCCTTCTGCATCTCAGCGCCCAGATCCAGCAGGGGTGCTGCAGGGTCCATGGAGTTGGTGGACACCACGAACTCCGAGTTGTTGCAGCTGCGGCCAACATGCAGCGCCAAAGCCAACAGGCAACAGTCAAAGCCACAGGCAACAGTCAAAGCCACAGGCAACAGTTGTAAGCCCCGGATGCAGGGGTCATCAATGAAGCCGATTAGGGACATGCAGTGCCTCTAGCAGTAAATGTCATTACAAGTCGAGTCACAGAGTCACTCGAAGTGTGTAAGAACCCCAGCAGCACGGGTGTGCTTGATTGGATGGCCATCTGGGCCCCACACTCACATTGTAGCGACCTTCTGCAGCATCTTGAATGTTGCTGCCTCAGGACTGTACTTGGTCCACCCGTGGAAGCCTGAAGGAAGGGCGCGCAGGCACCATGCCAGCTCATCTTCAGCTCATGCGAAGCGGCTCATGTGAAGCGGCTGGCACATGCAGCAGGGTGCCTGATACGTGTAGGCGGGGGTGCCTGGCAGGGTGCCTGGTGTGAAATCATCAAGGAAGGGTAGAGGAGGCTTGGGCCAGAGCTGGGATGGCTGTACTGGACGGTCCCTTCCTTATTTATTTTATTATACCTGGCCTAGTACAACAGCCCTATTCGCACTTTCCTTTGACCTGCCACAACCTCACCCTTGGCATCTGGGTCGGCCATCATCTCCTTGTACTGCACGAGGTTGCGGGGCGCGGGGATGTCATGCAGCTCGTTGTCGTACCTGCAGGGTAGGCAGTACAGTGGCGTGCAGCAGTACAGTGGTGCCAAGCAGTGCAGTACAGTGGTGGCTCACGTGTGCAGGTGCGGCTGTAGTGCTATGGTGCTCAGTGAATTGCGCTCAGGCCAGGTGTCCCAGCTCGGTAGCTGCTCAGTAGCTGCCCAGCATGCAGCTCTTGCCAAGGCTTTCACCATGCTTGCTGTCAGGTGCCTGCTGCGGATGCCCCACGCACCAGCAGTGCTGCACCGTCATTCGGTTCTGAGTCAGGGTGCCTGTCTTGTCTGATGCAATCACGGTGGTGCAGCCCAGTGTCTCCATGCCCTGTGGGTCACACACATCACACATCACAGATGCACTTGCGTGCCCACACGTGGGGTCTTACAATGTGCAGAGTGACGAAGTGCACTTGAAGGGGCTCTGGCACTTGTGGGGCTCGAGCCCCAGATCCTGCAAGCGTGTCTGTCCAGCCCAGCCCAGGTAGCAGAGCAGGCTGCAACAATGCAGCTGGCCGCAGACCGCACCTGAAGGTTCTTCACCAGCATGTTGCGTACGTGCATGCGCTTGGCGGTGAGCGCCAGCGCAACAGTCAGCGTGCACAGCAGGCCCTCGGGCACCGTGGCCACAATGACGGAGATGCAGTACACGAGGGACTGCGAGGCGCAGTACAATGCAGGCACAGGTGCAGGTACAGGTGCAGTATGAGTTAGGTCACACAGCACTACGAGTGAGGTACAAGGGACACAGCAGTCCATCATCACAGCAGTACAAGCAGTATGATGGCTGGGGAGAGCACCTGCTGCAGCAGCGCATGCTGGCGTGCCTGTTTGCATGCTGACTCTGGGAAGATCTGGGAAGGCGCTACACCATCAGCATGCCTCCCGTCCGCAATAGCCCTGCACACACCTGCACCGCCGTCTGCACACCCAGACCCAGGCCCACTCCCAGGAAGGTCACACCCAGGATGACTGCGATGACTGTGATGAAGCTGCACAGCAGGAGTGGGTGCAGCAGGAAAGGCAGTCCGTGAGGTCACATACAGCCAGGTCAAGTTCAAGGTCTCCTAAGATCAAGGTCGAATCCAAGGCGGAGGTGAAGGTGTTCAATTTCAGAAAAGTTCTTCGTCAAGATCCAAGCTCGAACGTCCAAGGTCCAAGGTCGAGTAAGGGCCAAAGGTCAGCGACAAGGCCAGGCGGCAAGGACTGCATAACACTGGCAGTAGCCGACAGAGTGCCAAGCAGCGCCCAGACCAGAGGCGCTCAATGAACTCCAACACGTGCCCCTGGTGCCAATGTGCCAACTCACAAGATGAAGCGGTCGACTTCGCGCATCAGGGGCGGTTTGTTGTCACCCTGGGACTCTGTCGTGAGGCCTGCAATCTGGCCCATGACCGTGTTGTCTCCAGTGCCAACCACCAAGCCCTTGCCGTGGCCTGACACAACGATAGTGGAGAAGAACTGCAGGGGGGTGGGCAGGAGCAGAGGGGACAGAGCACACCATTGACATGATTTGCATGATGATAAACATGCATGCGAGTCGGCTAGACGAGAGCAGGGCACAGCACAAAGGATAGAGTCCAGGTCAGCAGAGCATGAGTGAGCAGAGCACAGATGAAACAGCTGATCCAGCGAACACATCTGGTACGTGGTAGAGGTTTCCAACAAACAGCTGGGGGATGGGCCACACGCAAAAAATGGGGAACACAACAGTTGCGTCTGCAGCATATGATGAGCAAATCTACATCACGGTGGCACATCCAACGCCCCGAAAGGAACTTGCACGTCACACTTTCATGCCCCTCAGCTGCCCCTCCAGTCTCCACCACAGTGCAAGTTGGGCCAGCTGCAGGACAAACGCACCATGAGGTTGGATGCCTCGATCGCGGGTGTCTTTGCCCTTTTCTCGTGGTGCTCATCACCATTGGGCTCACCAGCCACCGGAGGCCCATGCGAGTTGTCCAGCAGCTGCACTGTGCGGTCCTGTGCCTCACTCTCCCCGGTAAGTGATGAGTTGTCCACCTGCGGTGGGTTTGACCAGTCAGGAGGGCAGTGTTTGACGAGCAGTTCACCAGAGGCATTTCACCATCCAGCGGTAGACCCAAGCCGTCATAGACCAGCTGCAGCAGCTGGGAAACCATGGAAACCATGTGTTGACCAGTTCTGTAAATGCCTGCTGCTAGCGGTCAGTTGTAGGTGTTGGTTTGATACTACTACTTTGGCTTCAGCTCTCCAGCGTGCTATTCCTGCGGATGGTGTGTGTTCCTGAACAGGTACTTCAGGACTACCACGAGAATACTAGTTGCAACTGTGTAGGCAGTAATCAACACATATATTGCTTGTGTACTGCCCTTGTGGCACCGTTGTACAGTTGGGGCAGGTGCACGCACCTTGAGGTTGTACGCGTCAATGACCCGCAGGTCAGCAGGCACCTGGTCTCCCTCCTGGAACTCCACGATGTCACCTGCAGATGCGAGGGGCAATCGTTTATAGGTCAATGGTGAGCCACCTGAAAGGCTTGTGCTGGTTCTGTGATCAGTACGACAGTAGACATCATGCTGCATGGCATGTGGGGAAGTGGCATGGTCAAAGCCTGCCTCTAAGCCGCGCAGGCTGTACCGCCCAATCCAGTGCATCCACATCAATCAGACCCAAGCATATGCACGTATTCATCACTCCCATCCTTCACCATTGAACCCTGAGCTCTGATCTCACATCAGTCACATGAGCAGGACAGGCACATTGCAGCAGCCAACAGCAGCAGGTACTGTGACAGTGAAGATCCAAGTCCAAGAAGAGCCTCACCTGGCACGAGCTCAGATGCGTCCAGGATTGTGTTGGCGCCATCTCGCAGACACTTGCACTTCTTGGGAACCAGGTTCTTGAAGCCCTGCGGCGTGCGAGTAGTGTGGTCCGGGCCAGCAGCGATGGACAAACCTGCCCCAGGGATACAGCCAGCCAGCCAGCCAGCCAGCCACAGCAGCCCACCAGCATTTACAGGATTGCAAGCAGCACACGCCAGCTGCTATGCTTGTGCACACTCCAAGGCACGCACATTCATGATGGCATTGCTCTTGGCCTCTTGGTAGTAGGAGAAGGTTGAAGAGATGAACACCACAGCTGCGCACGTGTACAGTGAAGGGCACACATACCAACATGAGAGCTCAGGCAATAACCACAAGCAATAGCGAATAATTTCATTCACAAATGCATGGGGTTGGTGCCCCGTAGCCCTTGTGGGCCAGCCCATGCTTGGCATCGTGGGCGGCAACAGCAGTGTCAGCATGCATGCTTGCTTGAGGGTCACGCTGCAAGCAACGCTCAGCACCACGCACCTTCCAGCACGATCCCCAGATACAGGTTGCTGGCATCTGACTGGTCCAGTCCATAGGCAATGAAGCACAGGATACCTGCACCACAGCAGGGTGGGTGCATTAACCAGAGGAAAAGAATGAGACATGGTGGTGTTGGGTTGACGTTCAGCAGCATACATCAGGAAGGGCACGTAGGTAGAGTGCTTGGCCCAACGCAAATGCAGCAGCCAACTACAACCAGATTGGCAGAAAGCGAGACGTACCGCCTACGATGAGCGGGACGGAGAAAAAGTTGGCGTACTGCACGTGATGGGCAGTAGCAGCACCAGTAGCAGCAGCAGCAGCAGGTGAGGCTTTTGGCATCAGCCTCCTCGTGCATCTGTATGCCTAGTATGATGGTTCAAAGGCATGCATGTACGTTTCAATTCTTGGCGTACCGCCGCAGTGTGTGCGCACCTGGTGCTGCGCACGACACTCAATCTATCATAGGGGTGCAGCACACCTGGTATAGGTACAGCAGCCATGGTGGTGTGATGACCTGCGGTGCAGGGCAGGGCGCATGGCAGGGCAGGTCACGCTCTGCATGCATGGAGGTCACTCTTCGATTACGACCCTCGAGGTGAGCGAATGAATGTGTTGCGCCTTTGTGCATTCGCCCATGTGCATGCCATGTTGTTTGGGCCGGAGTGTCGTGTCAGCGCATGGAGAGGCACGGACGGCGTGCAGCTGCTGGAACTTCTTGTATGGAATGTGAACGTTGGTGCGAGCATTTGCAGGCATCTGCATGAAGGCACCGCTGAGCAGACATGCCCCTGTGCGTATGCTCCCCGCCGCACGGCGCCAATCGCTCGCTGTATGGCTGGCACATGCTTGGTCTGCATCTGCATTAACACGACCTGCTGATGCGCTGGCCTGGCTGGTCAGCCAAGCTGTGGCACACTGTGCGTCTACATCGTCCTGCATGCGCGCATGCCTGCTGCTGTCCTGATCACAACCCCACGCTCCTCCAGAAGCCACTCACTGGGGGCTTCAGCCTGCATGCGGGCACACGCAACCATCACAGGGGGCCAGCCTAAGTACGTACAGGACATTCCATGCGCCATGTGACATGAGCAAAGCCAAAGCCAGGGACCCGATGCCGAATGCAGCGCTCGTCCACTCACTTGTTCCAGCCATGTTTCGCGCGAAGCTCTGACACCTGCACAGAACTTAACCCTTTCGCAGGATCGACGTTGTGATGGCTGAAAACCTGTTCCAGCTCCCAGTCGTGTTCAACTGCGCGTGTGGTGCCAATGCGCCATCATCCAGAAGGGAAGGGGGTGGTACGCGGTGCACGAGTGCCATACTGCCCGAGCTACTCACCTATAGGGACATCTTTTCTGCTTTCTGCGGCCTGGTCCGCGTTGTCCTTTCCCAAGCAACCCATCAGCGAGTGCGTGGAATTCAGCAGGGTTTGTCGCTGCTATTCAAGGCGAACCCATAATGCGCTTCAGTATATGCAGATCGATTGGGGCTCCTGCGTAGTTGGGGATTAGTCTTTGTGGGATGTGAATGGCTCACCGTACTTGATGCCCGTCACAGAAGAAGCTGTGTCGGGTGAGGCCTCAACAAAGTCCCAGCATTCAGCAACAGCTGCATATTCCTGATATGACTGAAGCAGCAGAAGTGAAGATCCAAGTCAGCCAGGGGCCAAAAGCATCCTGCACATCATGGCTCGTGACGCTGCCGTCACGAGCAGCTGCTGGCCTCAAGGCTAACTGGCGCTATTTGGGTGCGTCCTGAAGTATAGTTTTATAACCCTACTAACCATGCACAAAAGCTGGGAGGTCCACTCGCCAACGCTGCGCAAGCTGCGTCGTAACCTCTAGCTGCGAGTATGCGCATACGTTTCTGGATGGCACCAGCCCATGCGCGCCATGCGCTGTTGTATGCTGTGCTGGGCGCGACAGCACATGCACATACCCTGCTGCTTCCTTGTGTGGATGGACGTACGCAGTCGCTCAGACAATATGGCTGTGCCTGTGGTACGCGTTCATCTCTGCTTTCTTCGTGGCCCTTCTGGAGATTGCAAAGGCCGTGCGCAAACAAAACTACCTGAGTAAGCATGGGTGCACGTGCGCCTCTGTGCATAATGTATACAGTGCATGGAGCGCCTACCTGCATCATGATCACGTGCATGCAGCCACAGGTAGCCTGGCGGGATGTGTATTGCTTGTAGCCGCACGTGGGCCATGCAGCAGCCATGCACCTCTCCGTGGTTTGCTCGAAACACACGCCAGCTGTCCCTGCTGACCCTGTCCTTATCCCTGCTCACGTGGTAATTCTGGCACCTATCCTGCCTGCACGCGCAGCTGCACAGCAGTCACCGCTGCGGAGAGATGACATCCCACAGTACACTGACCAGCCAGAGTACCCCTGGGTTGCGATTGCCAGGGCGCTGAATAAAGAGCTCTGAGTTTGGGGATATGACGAGGCAAGAAACTCAATCAGTTTGATGCCGCTGACCTGGCACTGGATGATGTGTGCCGCA
>BDCZ01000018.1:29637-40292 GCA_001662365.1 Chlamydomonas applanata | reverse complement strand
CCCCCCCCCCCCCCCCCCCCCGTGTGCCCAGCTTGCATCGTTCATCCTCAGCCCCTTCATCACAAGTGGACTGGCCTGGCACTGGGGTGCCTCAGGCTCTCAGCCGCCGGTCACTCACATCTGCAGGCTTGGGGTGTGCGGTGTAGGGCACCGACACGCTACGGTCACCCTCTGTGATCACAATGTTGCTGCCCTGCACCGACACCTTGGCGCCCCATGTGCCATGCACCTGCAGGCAACGGAGTAGTGGGCGCAGAAGAAGTAAAGATCAACGCTCGAGTGTGCGGGCTACAACAGCCACGCACCACTTCAGTTGCATGTGTGCATGCGCCTCTTTTTCATGAGCATGCGTTGTACGGCTGGGCAGTACGTAGGTGCAGCGGCTGAAAGGCAGCAGACAGCAGCAATCCATGAGGGCATCACACACAGAGTCATACTGGATGAGGTACGCGCAGGACTCGATGGCAGTGATGTCGTTGAACTGCAAGCAGCACGAACGAGTGTGGTGCATGGGCAGCATGCCACGGGGGAGGTCCGCATGGAAAATGGGGTGTACTTAGAAACGTCCAGCCCCAAATCAGCCGACTCGTCTTCCGCAGCCCCACCCGGATCCTGCCATCGCAGCATCACGACACTGCTGCACTTACGTGCGCAATCTCGAACACGTCAGGCCTCTGCCAGGCCAGCCTGAGTGCGAGTCGCCCGATGCGACCCAGGCCGTTGATGGCGACCTTCTTTGGAGCCATTTATGTGTTTCTGGATGAGGACGAAACAAGCTGTGGGCCGGGGAGGTACACAGGCAAACAATAATATAGCAATCTGTGAGCTAATTGGCACCAGATGATGACGAGAAAAATATCTCATCTCGCTCCTACGCCTGTGAGCTTCCGGTGAGTTCGGGCAATATATGCCAGACCTACAAGTCCAGATTCTTAAACTCACCAAGAACCAAGACACCACGCTAGGTTGATGTTATCCGTGCAGCTTTTATACCATCTGGCGGCAGTTTTGCAGCCAGAGACCGCAAACCCTCATGAACACGCAGATGCCCGTAAAAAGACAAATTACATACAAATTCTGTGGAACACTGATCGCTAGTTAATTGTGCTGCTCCCCAAGGGGTAGAGCTCCAAGGTCGACCTTGCGCAGCCACAGGCTGCGACATTGTAGGTACGCTCCTGCGCAGCAGAGTCCTTCACAGGGTGCGTGCAGCTGCACAACTTGCTATAGCACATGCTGGAGCATCTTTCCTTGGCATGGACTGAGCATGCAAGGCGGACAGCCCCATATACCTCGTTCCGCCGTGCGTCTTCAAACTCACTGCTGTGGGCCTTGAACGCAATCCCAGCTAGCACCTTTGCCTGCTCCTGGTTGCAGTTGCAGCATCACAAGGTGCCTACGACCAAGATGGCAGCCTCCGGCACAGCACAGCCAGATGCTTCCACCACTGCCAGTCAGCCAGCCCTCCATGGGCAGGAGGCAGGTGCGACAGCAGTCCAGTCGCCAGCCCCAGATGCAGGATGGCCAGCAGCAGTCAGTCCACCTCATGTACATGTCACTATGGACGCAGACGATCAGCTGACTCATGACAAGTTTGCCGGCACAGCAAGCACAGACAGCGATGCACAGGGCGACCTTGGGCAATCAGGCACTGGCGATGGTGCAAAGACAGTACTGGAGCTGGGCCCTACCCAGGTGCTGGCTGCAACAGCAGGGGACCCTGAGACAGGCAAAGCTATGACCCGCATGGATGAGATGAAGGCCCGGTTCTCAGCCCTCAAGCCCTTTGTCATCATCTCAGTTTCTTACCTCCTGTTCACGACCACGGACGGCGCGATCCGCATGATCGTATTGCTGCACGCGTACAACGCTGGCTTCACCGCCATGTGGGTTTGTAGTGCCAGCTGTGACGATGTGTACCGCCCGGACCCAGGGGGGTGGGGCGGGACAGTGCCTGCTGGCCAGGGCTCAAGGACCACAGGGAGAATTGAGGGGTGGCCAGGGGTCTCTGCTTGGGAGGCCTGGGTGCAGCCTCGGTGGGCCACAGCGTGCAGAGTTAGAGAGTGCACCTGCTTGTCTTGTGCAACCTGCCATTCCGTCGCATGACTCGACCCTTCCACTAGCCCGCACATTCATCATTCCAGGCCATGTTTGACTGCGTTTGACCGCGGTTTGACCGTGGCCGCAGGCAAACCGCCATCATGTTTTCCGCGTATGAGCTAGCCGGGGTGTTCACCAACCTAGCGGCAGGCATGCTGGGTGCGTGGCGAATTCACAGCTTTCGCACATGGCTTGGTGACTGGATATAATATGCACGCACAAACAATCATAATAATAAACGCGGCGTTGCTCGCACAAGCGGACTGGGTTACGCATGCATGGCAAATTGGCAATGCACCTCGATACCTCAGTGCCTTGCACCCTCCAGGCATGCACAACTGCATGTGCTGCACTGCTGCAGGCGCCACCGCCAAACCACTCCAGAGCAAATGTGCAGTCACTGTGTTGCATGCCACATCTGTGTGCCGCCTGTAGGGGCGCGTTGGGGCATCAAGACAACACTGCTAACAGGGCTGAGCTTACAGATCGTGGGCATCAGTGTCTTGTTTGCATGGCAAGACAGCTGGGGGCAGCCAGGTGTGTGGGGCCGGGCCAGCTGTGCTGGTCCTAGGTTGAAGTAGTGGTGGATTGCCTAGTTTAGGGAGCTGTACTGCCGCCTCAGGAACTGTATTGCCTGGGCGCCCGCATGCAGCACTGTGCTCAACACCAGCCTGGGTTCGAGACGCGCCATGTGCAAGCTGCTGCCCTTGTGTTGGTTTGCCACCGCTTGCATGGTGCCGACCATGCACAACCATGCGCCACCATGCAGGCCAGAAGTGGAAGGGCATCCTGTTCGTCACCTTTGCCCAGATGCTGTGTGGCATCGCCAAGGACCTCACCAAGCTGGGTGAGTGGCCGAGGGGTGATGCAAGACGAGACGTGCCCGGCTGTTGTTGCTGTGCCCGCACTGCTCGGCAACCAGTGTATGTCTGCAGGAGCACGCTGGCGTGCGCCTCCGACCAGCTGCTGCCTTGTGCACTGCACGCTTGCATGTCAGGCGCTGTCACGTGCTAGGTTTTTTTGCTACAACTTGCCTACTGCGACCGCCTCACATGCGCGTGCGTATGATCTTTCAGAGGCCCAACGCTTGTGTTTCTCTGCCCCCCTCCCACGTACCCTGCAACCTCCACTCAGCCTGTGCTGATCACCACCCGATGCACGTGCCCTCCTGGGTCATAGGCGGCAAGACCGTGACCAAGCTGGTCACCCCCGATGAAAAGCAGACCGCCCTGTTCAAGCTCGTGTCACTCATCACTGGATGGAAGAACAGCCTCAAGGGTGCCGGCTACTTCCTTGGAGCTGCCTGCATTGCGTTCAACTACTACTTTGCACTGGCGGTGCTGCTGCTGCTCATCGGGCTTGCCATGCCCTGGGCGGCCACGGGTGCGTTTGACTGTTTGTCTTGCCGGTGCCCTGATGAATCTGCTAATAATAATAATAACACGGCGTTTCACAGATGTGTCACAGATGTGTTGAACCTGCTGACTGGTGGCATATGAGCCATAGCTACAGCTCCACGTCCTGCGCATTTGTTGCTTACTTGCATGCGTGCTTGCATGCATGCCAACCTTGCACTCCCGCCCCTTCAGGTTTGTCCAACCAGCTGGGCCGCGCACGCAAGGAGAACCTGGGCCTGGCCAAGATCTTCAAGCAGAACGCCAACATCAACATGCTGTCGTTCTCACGCTTCTTCCTGTTTGGATCGCGTGACCTGTGGTTCGAAGTGCCCCTGCCGTTCTTCCTGCGCAACACGCTGCAGGTGTGTGGGGATATGGTGTCTTGTGTAGGCAGTGGTGGTGCCAGGTGTCTGTTGCGTGGTTATGGTTGTGGTTACACAGGCTGAGGCGCAACGCACACTGGAACAGCGAATACGGCCAAGGAAAGCCGGCCTAGCCTGCAAAAAGGGGAAAGGAGACGCAGGAGGAACGTGGCACGGCGTGCATGCCTGCCTACTGACATGCAGGCACATTGGCACATCATTTGGTGTTGATTGGTATTGGATGCGCACTCAATCCAACACAGCACACACGGCACCTGCAGCCAACATCAGCAGCCACCACCAGCACCACAAACTCAGGTGATGCCCCAAGTTGTGTTCCCAACTACTCTTTCCCAACCCTTCTGCTCGCAGGGCCTAGGGTGGTCACGCCCCCTCACGGGGCTGTGCCTGGCGCTGTTCATCATCTTTTACGGCCAGGTGCAGTCGTGGACGCCCCAGACCGTGCTGGGTCCCCTGCGGCAGTCCCCTGCCAACAAGTGGGCGGCGCTGCTGTGGTGCGCGCTGCTCGTCGCCGCCCCAACCTTTCTGGGTGGCATGGTGCAGGTGGGTGCAGGCAGGGGATACTGGGGGTGGGGACATGTGGCAGCTGGGATCATGGACCGGCCGAGTGCAACAGCGTGTACCGCAGCATCAGCGCTCTCCATCCAATGTGAACATGGGTGTGAACATGAGTGTGGGAAGGGGGCGGCTGGCGC
The DNA here is from genome assembly GCA_001662365.1 of Chlamydomonas applanata. Classification (NCBI taxonomy): domain Eukaryota; kingdom Viridiplantae; phylum Chlorophyta; class Chlorophyceae; order Chlamydomonadales; family Chlamydomonadaceae; genus Chlamydomonas; species Chlamydomonas applanata. The sequence continues at coordinate 35,717 of BDCZ01000018.1, read as the reverse complement.
ACACTGGCAGCTGCTGCCACCCACGCTGCGCGCCGTCCATGCCCCCAGTTGCTCCAGGGGCGTGTGCACTCCGTCTGTCTGACTGGCTGTACTGCATACTGCTGCCGCGCTGCCTCTTGTACCCGCAGTCATCCACGACTTTCCGTGACCACGACGTGCATGGCATGATCGCGGTGCTGATTTGTGGGCTAGCTATGTACTGCATCCTCTTCGCCATCAACAGCTCCATCCATTCCTACCTCATTGTACGGTGTGTGTGGCTGGAGGGTGTGTGAGCCATGTGAGTTTAACTGCACTGAACTGGAGTGCTGTGGATCTGGCCGGATCTGGCCACAGTGTGCACGACAGCAAATTCAGGTGCAGCCAGCTGGCACCTCGAGGGAACCATGTTGTGACACGTGCTGTGCAGACAGACTTGCTGACCCGCTCCTGCTGATGACTGATTGTGGCTGTGCATACCGAAATGCTGCCACAGGTATGCTGAGGGTGACAAGGTGGCCATGAACATCGGGTTCTACTACATGGCAAATGCACTGGGGCGACTCACAGGTAAGGGAGTGAGGGGCAGTGATGGGGCCCAGTGGCTGTTAGTGCTGCTGCAGGCGGCTGCCACAGCCAACAGGTGGCTGGTGGCTGTGTCCTTGGACGCGCAGCCGCACGCATTTATGGAGTAGGTTAGGCTGGCAGTTGTGTGATGGTGTTGTTCATGAGTGAGAAACAAATGAGATCCCCCGCCTGTGCCAACGCTGTGATCCTTCTGTGGAGGCTGATGTACAACCACACGCCCCACATGCGTTGCCTTATGACTGTACTGCTGCCTTATGACTGTACTGCAGGCACGCTGGTGTCAGGCGCGCTGTACAGCTACGTGAACCCAGACAATGTGCTGGATGGCTTTGCTGCGTGCTTCTGGGCGTCTGTTGGCTTCGCGGCCACCAGCGGTGAGTGAGTGGATAGGGGTCCGCATGTAGGTGCCTGGCTCTGGCTCTTTCCACACCTGGCCTCGGGGTCGTGTGCGCTCCTTCTCAGTTCTCCCCACCTTGGCCATTACACGACTGTGTGCTGACATGCTGCCACCCACTGCCCTTTTGACCGGACATGCATTCGTGTGCACTGCACCTCTGCCGCATGCAGCCGCCATCGACTGGTTGCTGAAGGACGATGTGGGTGGGCTGCGTTGTGGGGCCTGCCTCACCCTGGTGCCCCCACCACCTGGGGAGGTGGACGGCAAGGCAGCTGCTGAGGTGGAGGTGGACTGAGGCAGATGCAGATGGATGCAGCAGGGCTCGTGTAGCAGGGTGCACCCAGCCCCGCAGAGGTGCTGCAAGCGTGCCTCGTGTAGGCGGCGTTGTTTGTCACGTCACGTCATGTGAGCGCCCATGGTCATAAACGTGCAGTGTCCATGGTTGTGGGAATGATTAGGTACTGATGAGGAATGTAGGGCACTGCGGCAGGCCATGAATGCGGCGAGGGGACAAGGTGGATTGGGTGCTCAGCCCGCCATTGGTACCGGCAGGCGGTACGCCGCGCACGCCGGATGTATGAGGATGCCAAAATGGATGAGATGGTGCAGTCCTGGTATGAGCGATCACACCGTTTTTGGCGCGCCTTCCACGGCGAGAAAAGCGCTTGTCTGCTGAGTGACATGGGGGAGTGGACCGCGTACTTCAGGGCTCTCCTCAACGCAAACCTCGAGGGCAGGTACTTTGGCAAGTCATTTGAGGCACATATGCAGCGCCATGCACTGCAGCGCCATGCACTGCTATTCCCCACCTGGTTAATGGATGCGAATGACTGGGCAGCACTGGCTGAGCAAGGCCACAAATCCTCTATACCTGACCTTGTCATGGTGTGCACATCTGATGGGGGGCAATGGGACACCAGGGCCCCGACAGACACAGCACATGTGTATCTGGTGGAGGTGAAGTACTGCCGCGACACGAACCCCACTGATCAATTGCAACACGCCCAACTGCAACACGCTGCCCTCATGCAAAGGCTCCGTGATGAGGGTTACACCAACGTACGCCTGCTGCCCGTCCTGCTGGGCATGAACGGGGCGATGTACCGCATACATACCAAACAGCCACTCCTCGACCTAGGCGTCAGTAGGGAGGCGGCCGACAAGCTTCTAGATAAGTTGCACAGACATGCAGCAGTGACAGCAGGGTCCATCGTAGCCACCCGCAGGCACCTCGAGAGAGCCAAAGGTGGATACGGCTAACCACCCCCCCACACACACGGAGTCATTAAGCGCCGCTTCATTCATGGAAGTGGTGGTGCAGCGAGTGGATGGCACGGGACGCGCCCGCGTCAGCGGCCTCGTTGCCGAGCACAGCATCATGGGCTTTGACCTTAAGCAAAGACACCAAGTAACCAGCTTGGGCACATTGTAGGAGCAGCCCGCGGATGCGGTCAAGGAGGTCGCGGTGCTGGTGTTCAGCCAGGGTGGCTGGCGCGTAGATGGACCGACGGACCAGGTAGATGCTGCACTGGCTATCCGTACAGACGGAGACGGGCGTGCGGGCATAGGGTGCAGTGGTGTCGGGGTCATCCGCGCACAGGAGGTCGGTGTACGTGCGCGGAGGCGGGACAAAGGGGGGTGGCGGAGGGGGCCGCGTCCGTGCGCGCAAGAGATGGTGGAGGGCGGCCGCTATGCCGGACAGCTCCGCGCGAGTGATGGTGCGGGTGGTGCCGCTAACGAGTGCGGAGCACTGACAGGGGGCGGCGGTGGGACCCAATCGAGATGTAAATCACACTTTCGGAGGCTCCCAGCAGGAGCGCGCTCCCGCCCTGATGATAGCACTGGCGCCCTTAGATCAGCTATATTTAAGGCCATGCGCGAGTGGCAAGCGAGATTCGTACCCGCAGCAAAGAGCCCTAGATCGGTCAGAGGCTTCTAGCGATTCCTCCGAGCATAGTAGCTTCCGTGTACACTTGTGAACAGCCACTAAGCTGAGGCGCCCCATTGCTTGTCGCCACTCCACCTTCTCCTCCATGATGAACACATGGGAGTGCGCACATTATATATGCAAGCGTGACTAACCCCCGCCTACACAAGGGGCTTCCAGGATATTTACGGAAGCCCCTAACGACAGCTGGTGGCAGCATGCACACTGTGCATGCACGTGCAGCATCGCCAGCATGCACGTGCAACATACAGGCAGGCCTGCACATGAGGTTGAGGTTGCAGCTGACATGCTGCAGCCTTGATGGCGCATTGGCGGGTTGCCTGGTTTGACGAAGGAGAGCTGTGGGAAGGCACGGTCAAGGGGTGCAGACAGGGGGATGGGTACTACATAGTTGACTTACGCACTAGTAAACTGCTCATGCAGCTGTGCTAACACTCGCAGCATACATATGTGCAGTTGCTTGCAGCCATACACACCACCAGACGACAGAGTTGCCGCAAGTACAATATTCGTCGTATCAACCTCGTATCATCACAGGCAGTGTATCGTATCGTACCGAATCGTATCGTACCGTATCGTATCCTGCAACCTTGCACAGCTTGCATGCACAACCTGGTGTGTGCAGCTGCATGCAGAGCAGGATGGTGGTAACAATAGGGATATGTGTGAACTGCAGGCATGTTCAGTGCTGTGGTGTGTGTGGGGAGTATCCATTGTGAGCTCGCGTGGGGTGAGACTAGAGATTTGAGGGCAGCACACCCTTGGCAGGGTGCTTTTGGGTGCGCTGGGCGAACTGCAGTCTGTCAGTCAGTCTGAGTGCTAGGGCAGAGCTGTGGCCGGTGAGCTCCACCTACCAGCAGCCAATCTGAGTTGAGATGGGTTAATCTGTAAGCTGTATTGTGTCCCATGCGGCAGTGTTTTCTCTCCTCCTTATGTCCCACGGCTCGCACAGCACAAGCGCAGCTGAGGGGTAGCTCAGCAACGCGTCATGATGTTGATTCTGTGGTGGTGCTGTGAATAGGAGCTGCGTCCAACACACACACACACACACACACACACACACACACACACACACACACACACACACACGCGCGCGCGCGCGCGCGCACACACACACTACAGCACACATGAGGCAACCTAGTATTCAACTGCACATTATGTGGGGGTTGCTATGGGCTGATGAACCAGCTAGCAGGCGAGGAGGTAGGTGGCTCAAAGCAAACCGCCACCTTGGACTCAACCACAGTAGGAACATAGGGCATACAGAAAAACATGTGGCATCTGGAACATTCGCACTTCACGTAAAGCATGGTGTAAGTATACCAAAATAAAGCGGCAAGACCAATCTGTGGTGTACAGCCCAGCACATCCCCATAACATAAGCGAATTGCCCTACCGAAAACTAAGATGGACATCAAAGGAGCTCAGCCCGCACCGTTGAGTGCCTGCATCAAGCAGCTGCTCTCTGATGCATTTGACATCCAAGCACGCCTGCCTGAACTGCGTGGCAAGCGCGTGCTGCTTCGAGCAGACCTGAACGTGCCCTGCAAAGGCGGTGTGGTGACCGACACCTCCCGCATAGATGCCGTGCTTCCAACAATCAAGCTCCTGCAGGGTGCAGGTGCCAAGGTGCGAGGCGATGCATTTTTGGTGCTTCCGGTTTGCGATTCGTGCCAAGGCTCATGCACGGTTTTTGGTCCTACCTACAATCCATGCGCCACCTGCAGCATGCAGGCACCCAATTGACGCTGCCATGCACATCATCTAAACAAGCTCGGCTCAGCGCTCGTTGTCGCAGCATTGAAACACAGTCAGCTGCTACACACAACTGCATGCTTGCATGCGCTGGGTGCTGCAGGTGGTGATTGCGAGCCACCTGGGCCGTCCAGATCCCACCAGCCAAAGCCACGAGGAGATGGTGTGCAGTGCGAGCCTTGCACCAGTGGCGGCGGTGCTGCAGGGTAAGCAACTGGGTCAACACTGCAGGATGCGTGATGGCGGCAGGATGCGTGGCCGGCTTGGCTTGGCTTGCCTGTATAGGAGTGAGACACGTGAAGCCCGGGGCTCCTACCCTCAACACAGCAGACTCAGGGCATCAGGCAGCGCACCGGACACATGGCAGGCCACCTGCATGTGCATGCGAAGTCAAAGATCTAATGCATGCACTCCCATTAGCCTCGCCACTGAACTGAACTGCAGCCGAGGAGCAACCTCATGGATGGCTTGTCTGGCTGCACTGCCAGCAGCAGCGATGCACTGGCACAACCCTGCACCTCCTCATGCGCACACCTCCATGCGCACACACTGCTGGCGGCATCAATGTACTGAGGCACCCTTGGGCCTGCGTTTTCTCTGTGCACCCGTGCTTGTCCGCTCTGCACAGGCGCACTTCAGCCTGGGAGCTTTTCTGGGTTGGCACCAGACTGCATTGGCCCGGCCGCACAGGCTGCTGTGGCTGCCCTGCAGCCAGGCCAGGTGGGGCCGCAAGTGGAGGCACGGCATACTTGTCCGCATGGGATGCGCTGGTCGTACCGCGTGGAACATATATATATTATATATAATATATATATATAGGCTGGCGGGACGGTGCATGCCACGCAGTACTGCACGCATCATGGCCACCTGTGACTGCCCACGTTTCTTCCCCTTGGCGCACACACCACGATAGCCACCCCTTGTGCCACAGCAACCTTCTGCCGTTCTGGGTTCATGATGCCCTGATGATCTGAGTTGGGACCCGTCCAGCAAAAGTGACAGATGCATGCTGAAGCTTGAGTGGACCACATGTCCTAATGACTGCTCATGTACCCATCGGCACGAGGGGTATGTACAGCTACACACGCACACCCACAGCCACACTCACACTCACTCACACCCACCCACACCCTACCGTTCAGGCTGCCCCTGTCCATGCATTGTACCGGCATTGTACATACATATGTATGTACCGTGGTATATGTACCGTATTGTAGTATATACATCTGTAGATTACATAATATGAGATCCGGTTTGTTTGAATAGATAGAGCACACCCTATCATTCAGGCGGTGCTGCTGGAGAACACGCGCTTCCATGCTGGGGACACCGGCAACGACCCGGGCTTTGCTGCGGCGCTGGCGGGCCTGGCCGACGTGTACGTGTGTGACGCATTCGGGGTGGTGCACCGGG
>BDCZ01000018.1:0-16619 GCA_001662365.1 Chlamydomonas applanata | reverse complement strand
GGGGGGGGGGTAAGATTGCTGGGCACCAGGCCAGCTGCTCTCGCACTCGCAGCAGCACACAACGTACCACCAACCAGCCCCATTCACCATAGTGCGATGGCTTGTTGAGATTGTGCGGGCGCTTGAAGTCACCCTTGTGGGCTCTCACACACACCGTGAAGTGTGGGGCACCGTAAGCAAGGATGAAATCTATCGGCAAATTCATGTGTGAACCCTGGCAAACCCCATGCCTGCAGGGTGGAGCCCAAGGTCGCAGCCGAGGGCCCAGCCCCAGGAGACTACGAGCTGCCCCCTGCATGGCGCTCTGGCCCAGCTGTTACCATCGGTGGCAGGCCTCCTGACAAGGTGTGTAGTCTGGGGGAAGGGGGGCGGAGGGAGCGAACATGCTGACTGCCATGTGCGCGGCAGCTGCTCGAAGTCTGCCAGTTTGAAACATGCATTGGTGGAACTGTAACAATGAGCTCCTGGCTTGTGGTTGGGAAATGGCTGCCCAAGATGGCAAAGCATGCAGACACATCTGTGACACGCCGTGTTATTAATATTATTAACATGGCAAAGGTGCGTTCCTAGTGTGACCATGTGACACAATGTCTGCACCCGCAGGGCCCCCGTGATGTGTCCCCAGGCCCTGGAGAGTATGAAGTGGGGCTGCGCACCTCCCTGGAGGGGCCCGCATATTCCTTAGGTGGCAAAGCACCTGAGCGCCCCGCGCCCGATTCACCTGGCCCAGCAGACTACCAGCAGCTACCCAGGGCGGGTCAGGGCGCGCCCGCGTTCACCATCCTGCCCCGTGCGTCAGCGCCCGGCTGGGTGGCCAAGGATGCGGAGATGCTGCCAGGCCCAGGGCAGTACGACACGCAGTACGTACTGCGGCCTGGCAGCCCGTCTGCCCCTGCGTACAGCTTTGCGGGGAAACCGGTGGCGGTGCTGGCGCCCGACAGCCCGGGGCCGGGTGCGTACGACGTGCCAGGGGACCCACTGGGTCCCGGCCCTGCGTTCAGCATCGCGGGGCGCACGGCAGTGGCAGGTGCGTGGCTGGGGGCTATGCTGGTTTTGGCTGGGGGTGGTGGCATGCCGAGGTCACGTGCTTGCCGTGCTCGATGCGGCCTGCACCTGGGGAGGGTGGGTTGGGGGCACGTCATGCGATGGCTCTCAGCTGAGGCACATGTATGTGTGCAGGCACACACATATGCACACACATACACACACATGCTGCTGATCCTGTCGCGGCAGGCATCTATGCGCCATGATGGGCGTACAATGTAACCAATACACACACACACACACACACACACACATGGGCCTCTGGCCACCTCAGCTCTGCGCCCCCTGCCGGCTGCCTGCCGCTGCCTCCTGCCTGGCTATTCATCTGGTCCTTCCTCTTGTTTATTGCTTCCCACCTGGCCAGAGCCGCGCCCCGACTCACCGGGCCCCGGCGCATATGAGACAGAACAGGCGGGGCGGGAAATGGGCCCAGCCTTCACGATGGGCCTGCGGCCACGGGAACGAACCACAGAGGATGTGCCCGCGCCTGGCGAGTACGAGGCAAGTGGTGGTGCCTGTAGAACGCAGCAGAATGCATACACTCGACTACCAGCCTTGGCTTCCGGCAGGCATGCATGCATGCGCAAGCTCCACGTTGTGCAAACGACGTGGCACGCAAATTCACGCCCACATTTTGATACGGCACTGACCGCACGTGCACTTGCAGACGATGCGCTCGTCCATGACTGGCCCCGCGTACTCGTTTTCCCAAGCAAGGGAGGTAGAGAAGGTGCTAGAGGTCCCAGGCCCCGGGGCGTATGCACTGCCCCAGCCTCCTGGCGCAGGCCCGGCCTTCAGCATCCCCATCACGGGACGGGTCGCTCAGGAGCTGCCTGACTCACCAGGGCCTGGGGAGTACGAGGTGCGGGGTGTGCCTGGTTTGGACGATATGTAGTGAGTGCGTGTGTGCCTGGCATGGACACGTGGTGGTGCCTGCGGTGCTGCTGGGCCGTTGTGGGAGGGCTTCGTCTTTCCTTTGCTGTCAGGTTCACAAAGCGATGGGGCTGTATATGCATGTGTGAGGGGGCGTCTGGCAGCAGCAGCGGACTGAAAGGGGTATGTGCGTGCTGGTGTGGTATCCATGGTGCGCACGAGGCATGCCTTGGTCAAAACCTTGCAATGCTGACGGAGCCGGTGCGGGGCTGTGTGGAAGCTGATGTGCTGCTGCATGGCGCTCTCCGGGCACATGCAGGTGGGCAAGGCGCTGCGCGTGGTGGAGCCTGGGGCGCCTGCCTTCTCCATTGGCGTGAAGCCCACCCCCATAGAGATCCGGGACATCTTTCCGGGGCCTGGTGGGTGGCCAGCCGGCCTTGGCCGAGATCGGTTTGTGGGGTGCAGGGTTGAACCTAATAATATTAATAGTAATAATAACACAGGGTTGAATTTGATCCCATGGAACCCTGTTCACTGGCTTCACAGGTCCCGGTTGATGGCTGGGTTCAATATCCTTGAACTGATCTTTGGGTCAGGTTAATTGGCTTGCAGCAGGGCTTTTGTTCAGGGTCTAGGCTGGGGATGGCAGCAGGTGAAGCGGGGGTGGCGACCAAGGGCGCCCAGAGCCGAGTGCACAGTAGCAGTATACACCTCCCATTGCTAGCCTATCTCCTCGAGCATGGACTCTGTAGCTTAGTCATCTGCGTGAGTGTATGTGATGCACTGTGCTCAATCGCCCCTGCATCAGTGAACATGCCCGCCGCCCACAAAATTAGGGCTGTCAATGCCCAGGTCAACGCCCTTCAAAGGCAAGAGCCTGGGCCAGGACCTGCGTTATCAAGCGGTTGGATTTGGTCCACGAGCTTCAATTCCTTTTACGCTGTTGTGCATGCGCAGGCGAGTATGGGGAGCCTGGGCACAAGGAGCGGGGGCCATCCTTTACAATGGCCGGCAAGCCTGTACCACATGTGGACACTCACCCGCTGGTGCGTACCGCCTAACCGCCTAGCCGCCTAACCGCCTAACGAGCTAACAAAGTAACATTCTGACTACAAAGTGATCAAATTGTGGAGTGCAGAAAATAATGCGTGGTTCAGGAGCCGCTGCCATGGACATGTCCTGTGCTGCCGCTACAGGCATACTACGCTTGCTTGCCAGCACCAGCACGAGCACCATGTTCACCTACACCACCTTGCTAATGCCCTGTCATACACTGTGTCATCATCACCTTGGCAATGTCGGCATCATTGGCCATGTCACGACCCTGAACCAAAAAAGCAATGCACGTGACACTGCAGCATGGTGCAATCGGTACTGTAGCCGCATCAAGTACCTTGGGCTGGATCTGTTTGGCTGTGTCCTCTTTTGCAGGTGGGCCCAGGGGCATACGAGCCACAGGACCCTTCGTCTCCCTCCGCACCTGCGTACACCATCAGGGCGCGTCCCAAGGAGGGCAAGCAGGATGAGGGCGCCCCAGGTGGGGGCCCTGATGAGGTCATGCCGATGTCATCAGGCCTGTTGTATCTCGTTTGTGTGAAGTACACGCAGCATAGTAATAATAATAACACGGCGTGTCACAGATGTGTCTGCATGCCGGAGCCCGACAGTCGTTATCTGAACACCATCACGCAGCATAGCTTATACGGTATACCCGAGAGCCAGGGGGTGGTTCGAGGGTCGGTCCAATCCGGTACAGTCGATCCCTTACAGCATGCCCTAAAGGTCAGGGTTCCAGGCTTCTCGAAAAGCCATATCTTGCAGCATGTTGCTGCATGGTGCGCCCTTTCCACAGGCCCGGGCGCGTATCCAGCACCAGAGTCTCCGCGCGGCCCTGCATACACGATGGGGGCACGTCCAGCGGTCAAGGTAGCGGCCGCAGAGGAGCCGGGCGCCGACTCACCAGGGCCCAGGTGGGACTTGTGTTGTGTGGCCACGACTCAGGCATACTCCGTGAGCTACTACTGGCAATCGTATGAACGGTGGTAGCTGCAGGCACCTGGGCCAGGTGTTGGCGTGTTGGCACACAACAGTGCCCCCACCCAGACACCCCGCCCACACCCACCCACCCACCTCCACCTAAGGCATCCACATAGACTCCTAGCTTGAGCCTGCATTTTGGCAACCCCCAAATACTTGTGCCCGGTATTTAAGGCTGGCTTGGTCCTCTAGTGATGGTGTTTAGATAACGACTGTCAGGCTCCGGCATGCAGACACATCTGTGACACACCGTGTTATTATTATTATTATTAAATACGTGTGCCGCGCAGCTTCTATGACGTAGCCACTGACTCGCCGCGCGGGCCTGCATACACCATCGCTGGCCGTCCCAAGGACCCGAAGCCCAAGGACGACGTGCGTGCACCTACCCATTCCCAGCAACATGTGCCAGGCCATGCCTTGATGCCTACAGCTTGCCTCACCCCCTGCTGACATGCACCTTCAAGCATTTCTCAGTTGCATGTCTCAGTCGAGTTTGCGGTGCTCGCTTCCAACAGGGTGCTAGGTGCTGTAGTGGGGCGGCTCCTGGTTTTTCAGGTTGGCTTGGTCCTCTAGTGATGATGTTTAGATAACGACTGTCAGGCTCGACACATCTGTGACACGCCGTTTTAATAATATTATTACCTCTCAGTCGAGTGTGAGTGCCGTGGTGCCATCCCGTCCGGTTCCACCTGTGTGTCCTTGATCACCGCAGGGCCCGGGCCCCGGTGACTACCCCGCGCCCCGGCCAGACACCGGCCCCGCCTTCACGATCGCTGGCCGTGCTCAGGATCCATCACCACCGGCCTCTCCAGGTCTGTTTCTAGACCAGTCTGTAATAGCGAAAAACCTTCTGATATCCCCCCTTGACGGCTGACGATCGCAGGTGTGTCTCAGCTGAAGGAAGGGAGCAATGGGGGTTCCGGACCTCGTTCTTGACCTGGGTCCAGCATACTGTTGACTCTCCCACGCTTCCCATCCTGTGGCACACAAGCACGCTGCTGCATTGATATGCTACGACAAGGCGGACTCGCACACAGCAGCACGTTATCACTACCCCTGTGCCACCTGCCGCTAGCTGCCTCCTGAGACTCTTTCTGCTCTTTCTCCTGACCACTTTCTCCTGAGGTCTTTCAACCTGCCTCCCTGCTGCAGGGCCAGGAGAGTACCACCAGGCCAACAGGGACCGGGGCCCTGCATTCACCATGGCTGGCAGGTGGGCATGGCGGGGGCATGCAGCTGCGAAGCACCTCAGAACATTCCACATGAAAGCCTAGCCAGGGTGTGTTAGGAAGTCTGACATCGGTGCTGTGATTGATTTGCTGGGCCTGCTACGTGTACAGCCTGTACCTGCACCTGTACCTGTACCTGCACCTTTATCTGTACCTGTACCTGTATGCGTGTCGGCTGAGCAGATGCAAGTGTCCTGCGTGGCTCCTAGACGGCAGCTGGCAGGCCCCACGGCAGTGGATCGTGTGGGGCTTCACACCCATGATGGCTTTGCATCTGAGCTGCCTTTACATTCGTGCACTGGTACTGGCTCCACATTTTGAGGTGATCCGCTCGTCTGTGAAACGAGAAGGCAGGCCCCGACCCCCTCCCCACCCCCCTCGCCTGGCCCCAACCCAACCACCCACCCACCCACGCCCCCTGCATACACAGTCACACACATCAGTCGTTTGGCTGGCGATATGTGCGGCCATGTACGCAGGCACCAGGAGCTGACTGTAACAGGAGATGATGTGACCATTGATCCAGACATTCCTGGGCCTGGTACATATGGCCTGCCGGGACAGGTGAGAGGAGCTGCCTGGCAAGAGCAGACCAAAGGGGTTTGACGCGCGCCGCCTGCAGGCCGGGGCGGGGTGTTGTGCACGAACCGAGGCTGTTTGGCTAATCATATTAACGCGAGGCTGCTTGGCTGCATTGATGAATTTGCATTTGCACCGCTCCTCTCCATACTGCCTCACGCCATTTCACCTAAGCTCGTGGTTCCGTACCTCATTACCTGCCTCTCATGCACATCACCCCATTCTCTGATCTTCTGACGATCTTCTTCGTCTCAACTTCAGCATTTCTGCCTTGCTCTGCTGCACCCAGAACCTCATGGGCAACTCAGGACCTGCGTTCAGCTTTGGGGGGCGCAACAGCGGCGGCCCCTGGGGGGACGGAGGCATCAGCAAGGACGGCAACCCAGGGCCAGGTGATGGGGCCCTCGGCCCATAGTAAACAATGCTTCTTACACATAACATACATATACGGTATATTCATGCCCTGCAATCCACAGGGCTTTCTACAAATTTGTGGCACAGCTCTGCAGCACTGGCCACTGTGTGCTGTGTGCGACCTAGCCCATGTAGCCCATGGGTGTAGAGAACGTGCATGCACACCGGAACCAGCTCAGCTGTGCTCTCAGAGGCACATGCATGTCTGCAATGGCTTGGTGCTGTGTGAGGCTGTGGTGAGCCCTGCTATCCTCTATGCAACTGTACCCATTCATCCCAGTACCTGCCTCTTATCTGAGCTGTCCCATCCAAAGCATTTGCATCCTGGCCAAATGTACCAGGGCCTGCAATATTCTATGCGCTTGTAACAGGCCCTGTGATGTCCTGAAACACCCACGCACTCTCACAGGGGAGTACGGCTCACCAGCACCGGACCGTGGGCCTGCCTTCACGCTCGGCGGCAAGCTGCCATCCAATGCGCGTATACGAGGCCGTGACGCGCCAGGACCCGGGGAGTATGGATCTCCTGGCGCCGTGATTGGTGAGTAAAAGGTTGGCAGGGCGCCATCTCCCTGGCCTTCCCGAAATCAAACTCATTACTCTGTGGTATAGCTGGAGCATCCTTTAGAGGGGAGCAAGGGGCACTAGCAGGCTGGCATACCTGATATCCCCTGGACGGGCTGGACCCATATGACCAGCACATAGATGTCCTCCAGGGCAGCTGCTCCAGGTACACACCCATGCAACCATGCATATCTACGGCTCCTGCATCCCCCGCACCCCAAACCTATTTCTCCTGCTAATCCACCTCCACCTCTTTCTTCCCCAAGGCGACGGCGGGCCCGCGTTCACCCTGGGGGGGAAGATCTCCCCGCCACGCACCAGTGCTGTGGACGGCCCCGCACCCGGGGACTATGGTGCTCCCGCAGACCAGGGCCCGCGCGGTCCAGCATTCAGCCTGGGGGCCAAGAGATCGGAGCCTGACCCCACGCTCCACCTGCAGGTGCGCAGTATCGTGTGCAGTGCAGTGCGTTGCTTGTGTACTGCTTGTGTACTGCGTGTGTACTGTTTGTGTACTGCATGTGTACTGCTTGTGTACCGCGTGTGTACTGCAGTTGAGGTGAATGCGCAGCCTATGCTATGCGTGTACAGCACAGCTTGTGGCAAGCATAGGGGGGTGGGGGTGGGGGTGGGGGGTGGCCAGCTGTGCAGCAAACACGCCAGTGTTTGGCCAGCATGGTACAAACACATGGGGTTGAAAGCAGTCGGGGGATGACCCCTGGCAGTTTTGTTCATCAATTTCATCTGCAGTTTCCTTGTCTGATCCTTCATTTCTGCTCTTTTCCTGGGCTTGCTTTGTGCAGGGCCCGGGCCCGGGTGAACATCAGCCCGTGGCCTACAAGGCTGATGGCCCCGCCTTCAGCATGTATGAGCGGTTGGGGGCCCTGGCAGGCAAAAAGAAGGTCAAGGGCGGCAGCATGAGCGAGGCTGCGCAGCGCAGCCCTGAGCCTGGGCAGTACTTTACGCAGCTGGGCCCGTTGGGGCCGGCGTTCAGCTTCGCGGGCAGGTGCGTGGTGCGCGGCTATGTTTATTGTGACCTTGTTGCGTGTAGTTTTATGTTTGATCTGGTAGAGGATTTCACTGCCTGCTTGTGCGCATGTGTGCTTAGTCGTGTGCGTTGAGTCCAAGTTTAGGCGTTTCCTGGTGCTCCCTGCCTGATCGTTTGCGTGCGTGCGGAAAGAGGCGTGGCGGGCTGGGCAGGCTGGGTGGGTGCAGCCCAAGGTGAGGGGTGGAGGTGGGGTTGTGGAGGGTGCACGCGTCCACTGTGTGCATGACTTGTTTAAGTTGTTGCCAGGTTAGACATGTGCAGAGCACGTACAGGCCGACCCTGCAGCATGGTGTAGGGCCATGACGACATGACCTATTGGCCCTGCAGTGTCCTGCTGAACACCACTGAGCATACACAGCTGCTGCGCCTGGTGTAATGTTACACCACCGGAAACATGTACTGCTGAACTGCTTGGCTGTACTGCACAGGAACTCGGCGCCCGAGGCAAGCAAGAATGAGATGGGGCCCGGGGACTATGACGACAAGCGTGACCTGCACACCGGCCCTGCGTTCACGCTGCGGCCCAAGGCAGTGGACCCGCCACCTGGCATGGCTCCTGGTCCAGGTAGGCAGCCAGCTAGGCCTGTGGCCGGGCAGGGAGGATCTGAGGGTGGACCTGAGAGTGGATTTTAGAGTGGATTTGCAAGAGGATCTGAGAGTGGATCTAAGAGTGGATCTAAGATGGGATTTGAAAGTGGGATTTACAAGAGGATCTGAGAGTGGATCTAAGATTGGATTTGAAAGTGGATTTGCAAGAGGATCTGAGAGTGGATTGCACAGCAGGCCATGCGACCCATAACTGCTCACAAGCCAACATTGGTCCACTGCGCACCGCATCCAGTTTGTACTGCAGTGTACTGCTGATGCTGTACTGCTGTACTGCGTCCTCGTTCCTCCTGCAGGCCAGTACGATCACAACAAGCGGCCGCAGCTGTCGTCCATCCTGCGCACACGGCCACAGGGCCGTGCAGAGTACCTGGTGCAGCAGTTTGCGTACCCAGACGGAGGTGCGTGCTGTCTGTATCAGTCTGCATGGTTTCAAGCCAACAGTCTTGAGCTGTAACGTGTTGAGGGTCGCTGATGCTGCTTTTGCGGCTGCTTCGGCGTTCATCATGTGCAGGGCTATAGGTCCGAGGGGTGAATTCACAGTTGAACAGGGCCCACATTCGTCGCTGGTCTCTGCATGTGATGCTCGTGACGTATCAGCTCCACATACTCAGAATAATCACAATTGCCTCATCCCTCCCACCACGGCAGGTGACGCACAGTATGTGGCACATGGCGCACCATCAGCCACTCGCCAAACCCTGGCCAAGCGCCAAGTGTCTTTCAATGGGGACACCCGCTTCAGGGACTCAACAGAGAAGCTGGCCGCAGGGCAGCGCTACGGCGAAGGTGCGTGCCCCTGTATTCCAGACGCCCATTCAGATGTTTGCGGTGCTCGGTGCTAGGTGCTGTAGTGGGGCGGCTCCTGGTAATTCGGGCTGGCTTGGTCCTCTAATGATGGTGTTTAGATAACGACTGTCAGGCTCCGGCATGCAGACACATCTGTGACACGCCGTGTTGTTATCATTATTGTTATTATTTAGATGTTGTTTGTTGCTGTTTTGGCGCTCAAAGCTTGACATACCTGGTTGTTTGATGCATTGAGGTATGAGTGCATCACGGTGCTGCGCCTGCATTGTGAAGCTCATCGGTTCAGTGCGCCTGCCACCTGCTGTGCCTTGCTCCACGGACCCCTTTTTGCCTTTCTTTCTGTTTCTTCTGTTGTTTGTTCTCCTGCCCCTGTTCCTTTCCCCTTTTTGCAGGCTAGGCCGGTTTTCCTTGGCCGCGTTCGCTGTTCCAGTGTGCGTTGCACCTCAGCCTGCGTAACCATAACCATAGCCCCTCCCTCCCAACCTCATGCACCCCACAACCTCATTGCTTTCACCCTCTGCAGGGCCACCCCCACCCCCGGAAGACGTGCGTGCTCTACCCGCCTCCTCAGGAGCAGATCCCCCAGCCAGCAAAGGCCCCCAGCCACCGGCAGCAGCCAGGCCCCGCAGCAGCAGCAAGCCACGTGCCTCGACTGCGCAGCGCGCCCGCAACGCTATCGACGCTGCCGCGCGCGCGTCTGTCGCCGCGCATTACGCGCCTGCAGCTGGGACAGGGGCCCTGGCTCAGCCGTCTCTGCTCGCCGGCCTCTTTGGGTATGGACCCCAGGGGGTGGGGGGCCCTGGCTCTACCAAAGCAGCCAGGTACACCACACAGGCTGCTGGCACCACGTTTGTGTTTTCTCCGGGGCATGGAGAGCTGGGCCCTGGGGCAGCAGGCAGGGATACTGCGCCATCTGGTGGTGGTGGGATGGCGGCACGGCCGCGGGCAGGCAGCGCTGGCCGGCAAGTGGGGGGTGGTGGCCGCATGGCCAAGTCCAGCGCGACGACCCCCGCAAAGCACGGTGCGCGTGCTCAGGCTAGCCCAGGTGCGCGCCACGGCGTACCGCCACCACAGCCGTCCTCCATGGCCCCGGTGCCTGCAGCGCGGCGCCAACAAGTGGCGGCTGCCGTGCAGCTGGCACAGCCCGCGCCTCTGTTCATGCAGCCAGCGGAGCAGAGCCGCCTGGTCGAGGCCGGCACTGCCCCTGCAGCCCGGGCGTATGTGTCCGGGGCTGCAGGGAAGCCATCCTTGGGGGTGCCGCCTCAGATTCCCAGGACTGTAGCGCCCCCGGTGGCCATGCTCAGCCGAAGCTCTGCGGCCACAGCCATGACGCAGCCGTTGGCAGAGCCGGTGCCTCTGTTGCCCCAGCGAGCCCTTGCTCCAGTCCCAGCACCCGCACAGAAACCTCCTGCATCTGCAGCTGCACCTCTGCTGGCGCAGCAGCCTGCACAGCCATCTGCTCATCAGCACCAGCAGCAGAAACGCGACAAGGTGATCCAGATGGCCATGGCCCAGCAGCCAGCGGTACAAGGCTCGCGGTACAACCCACAGCAGTACAACCCACAGCAGTACAGCCCACAGCAGTACAGCCCGCAGCAGTACGCCAATCACCAGCAGTACGTGTCGCAGCCGCCGTCACGGCCGGGGGTGGTGTCACAGCCGCACGCAGTACAGCCGCCATCACAGCAGCATCTGCCACAGCCAGCAGCTGTGCAGAGTCTTGGAGACCAGTTGGTGACTCGGTACATGCAAGGGGGCAGTGGAGGCTTTGGGGGTGCTCAGGACTTTGCTTTTGATGTGCCTGCCAGCAGGACTCCAGCAGCTCCTGTGTCATCATCCCAGGTGCCAGTCACACAGTTTGGTGGTGGGGACGGGGGCGGGCTGGCGCGTGCGGGGAGTGCCGGAAGTGGGGGCGGGGGCAGGGGCGAGCATGGGAATACAGGGGGCGGGGGTGGGGGCGACTTTAGCTTTGATGTGCAGATGGGTGGTGGTGGTGGTGGTGGTGCGGCGTCGGCAGCGCGTGCGCGCCTAGCAGCCATGGCGCAACGTGCAGACAGCTGAATACTGGCAGCTGTGGTCGAGGTCGGTGTTTAGTGGAGCAGATAGAGGGATGCATCCAGGTAGCTATGGCACATGCCAGCTGGCTAGAGTGGGACGAGTAACAGGATTTTCAACAGGTCACAAGCAGGCACCAGTGTCACTGTAGGACACTTCGCTTCCTTTCGGCTCAGCTGTTGGCTCAGCAAGTAATAGTTAACAATAACACGACTCAGCAAGTGGCTTGAAACATGTTTGAACATGTTTGTTGAGCATCAGTCCAGCAGCCCGCCTGCGGCCCTGGGATCCCCACAGCAGCCATCGCACGCATCCCCCCCCCCCACACACACATACACACACACCTGGTCACAGCTGGCCAGTCCGCCTCGCTCCCAGCTCAGCACAGCCCAGCATCATGACACCTCCGACACCACCACAACAAAGCCCTCCTGCGTACCTGCTCTCCTGGCTCCTGTCCTATCCCTGCTCAGCCATTGAGGTGTGTTCAATTAATCAGGAGAGCACATTTCAGGCTCCACTCAAAACACATTATTGTATGCCATTGTTCAGAAGAAGACATGGCCAGGCTCGTCACGCGCCACGTGCCACACACGGCCGGGGTCACCACATGTGAGGGTGCACTTTTCCCAGTCCAGCTCGATCTTGGCGGCTGGGAAGTGCAGCCGCCGCTTCAGCTCGCACATGGTCTGGGGGGCAGGGAGACCACCGCAGGTATGAATGTGGTAATTGGGGCAGCGTGCAATGGTAAGATGGCTGATGAATGGCTTGGAAGGTGGTGCCCTGGGTGGTGCCCATATGTCGGTTATCCCAAGTGGGTGGGCAGAATGCATTCAACACAGCAGCATTCATACAGGACGTGGCAGTACAGTGTAGACATTGCAGTACAAGGCAGTACAGGGCAGGGAGGCGCGAGCACACCATCTCAAACGCGCGCCCATGCGGCCGCCGCCACCAGTGCAGCCGCCACACACACGCCAGCACTCGGCTCATGTTGGCCGTACGGCCTACACAGGCACAGGCGGACCACCACGGCACCGGTAAGTAAGACCATGCATCCATGCCCGTGCAACTCAGAGCGTGGCAGTCTCTGGGTCCAGCAGAAGTTTGAACAGCCCCACCCGACTTGACTTGTTACAGCGTTTCCCGTTAGACGAGGTGCTGCGATTCCTGAATCTTCCTCACAATGAAACCTTAATCTTCCTCACACCCGAGACTGAATGTTATCTCTGTACCTATCTGTGGGGATGCGTCCCTGGATCAACCCTAGCATGACAACGCGTAACACGGCTCCCACAAAAGCTGATGATACACGCAGGATGAAATAACCATTGGAAAGTGACGCCAAAGAACATAGATCATATGCGCTGTGTAGCAAAAGCTCTGCACACCCACCAGTGGAGATGAAGGCGTGCATGATGTCAGGCAGCTTGTGGGCCATCCACATAGGCACACGCACCGCGTACTCCTTTAAGGGCAGCTGCTCCTCCCACTCCACCAGGATTCCGTCCTGCAAGAATGTTGTTTGAATGTTGTGGAGTGATCACGGCAAACCAGCTGACAACATGAGCAAGATACTTTAACAAGGGACAAGTCACCATACCAAAGCATTGGCCGGCCAGATTTGTGAGTAAGTGGCACCAGACGTACCAACCTTCACTTGTGTGTGCAAACACACCTGCACTGGACTACGGTATGAGGGGAATGCAGGAAGGAGGGGTGCACACTAGACGCACTGCGTCACACCATCCACACTTGAGTGAGCACACGCACCTGGACTATGAGGGGGATGCAGCCGCGTGTGACTGACACCTTCATGCGCCCTCCCCAGCCCCAGCCAGCAGCAGCCAGGCAAAAGATGGAATTAGAGAGGCGTTGCCAATAGGAGCTGCGAATGGGTGCAGCAGGGACGAGCGAGCTTATGATCTAGTTTGATAACCGCAGGTGGGCATACAACAGGGAATCGCAACACCCTTGAAGGCAAAATGTAATGACCAAGGGCGCAAAACGACAGAAGGCCTTTCTAAGACAAGCTGGTGAAAGGATGCGTGTAATACATCTGTGGCCGCTCCACCTCATGGCTACTATATAAGTTACTATATAAGTATGAAAGTACTTATACCGTCATCAGTGTCCAAAGGTGGATGCATTTGCAGGCAGGCAGGCGTGTGGCAAACAGACACAAGGCAGCTACGTGGTGTCAGCCAAGCTGAGCAGCGGCATGCGTCATGGGTGAGGTACCTGCAGCCCGTTCCTGAGGTGCTGCGTGATAACACGTGCCATGAGCAGGCCCAGCCAGTACGCATCCAACTTCAGCAGAGATGCACCCGCCTTCACCCCAACAAGACTGCCAAAACATTCACCAGCCCTCTCTGCCCATAGATGGAAGGCTCGCTACAGGAAGTCTGAGCCACAGCATGCCCGCTGTTTCAAATCCAGCCGCAGGGCGCTCATACCCTTGCCGCGCAGCACAGTGTAAACAAAACATGCCCATTGCAACTCACTCATGAGTGTGATGTGTGAGCAGCGAAAAGAGAGGTGTACTGCCAAACATGCGGTACAGCGTCTGCCGCGCCCCAAAGCTGTACCCCGCGTCTGACCAGGGGCGCATGTCCGCGTCCTTTTCGTCCTTGTGCAGGTCGATCCTGCCGCTGCAGTACATGGGCGGTACAGAAGCAGTACATGTGAGGTGATCGTTTAGTATGTGTGCGGTACAGCCACGGTACATGGGCGATTAAATGGTCCAACCAGGGCCGTGGTCAAAACTTGAGCGTGATCAGTAGCTCAGGCTGGGCCATAAGTAAGGCCAACGCAGGCATTGGCTCAGAAAGGGGTGTGGTGTAAGATTGCCTTCTTTGATTTCCTCCATCCCACCCCTGGTCAGCTGGGCCAATGAAAGGCTGAAAAAGTCAACAAGGTCCACGCAAGCTGCCACACAGCCACCCACCTGTAAAACAGGACCTGCGTCCTGTTTGGGATGAGGTCCTTGTCTATGTAGGGGGTCTTGAAGGCTGCAGTGCTGCTCTTGTTGGGGTGGGGCTCGTAGATCATGGGGGGGACCACGATGTCCTGTATAGGCACAGTCACACGTGCGCAGTGTGAGCACTTTTACCTTCTACCACTGGTGGCCTGAAACTGAGTAGTGAGAGTTAAGTGAAAGTAGCTATCAATTGGGCCAGATCGGCAAAGCCAAGCCACATTGAGCAACGGGCTCATAAGGAGTCAAAGCGAAACCAGGCCAGGTCAAATGATGTCGGTGTGTCACAGCTGAGGAATACATTAGCGACTTTAGCGTAACACATCTGTGACACGCCGTGTTATCATATTAATTAGCGTAACACCACAGCACCTGCGCTGGGCCAGGGTGGTGGCAGGGGTGCTACAGCTGCCCCACATGAAGTCAAACCAAGGTCGCATCATGGTCAAGGACATCTCACATCAGTGACATCGCACATGTCCTCACCTGGTTAGGGCGGTGGCAGGGGTTGATGGAGCGCTTCAATGCGATGGCCTCACCCACTGCCAGCTCCACATCACACCAGTGATGGTCACCCCTGGCAGCGAACATGGCCAAACACATGACCAAGCATCACATGGTCGACTCGCCGTGGTCGTTCTTCACACACATGACCAAATAAGCAGTCCAACAAGCAGAAAAGGGCTTGGGCGCATAATAGGGGCCCAAATGCTCAACCATAACCATAAGACACCATGTTAACAATGTTACCGTAACCAACTTTTGCAATAATTGTCAACAGGCAGGCGCACCTGTGACACGCCGTGTTACTATTTATTATTAGGCGCACCAGTTCTGAGACAGGTCGCAGCGGTAGCCCTCCCGCCCCACAACACGGCCATAGTGGTGCAGGATGATGGCTTTGGAGAGCTCTGGGCGGTGCCAGAACTCACACCTGCATGGCACCCGCATGGCATCCGCATGGCACCCGCATGGTACCCGCATGGTTGTGCGGCCGCATAGCCACGATGCGTGGCATGATAATAATATTATTAACACGGCGTGTCACAGATGTGTCTGCATGCCGGAGCCCGACAGTCGTTATCTAAACACTAGAGGACCAAGCCATGCACATTATGCTCGGCGTCTCGACAACTTGTTGGTCAGCCACACATCCTGCCGGTTGGCAGAGGCCCGCAGGCCGCCGCAGCAGCAAGGCATTCCACATGTTGTATCTTGTATGAACTAATTACACATATGGCTCTTGCACCCATGAGGTGTACGGCTACACCACCCAACTCACACACGCACACATGTACAGGTACTCAGTGCACACATGACAGCACAACCATCTACAAGCAGCTGTCAGCAGGCAAGTTCAGCCAGGCTTGTGAAGTGGCTGCACTCACCGTGCCTGGTCTGCAGTGATGACAAAGATGTGGTCAGCACCGCCCTTGCGATCCCACCAAGGCCCCTGCACGTGTACATCATGGTTCCACCTGACAGTTAAACTTTGGAGCCCTAAACCCTAAACCCTAACCCTAAACCCTAACCCTAAACCCTAACCCTAAACCTGGAGAGGCCCTCCAGGTGTCCATGAGCCCACCATGGGCCCTGCAGGTGTGGATCGTGGTACCTGGATCATGGTACCGGCCGATAGTTGAGATGTACCCCCATCTTACACCAAGGGAAACCACTATTGATACCCACTAGTTGCACCTTGTACTACATTCCACAGTTTGAGGTTTGCAGCGTCGGGTTTTGAGGGACAGGTCAGGACTAACCCGGGGACCCACCAGTGCCTGGAGCTCCTTCACCAAATCCTTGAACTCAAAGCCAGGCTCCTGCCAGTACGTCCACGCATGTACTGCGGGGGTGTCATGCAGTACAGCAGTACAAACAGTACACGTGTTGGCGATGTGGTAGGCAGTGCGTCATCGCAGTACAGTCACGGTCAGCCACACAGTGTGCCGTAAAGGCTGATATGACCGGAGCCAGCACGCCTTCCCTGCTAGGCCCAACAGGCAGCAGAAAGGTCCCGCAGCAGAAAAAGAGACAGGGGCAGGAGCCATCACCCGTGGAGGCAGCATGCGTTGTGCAGTCGTACATCTGCAGTACACCTGTGCAGCTGTACATCCGCAGTGCAGCTGTGCATGGACATCATGGTCATGCACCGGCACAGCAGCAGTACACCAGCAGTACATCAGCAGATATCAGCAGTACATCAGCAGTACATCAGCAGTAGCGCACCGTAGAAGTAGTCGGCCTCGTTGGCATTGGACATGACGAAGGGGGACGTGGCCAGCAGCTCGGGGAAGTGCTGGTCCAAGGAGTAGAAGGTGCTGCACGGGCACAGGCAGACATGGTCAGGTCAGGGTCCAGGGATTCAGGGATTTGGGGGGGC
>BDCZ01000017.1:257302-310413 GCA_001662365.1 Chlamydomonas applanata | reverse complement strand
CCCACCCCACCCCACCCCACCCCACCCCACCCCACCCCACACACCTGGTCCAGCGTGCGTGGGGCGGTAAGCCTGGCCACATCCTTGGGGGCAGCCAGTGGCGACAGCGAGGAGATGAGGAAGTGCATCTGCGGGTGGGGTGTGAAAACAGTGCGATCCAGTAGATGAGAAAAGCAACAGGTTTGCTTCATGTAGCAAGAAATCATGTACATGGGAATGGAAACGTGCATTTGCGCGTAGCAAGGATTTGGCTCTCGAGCTCAGCCACCGGGGACTTGATGCCGGAACAAGGCGCTGTCACAACCCCCCAAGGGGCCATCGATGTCATGGTCAGATTACGACCATGACATTGATGATCACACCAGTCTTCTGCCAATCTTCAGTTGGAACTCCACCCCACAGTGGCGTGTGCCGAGTGCTTCTGTGCATGGGCTGTGAATGGGTGGGCTGTGAACAACATGAGCAGGACACGTGGCTGATGCATATAGTGATGTTAACAACAATAAAAACACAAGTTGACACAGCTGCCATGTGCTAGCAACAGTGACGAGTGTGCCATGCGTCCCACCTGTGGGTAGGGCACCAGGTTCATGGTTATGTCATTGAGGTCGACATTCAGCGAGCCCTCGAAACGGACAGAGCTGGTCATGTGCAGCAGCATCGAGGCAGCGATGCCATTCATTGCGTCAAAGGGCTTGGCCCTGGAACCTCCAGCGCCGCCTTCCAACGCAGCAGCTGCAGTTGCGCCGCCTGGCGTGTGCCGCGACTCCCACCTGCCGTGTATGCACCGTGTCGGGGCACACTGCATGAGTGCCCCATTGCATCATGACGAACAAGGAATACGTAGTTCACTAAATGATACGCCCATGGCGCATCGCATAAGCACAGTTGGCAACATCAGGTATGCAACTAGTAAGAGCTCACAGACCTCTCCAACATGTAGAGGAGGGTTCGGGTTCAGAGAGAGGAGAGACTGTTACATCACCGGGAACTGTAACACAGACCGCGGCCCCCACCTGTTGCAGGTCTACCCGCTGCCACCCTGAAAGTAGCATGAAGAGCAGAGCAACACAGGGCAGAAACACACCTGTTACAGATGTCGATGAGCGCCTGGTTTTCAACAGGCAGTACACAGTCAGCGTGCTCCACCAGCTTGGAGCACGCGAGCAGCGCGTTGTACGGCGACGTGACCTGCACGGCAGTCACAATACCACGGCGTTGATGGTCGGTGTTGCCTGCATTAAAGCCAACAAACACATCGGCTGCCGCATCACCGGATGAAGGCAATTGAACGGCGCAGGGCGCGCTGAATGCCATACAGCCGCGCGTCTTGCAATTGTGACTGCCAATGTTATGCAGGCAACATCCATGCATGTGCGGTGATTGCCCGGAGCCTTCCGGTACGCTTGAACGTGCTTCCAATGTGCATTGGGTATTCGCAGTACACAGGGTTATTACTATGGCTTCCAAAGGCAGTACAATGTGTGGAGTACAAGCAGTACACACCACATCGTCATCCTCTGAGGGGAACACGGAAGCGGTAAAGCGGAACACGCCATGGTACTCGTCCTGCAGTACACCAGCAGCAAGAGGCAGTACAGCAGCACTACTTGGCAACGAGAAAGCTTCATACTAAGATACAGTACATACTTCAACCCCTTCACACTCTGCCCTCTGCATGTCCCACTGCCAGCAGTTCCAGGGCATACATCACAATCCCAGTGCGGATTTGGAATGGGTGCAGGATCAGGTAACTTCACCCACCGCCAGCAGCTCCAAGATGTAGGTGCCCACGCCACTGCCCGTGCCACCGCCCAGCGAGTGCAGCAGCAGGAAGGACTGCAGCGCGTCACACCCCTCCACAGTGCGCCGGATCTTGTCCAGGATCTGGGTGTGACCATGCGAGTGAGATGAGATGTGAGGTGGGATGTGAGAAGAGGTATGAGGTGCACCTGCAGTGACGCCTGTCTGACATAGCAGTCTGCAGACCGTCCAGTGATACACCACACACCCTGGTCCATGTCAGATGCACCTGATTAAGCCTGGCAAATGGTGTCGTGCAGTACAGTCAGCCCAGCCAGCCTTAAACCCTGTCAGGCTCAGCCCTGTCAGACTGAAGGCTCACCTGGTCCCTGTACTGCGGGCCGTACACGTGGTTGCCATGTGCCCAGTTGTTGCCTGCGCCGCTGACATCACTGATAAGCTGCTGTGTGTCCAGCACATCACCCAGGGGGCCCTGCGGTGGCGGGCCCCACGTGCCCAAGTACCGACAAGTTGCAGCACATCGCACGTGGCGTGCTGAGGCCATGTGTTCCCGGAGCATTTCAGTTGATGGCGCGGCCTGTGACTTCCAATCCCCACCCTAGCTGTACCCTTCCCCTCCCTTCCGGCCCCTCCCCCAATTCCCTCTTCCACTCCCCCTCCCTCCCCCACTTCCTCACATACTCCAGCCCTTTGCGGCCCCCCACCTCCCCACCCCCACCCCTCCCATCCCCTGTGCGCCTCTGCCTCTGCCTCTGCCCCCCAACCCCCACCCCCACCTCACCCCCCCATTCTCTCCCCTTCGCTCGTAATCTCCCTCGCCCCCTCACACCTTGAGCATCTCGTTGATCACACCACACTCCATGTCCACGATGACGGAGCGCGCCTTGAGCGTGCTGATCGCGCCACGGCCGTCCCCCACAGGCAGGTCGCGGTGGGGCTCCACCCGGGTGTCCACATTGCGGAAGAAGCTGCACGTACGTGGACACGTGTTGCAGGAGCAGCCACCGTTTCTTCCTGGTCACTACGGATGTACCTAAATGTCACCTAAATGCTGCCTAAATGCACATTGTAAGACATTGCAGCTGACACTATAGCATAGATATAACTTGCAGAATGTTGTAGTACGAGGTGGTAGTACACAGTATATATACAGCCTGCTCCACACGGGTGTCTACATACTCCGGTTTGAGAGTGCGCATGCAGAGGTAGGACAGATAGAAATGCATGCTGGGGGTGGGGTGGGGGGTGGGGGAGCCATGCAGCATGCGGGCTGGACACCACACACGCTGGTCCGGGTGCCAGGCTATGTCGTGCACTGGGCATAGGTGCAGCGAGCTCCATGTCCATGATGCAGCATGGGCCATGATGCGCGCGGCATGCGCGCACCTGCTGAGCGCCTCATCATACACGCCCTTGGTGTTATAAGCTGCATGCTCTCGCAGTGCCAGCTCCCAGAAGCGGCACCCAATCTGGTTGCCACATTGCCCAACCTGGATCGTCACCAGTTCTCGGGGCATTGTCCAGCGGTCGGCCTACATGTTTAAGAGACTTACTAGATCCCGCTGCGTCGACGTCGGGCTGCTGCGGTGTGGGCCTGCGGCAGGTTTCGCTGGCTGTCGCTCATTCAATGACAGATTTTGGGGGGCAACTGAATGCCAAATGGCTGCTGCGCAGCCTGATCATTCAATCCCCAGTGTTGTCAGCCTCAATTGCGTATCGTAAAATGGCCGCTATCGTCAAGCGCTCTGTCGTGGCTCCTACCCGCATGGTGGCCCGCAAGGTGCCCACTGTGGTCTGCAAGGCGTCGATACAGTCACAGGTGGCCAGCGTGGCGCTGGCGGGGCTGATTGCGCTGGTGGGTAGGAGCAGCTCTGAAACATGTTGCTTTTTGTTGGGTGCTTTGGGACGCTTTCAGCCAAGGACAACGTGGACCCGAGTGGAGGGATGCTAATGTGCACTCCACGAACCCTGGTGATGATGCGTGCAGAGCGGGATGCCGGCCCTTGCCGAGGGCGTGAGCGCCAGCTCCAAGGAGATGGAGGCGGAGATGTTGGCGCTTATCGCAGCCAGGAAGGGCGACAAGTAAGGCGGTTGCATCAGCTTCCCCGGAAATTTGTGCTTGTGACAGTCCTGGGTTTTGACGCCTGCAGGTTCATCGCCGCAGAGGAGAACCTCAAGGTGCCTGAGGTAAGCCCTTCAGTGCAGTTGATGGTGGAATTTCCGATGTGATCTGTCAGGCTGGACTCAAAAACCCGCCACATGCCACTCGTGCAGGTGAAGGTGGCTCCTATCGAGCTCGCGCCTGGTGAGGGGATCAGTCAGCTGTCGGCCATGTTGGGCGCCAAGCTTGCATGCATCCAGCATGCTGGGCTTGCACGCTTGCATGTAGAAGGGCAGCATGCAGCAGGAGTGCATATGGAACCTTGAAGCTCATGTATTGCTGCCTCCTGCCTGCAGAGCCAGCCGTGACCCTGTCCATGACTGTAGAGGAGCGCACAGAGGCCATCCGTGCCGAGGCGATCAGGGATGCCCAAGAGGCAGCAGGTGTGTGATGGGCTGAGGCTGATCATGTAGACTTCTCGCTTGCCCTGGCCTTCTTGCTGCCAACATTCACCCTGCGACACTGTACATACTGCATAGCCCCAAGGGCGTATGGGGGATGCGCACAGTTAAATGGCGTTGCTCCTCGCGTTGCTGCGCGTGTGCAGCCATCCGTGTCGAGACCACGGGTGAGAAGGCCAAGGGTGCTGCTGTGCTGGGCACCAGCACCTCAGAGGTCAAGAAGGCCACGGAGGCTAAGAAGGGTGAGCACCAAGTGGTCTGCTTCCACATCACATTGTAAATATTGGTTCATATCAGCCGGGCTTGCCATTCAGCTTGAAATGTGTCTGGCTTGCCCTGACGCCAGAGTCACAATGCTACCCACGGCCCGCCATAGCACGTCTATGCCGGAATCATGACCATGGCAGCGTTGCCACAACCTGTGCACGGCCTGATTCAACACACGACCTCCTAAGCTTCCTTATCCATGACCTTGTGCTCTGCATTGCAAGCAGGCTCGTCCACGGTGGTGGCCGCATCTACTGGCGCCAGTGGCAACAACTCTGCGCTCTTCCTGGGCGTTGTGGCCGTGATTGGGTGGGTGGTTTCCCAGCGCTCGTAGCGAGCTGGGTGCCTCTTTTCTGATCTTGAGATTCTATGCAGACACACACTGCTTGCTAGCTGCCCCTTTTCTGTCTCCTCAGACCTTTTTTGTGTGCTGTATGAATGTGGCTGAGCGTAGCACCTGCTCACGGTTGTTGGAACACAGTAGGAAGCTAGGAATGCGTCGCACAAAAGCATGTGAGGGTGGGTGCTACCATTCACACACGCCATGCATTGTGTATTGGTTGCTCTCTTATGCCTTGGCCTGTGATTTCAGCATACAGGATGTGTGCTATGCTTACCACTTACTTGTTCGTGCTGCCGTGTTTGCAGCATTGCTGGTGCGTCCCTCCTGGCCAAGCCTGGTGAGGAGGCTGCTGCTGTTCCTGCGGCCCCTGCCGCCGCAGCCCCCGCTGAGACCAAGCCTGAGGCCCCCCTGGCCTCATCCGAGTAAGCTCTAGATTCTGGACAGGGCCTGGGAGACAGCTTGCTTGCAGCCTCCCAAGCCGGGCTGCAGTGTGATCTCTCGGACAATGGTTGCACCCTCATGTTAACCGGGCAATCGGTCCATGATTGCTGTTTTTTTGGTGGCCAAGCGTTTGAAGGCGAGCGGTTGGTTTGTATGGCAACCGACAACAATCAACAACACAAGATTTTTCTGAAGTGGCCGGGCTCAGAATTGGTTGCACCCCATTTTGTCGGATGTATAAAATCGTGATTTTGTTGGCGGGCCCTATTTTTGCGTTGTGTGATGGTAAGATGGTTACGGGCGGGCGTTCTCCTTCTGAATCGAGCACAGGCAACACATGATGGCACGTAAAATGTAAGGCCAAACTTGACTCCACATTCCCGCACTGCCCCTACCAGCTGCAGCACAGGAGCCATGAGCGATTGGTGTTACACTATTACATTGTGTGTGCTGATCCCTGAGGTGGGGGCCTCTCAGGGGGGTCCCTGCACCTGAGGGGCCCCCACCTCGATCACCTGCCCTATCTGTTGGCACCTGGCAGCATTTATGGGTTGCAGAGCAACGCTTGCCCTGCTGCCCTGAAGATAGCGTAGGCTGCAACTGAGCTACAAACCTTGTGCACGATGCAGGCCAACAGACCCAGCTGTCGGTGCGGGTCTAGGGTTTAGGGCATGGTCAAAACTGAGCTCAATATCCTCCCGCCGCTGTGACTAACGTTTCACCTTACAAGCTCAAAGGGCATCTGGTATCTGTCGTTGACCCCGGCTCCTTGCAGTGATTTCCTTCTGCCTGTAGCTCTAGCAAGAAATAAATCGAAATGGCGGAGATGCTGCCACCTGCTGTGCTCAAGAAGGTCCAGCGGGAATGCATGGACATGCTGGACAAGCCTGTTGACGGCATTCGGCTCATCATCAACGAGCAAAACATAGGTGATATTCAGGCCGAGATCGATGGGCCAGCTGGGACACCCTACGAGAGTGGAGTTTTTCGGATGCGCCTGCAAGTGCCTCAGGATTATCCCCAGGCGCCTCCCAAGGGTGTGAGTGCGATCGGAGTGCGCGGTGTGGGCTTTGACCATGTTGCATGGGCCAGGCCTACACATCCATGTTTGACCATGCACCAGGCTGAACCTGTGGCACCGGTGGGGCCATTGCCAACATGCGCGCAGTTCTTCATGACCAAGATCTTTCATCCAAACGTGTCCTCTGCGGGCGAGATTTGTGTAAATGTGCTCAAGAAGGACTGGAGCGCGGACATGGGTATCAAGCACATCTTTGTGGTGATCAAGGTCCGCAGTTAATAATAATAATAACACGGCGTTTCACAGATGTGTCTGCAAGGTCCGCGGTTGTACACAATCTTTCCACAGCTTTTCAGTGGGGATAACTGCCACATCTGCCTATGCACATCTGTTTATACACGACTGCCTATACACGTCTGCCTACACACGATTGCCACATCTGCCATATCTGCTTATGCGTTCAGCATGCACATACACAAGACAAGACATGCAACAACAGTCGGCATCCACGCATGCAAACCACTCCTGCCCCTGCTGGCTGCAGTGCCTCCTTGTGGACGCCAACCCTGAGTCAGCCCTGAACGAGGAGGCAGGCCGGCTGTTGCTGGAGGACTACGACGAGTTCGCTCGCCATGCGCGGCTCATGACCAGCATCCATGCACAAAGCAGCAAGCGTGGCGGCCCTCTAACCGCCAGCGGGGGCAATGTAAGCGGGCAGGCAGCAGCAGCAGGCGCAGGCGGTACAGAGCCGAGCAAGCCTGGGGCCGCTGAGGGCAGCAACTCCCCAGCCCCTAAGAAGGCCAAAGCCGAGGGTGGTGCTGGGCAGGCAAGCAAGCCAGCAGTCAGCGCAGCCGCAAAGGTCAAGAAGTCGCTCAAGCGGCTCTGAGGCCATCGGGTCAGACAGCACAGCCTGGGGCAAATAATGCAGCTGGATTGTGGGGCACGCCCCCACTGCTGGGCGGGGACCATATGGCCCAACTCATTTGGTTTTTTTGGGGGGGAGGGGGTCTGATGTTGGGCTCTGTACGTTGGTCGGACGCACATGGCCTTGAGCGTTGACCAGCGATGCAGGCCACGGGCATGCTTCATGCCCGCTATTCTTTCCATGCCCAGCGCTCACAGGAGTACTGGCAGGACGGCGAGCAGCTGCATCATAGCATCTATCAGATCATGGAGATTGTCGAACCCGCAGACTGCCAGACTAGACCCAGGATGAGACTAGTACCTTTTCTTGTGCCAGGACGGCCTTGAGCTCAGTCTGGCATGTTCAAATGCAGCTTAGAACCTAGATCAAGCCTCGTGCTTTCCGGCTTTTACTCATCGTTTACCCTGCCTTTGACCCAGCCTTTGACCGGTCTTTTTCAAATATAACAGCTGCGCTGCTGGCTGTGCTGTGTGCGTGCACAGTCTGCATATATGCTGACCCATGAATGGCTGGCACCTGTGAATCTTGTCCACCTGTGTGCAGAAGTTGGCGATCTGATAATTGCCAGTACTAAACTACCAAATGTCATGAAGGGGCATATAAGGGCACATGTCTTAATGACTCTGCAGGAGGTGGGCTGGGCTGGTGATATTCCGGGATTCCTTCTTCTTAGGCACTGCTCTGAATCCTGCAGGTTCAGGTGAACGCGGTGACCTGTGAAACGCCACTCGCTAACAGACACCTGAACACACACCTGAATACTGAGACTATAGGAAACCAGACCAGCGCTCATTAATGGCCCTGCTCAATCAGCCAACCATGTGCGTGTGCAACATTGATGGCCAACCCGAAAGGACCAGAATACAGCTGTTAAACCGCCTTCTGCAGCTCCCAATCAGGCTGCAGCTGACGCTTTCACTCCCTTGGGCACCACCCTGGGCACAGCAGCCGCTAATTCTCCAGGTTCAGCTGCTACTTCTTCAGGTTCCATGTTACATGGCCTTGGACCCGTGAGATGGGCCGTTCACTGCCTCCTGTATACATAAGGAAGACAGCAACAATGCCGCTGCTTCTTCTATCTTCTAGTCGAGTGCATGGTTGGGAGGGGGGAACCTACTACTGAGCACTCCCCAAACCCAGTAAGAGGCTGAGAACCCGGGGCCTTGAACCTCACACCTGTTTGTCAAGGCCCCACCAGCCACCCTCCATACGCTGTAGCTCACCACCAGCATCACCGCCGATAAAGGACAGCGATAATGCCAGCGACAATGCTGTTACTTTTTCTTCTGCAGCTCCAGCAGCGTCTCAAGGGACACAGGGGCCCAGTGGTCACGCACGAGGGCACGGATGGATGACGACGCGTTGTCCAGGATGACGCTGACGCTGCCAAAGCCATACACCTGCAGAGACGTCAGCACAGGGGACAGGCGCAGGGTCAGGTTCCAGGTGTAGGCAGACAGGCTTGCAGGTCTTATTGTAGGCGACATGGCATTCGACCCGTGATGAGCAACACGCAGGGAGCCAGCCCGGGTGGCCAGCCAGCCCTCATCTTTTATGCCTTGGTCGTTAGAGCCACCAGCAGGCCATAATGCTACATGGCCTTCAACACATGGGCAGCCAGAGGGCACACGCGGCCGTGTGATGCTGTGACCGGGTGTGTGCATCTGTAGCACAGCCTGTTCAGTGCAGCTGCCCACCCCTGATACACCCGTGCGGTCATGGGGCATGGGCCATGGCACAACCAGGCACCAGCCGAAGCCCAGACCCTGAACGCCTGCAGCCACCGGCTGGCCCCATACATGCATGCTGTTCAGCACTAGGCATTTCGGCTGACAAATCAAAGGTCAAGCGTGTCACGTGACGGCATCAGTGCTGTTATCAACTAGAGGTCCAGCCTCCAGCGCATGTACAAGCTGTACTCGCACCTGCAGGCCGTCGTGGTACCGCCCAAACTTGGGCATGAACTGCACGCCCGCCTCCTCCGCGAACCGCGACACCAGGTCCCGCAGCGTCAGCTCTGCACTCTGCCCAGCCCCCACGCCCACGCCCGCCCCAGTGCCTGCGCCCCGCCCACTGACACCAGCAGTAGACCCAGCACCACCTTGCCCATCCACCCCGCTGTCATTCGCTGCCCAGCGGGACGTGTACGCAGACGTGGGGCCCGTGGACGGCAGCGGCACCGCCTGGCCATCCACTGCTGAATTCATCATGTCCAGGGCTGCATTGAACTGGCGTCGGACGCGCTCGTAGTCCAGCAGGTTGTTGGGGAATGATGCCTTCCAGCCGAGGTACCAGCGCGTGACCTCATCGTAGTTTGGGCGGTTGGACAGCCAGTAGTGCAGCACCTGCGCACGCGCGGTTGAGTCATTATGCACGCCAAATCACTCTTGCTGGCACTCTTTGCAGCAATTTCCAGCGCGTCATACCGTGCGGCTGCACAGGCGTGCGCGGTGCGGAGCAGCCGGCAGGACCATGACACAGTGCAACTGCTTGTTGGGCATGGCAACGCTTCACTCCGGGCAGCCCGCCTCAACAGGCGCTACATGCGGGCCCAAAAGGAGGCATCACACACCTGGTGCCATTTGGGGAAGAAGCCCGTATCCAGCAGAGCAGCCATGTGCTGTGGCGGCAGCACTTCATGCCACGTCATCACCCAGTTGAACGGGCCCATGTCTTGAGCTGCTGGATTGACCACAAGTGCCTGTAGTGCTGCGGCCAGCTTGGGCACGATAGAGCGAAGGAGCAGTCCTTCCCAATCGGCGGGCTGAAACACGCGGTGCCATGGGGACAGCAGCACCAGCGCACTGCCATCACTCGGGTGCCACATCTGCAGGAGAGGTGGGCGCCGCGCGCACATGCATCAAAACAACAGTCAAATTACCTGCCACTGATAAATGTCATTTTACATTTTTTGGGTTTTTTTTGCTTTATATGAGTAATCACGGTACGCGGTGTCAATGTACGTACTAGACAGACTCAGCGTTGATCATGTGTTTGCACGCGTTGCGAACAGGAACAAGCCCAGCAGCAGGCCGCACCTCAAGCGCCTTGCTGAGCTTTTGCCGGATGGACGGGTACAGCTCTGCCAGCGCCGCCCCCAGGTACGGCAGCCATGGGTGCAGCCACGCATGGATGGGTATAGGCTCCTTCACCGGCTCCCACTCCCCCACTGCCCTTCGCAGCCGGGGCAGCACTAGCATGTCCAAGATATGGGCTAGAACAGCACGGGGGAGGAGGGGCTCCCAAGCCTCCAGGAAGGAGAGCAGGGGCTCAGGGTCCCGGGGCTCCCATCCGGTGGCTGCCGCGCGCAGCGGGGGCAGGACGAGCTCCGAAACCAGGAGCGTGTATGGCTCCTGGCTGCCGCCCAGCTCCCCTCCGAGGCCCCCTGATGCGAAGAGTGACCCCCCCACGCCGCTGCTCACACCCCCGGCCCTCTGGGCGTCCAGCAGGGGCCGCCACTTTGCAAACTCAGCGGCGCCGTGCGTGGGGTGCGCCAGCGGCTGCCACCCCTTCATGTGCGTGGCCAAAAGAGGCAACACCTGCGACAGCGCGGCTGCTCCAAGGTTGTACATTATGTAGTCCTCGCGGTACAGCTTGAGGAGGCCTGCATAGACCGCCTCCACGCCTGCGAGGCTGAGCGCGTTGGCATTGCTGGGGGAGCAGCGGGCAACCTCGTTCATCAGGTGAGCCAGCCGTGAGAGTGCCGCCTCCTGACGCGCCGCCTGCACGTGCCAGGCGGGGCCACAGTCTCAAGTGGGGGAGCTGGGAAGGGGGTGCAGAGTGCAGCACCTCAGCCCGTAAGCCCTCGTACCCAAACCCCCACCTCATCCCCGGCCTCCAACCGCCCCCCAAAACTGGGCCCAGTTGCCCCAAACCAACACCAACACTTTCCCAAAGCCCCACAAAGCAGCCCACACGCCCTGCCAGAAGGCAGGCAACCACAGCATAAGTCAGCCCAAGTCAGCCCGAAAGTTAGATTTATTGCGGGCTATCGCACACCAGACAAAGACACGCCCGGCCTAGAACTCACCTCCTCTTCCAGTCGCGTTTTCTCACGCGCGAGCAGCGTCGCCGTGTCCTGCTCCGTGCGCAACCTTGCATCCAGCTTTTGGATGTCAGCTTCCGCCAGATCCACCAGCAGCTGCAGGTTGTGCTGCAGCTCAGGCATGGGTACCTTGGCTCCACTGTCGGTGTCATGCTGCGCGCGCCCATGGGTGGGGCACAACGGAAGGGGTGGGGTGAGGTAGGGAGCGCTGTTGGGGGCGGCGCCAGGGCAGGTAGAAGGAATGACAAGGGTGGGAACACAAGGCTAACAAGGGCAGCAACAGCAAGGGCCAACAAGGAACGGCAAGGGCAGAGGAACAGTGCAGCCGTTTAGCGAGGGGACACTGAGCGTGAGCAGCGCTCTCCTCATGTGTGGCTGCACTGTAAAGATCGAATACCAGCCATACAAGGGGCCCCAGCCCTTCTTGCTGTGGTTCCATCACAGTGTGCATGAGCTGTGCGGCGTCAGCCCATGAGCTCACACAGCAGCAGCCACACCCCGCCCCTGCCTGCCCTGCTCAGTGCACAAGCGCCGACCTTTCGGATTGAGGCCCCTGGGTTCCCCCGGTTTCAGGTCCCAGAGTTCAGGGTCCAGTCCCTGAGTCCTGGAACCACGCTGGAGGCCTGGGGGGTTCACCGCACCTGTGTGTTGAGATGCTCCAGGTTTGTGATGAGCCGTGCCTGAGGCCCCCGCATGTCCAAGATAGGCTGCGCGCCCAGTGGCTTGGCGGGCGCCTCCGCCAACACATCTCCGGCTGAGCGGTACTCGCGCTTCACGCGCACGTCTGCGTTCTTTTTGCGCCAGAGCCGGCCTTGGCTCGCCTGCGCAGCCGCCTGTGCCGCCGCTGACTTTGGACCCGCTGCCGGTCCCTGCGGGTGGCAGCATTGCAGCGAGTTGCGGAGAAGTCGGTTGGTCAAAGCAGGGAGGGAGGTGGGCGGCGGGGCACGTGCTTGGGGAGTGCTGTCTTAGTGTGGTCGATTGTGTGTCCTCCAGTGTGGGGCAGTGTGATGATTGCATGCAGCGAGGCATGCGGCAGGGTCAGGAGTGAGTGCACAAGGCTTGCCACATCCCAGCGCTGCTCAGCACAGCCTCTGCCTAGCTCAGGGCCTTTGCCTCTCCCTTGGGGCACCCCGGCCACACACACTAGACCGTGCCGTGAGACAGATTGTTCGACCATCCTGAAAATCTGTATTGATGCAGGCCATACGTGCGCCATGGTGGGGCGCGCGCTGTACCGCATGTGCGCGCATGCATGCATGCATGCCCGCTTGCAGGAATGGACCCATGCAGCACGCACATCATCATCAGGCACAGGCGCACACGCACGCACGCGCACCTGCACAGGCTTTTCATCATCGCTGTCATGGTGCCTGCTCCCCATGCCCAGGCCCATGCCTTTGGGCCGTAGCTTGGCTTCCACTGGCTTTGCAATACCCTGCTTCTCTCGTCCCAACCCCTCTCCTGGCTTGTAGCCCATCTTCTGAAGCAGCTTCATGCCAATGCCCTTGGTGTGCTTCTCAAAGGTGCCGATGTCTGGGTCTGCTGTGAGGTTACTCTTCCGCGTCTTTTCCTGCTTGTGCTCCTTCTCCTCAGCTTCCCTCCGCTTGGCAGCCTTGGCCTTGATCCTGTCACGTGTGAGCATTCCCAAGTTGACCCCGCCATGCGTGTGTTGTGTGCTTGTGAAAGTAAGCTGAACAGCCTACGCCCACTGTGGCGCATGCTGGAATAGCACCCCGGTTGATAGAAAAACGGTTCAACAAGAAAACAAGAATCAGAGGACCGTGAAGGCCGCACCCTGGTTACACATGTGTGCACCACAAGCTCTGAAGCATGCATGCTGTGCACGATGCCCACCATGCACTTAACCAAGCTTGCAGGGACATGCAGGCGGGGTGCATGATTCAGGTGCATGATTCAGGCATGGGCAGTGCGATGGTGCATGCTCGGGGTCCATGCAGGCCCCATGGCACAGTCATGCGCACCTGGCACCAAATGCAGTGGGCAGCACCTCTTGCTCCTCATCCTCCTCTGCAGCATCCCGCCTGGCCCCTAGCCCCAAGCCAGCTGTGCCTGCTGATGCAAAACCAAGCCCTGCCCCAGATCCGAGACCGGCTGTCTCGCTTGCTGGACGTAGAGTGGCGAAGCTGGGTCGGCCTGTGCTATCATCTGGCTCCTCGCTGACTGCCTTCTTCTGTTCATCTTGTTGGGGCGGGTTCACGACGTCGCCTTTACTGATGAAAGCTACTGGCTTACTGTAATCTGCACGCTCCCGCTTTCCGCGTCGCCTGCCCTCGTCCTCATCACTGCTGCCTTCCGCAAAAACGCCATAAAGCACGTCATCGCGTGTCTGCTGCCTCTTCTGTCGTTTGCTTTGAAAGAAAAATTCCCCCCCAATGAACTGGCCCCCTTCGTAGTCATTGTCTACATCAAAACGTTCTAAGTGCTGTTCCTCGTCATGAGCCATTGAAATTTGTTGAGCATTTGATTCCATATCGGCGCTTGGCCCCCTCGACTGCCATCACTCCTCACCCACTTCACGTTCCCACACACAGACACACCAGCTGGCAACTCAGGCCCATCAGCGTTGGCACATGCCACCCTCAATGGCCCTGATACCCAGGCACATCAGCAGGCACAGCTGTGGTGCGCGCTTGGGACGGCCCGGATATGCAAACCATACATGCAAGCTGATGCCCAGCCTGCTTCGTTGCATCATGGCTGTCATTGCAGCCCCACATAAACACAGATGCGTGCCAGTGCAGGAGATGCCGCCTGACACGGTCACAACCACACCATCCATGAGGCTTTGGCCAGCTACTGCCAGCTACTGCCAGCTACCTGCAGTGTGCATTACGCCACAATAACGCGTACATTGACCTGTCAAGATGACCTGTGTGTGCAGAAAGCACCATTTGCTTGCTGCACGCATGCCAGGCAGCACTTATGCCCCGTTGCTATGCCCCCCGCCTCACCCCCTTCTTACACAATCCATCATAACACATCTGAAAACACATCAAGATAAAAAGAGGTGTAGCAGGCTATACATGGCTCGCCGCGCTTGGCTGTAGCTGCAAGCATGCCGATGATGAAGAATGATGCTGCACCTAACACATTCCTCCTGGACCCTACACTGATTCATCACGCCACGCAAGTTGCTGCACAGAACATGGCACAGAAGATACAGGTGTTTCATTTGCCTGACGTGCTCTTTCAAATTGATCAGATGAAGCGGCGCGCTTTGTAGTACAGGAGTGCTAGCAGCTCACGCCAGAAGTCTACCTGCAAGTCACCAGCAGTCATTTATCCGGCAGCTGGTACAGTGCCAGCATCACGAAACAGCATGTAAATACGTGGCCTTCATACAGCTCAAGAGCTGAAGCCGTGAAGGCCCACAGATGAAAAACCGTGACAACAGCCAGCCAGCCAACCTGTTGATAAGCAAGGCAGGCAGGCAGGCAGGCAGGCAGGCAGGCAGGCAGGCAGGCAGGCAGGCATCGAGTAAGGCCACGTGAAACAGGCTGTGCGCCATCCAGGCTAATCTGGCTGTACAGCCCCCACTCGTCCATAGCCCGCACACAGCTGTTCATCAGTCAGCACGGCCACAAATGTGTTCTACAGGGCACAGCTACTCACATGATCCATGATGATGTTGGCCCGCAAGGAGCCCCACTCCCAGCCCTCATGCCCCACAAATGGGACATGGTCGGTGTAGATCTGCGAAGTAGGTAGGTCAGGGACCGGTTCAAAGTTGGAAGCCCAGCCGCTTCAAGCCTGCGATTCTGGTAAGCAGCCAGGCTTTAGGGTGTCAGGGTTGCAGCTTGTTGGGGTGGGGTTAGGGCAGTTCAAAGGCCTTGCCTAGACCCTAACAACCTGCAAAGAAGAGGAGCAGGCATATGCAGCGCATTTTCCCCAGTTCAACCCCTCCGTAATACACCGTGTTATTGCAGGTGTAATTGTAACTTATTAAACCCCTCTGTATTAGGACTTTTGTACAACACCCTGCAAAGAGGTATCAGGGAGGTAGGAGCAGTAGGAGCAGGGGCGGCACGTGCTGCGCAGCACTTCCCCAGTTCAAATGCGTGAATCAACCCTCTGTAGCAGTGCTGTACACAGTGTACAGCTGTTCGTCCCGCAGATACTAAGACACCCCACTTATGTACGGCCTGCTATGATCGATATCTCCATGCCCAAGCTCCCCACCCCAGTCTGTCACAGCTGCTGTAACTGGGAAGGCCTGATGTAAGACTAGGCTGCCGTTTCAAACATGGCGGCGCGTGGCATGTGCTTGGCCTCAGCATGGCCTGAGCATGCATGCGGTCTCACCTGCACCTGCATGCCCAGGTCCTGCGCTGCCTTCCTGAATACATGCCAAGACCTGAGCTGGTGAAACGTGTTGGTCACCACCAGCACCGATGACCACCTGCGGGCGCACTGGGATATCGGCAGTGCCGTACGTGTCAACACCAATCTGCAACACCTCACCTGCATCATCAAGTGCCTTGATTCTGACATGGGATTTGAGCACCAGCTGCATGACACGGCAGGCTGCGGCATGCATGCACGTTCCCTGCACATCCTTCTGTCAAAGACCAGAACAAAGGCTGTATAATTTACCATTCTTCCTAGGCACAGGCCGCAGTCGTGCGCACCCGTGTTCCTTTACGATACCGAGGCTGAACAGTGCATTCTCACGGGTTGAAGTGGAAGCCTGCTCCAGCACCCACCTGCATGTAATCATGCCATGCACGCTGCTGTGTGACGTGAACACGACCCATACAGCCGTTTAGGAGTGGACCCAGGCATCGAAAACTAAAGCTCAGCTGCAGTTCAACTCGACCCTGGAACCACACTGATGAGCCTGTCCTGTTAGAGCATCGGTGAAGCATTGGTAAAATGTCCATTGCCACATCGGGCGCCCGACACATTAGAGGCTTCTCCGGCTGCACCACACACACTGAGCCACAGCCTCAAGTGGCTGGGCACGCGCAGCCGTGCAACTTCACGCTCACAAGTAAAGCACATGCAGCAGCGCGCATGACGAGCACACGGTGGCACACTCGCTGGTGGCGCGCATTGCGTGCATACTGCAGGCGGCAGGGGGGACTCTGATTGTATGGCACGCGGGCTGTTGGCGGGTGCAGGCAGGGCCTGGCGCAGCAGGCAGCAGCAGCAGCAGCAGGCAGGCAGGCCCCAGTGCCGAGCTCTAGCTCAGCTGCCACTGTATCACAAGTACATCATCACGTGCGCATACCAGTGGCAGGGTATACTGCAGGCTGCAGACTAGCAGATGCACACATCCGCTCCCTAGCGTCTAGGCTAGCCTTCCCCAGGCTAGCCTCCCCAGGCTAGCCGGTACGGTGGGATCTACACCCACTACAGCCACCCACTTGGATTGCGCTACCTTCCATTGTTCTGGTGTCAGCAGCGTGCGCGCGTACGCCAGCATTGCATTGGCTTCGCTCACATCTCCTCGCAGGCCGCCCCCAGGGTGCGCCCCTGATAGGATGAGCTCCGGGGCTGCGCCCTGCGGGTGTGCATGTTTGTGCATGTGCGTGCGGGTGTGGGTTGGGGGATGGGTGGAGTGGGTGGGGAGAGGGGGGGGGATAAGCTGTTTTCACTTGTTGCTCCTACGGTATCTCAAGCGGTCGGTACGTTTTCTGAGCTCTACACATGGTAGGGTGCATGCAGGCGGGCACATCCATCCGTGGCCTTCGAGGGCATCGCCAAGGACTGTGTTTTGATCCTGTTCTTGTTCCACGTGCCTCACCATCCCCACACCTATCAGCATATGCACTATGCCCCACGGTTCCACATGCCCCATATGGTGGTAGTGGTACGTGTTCACTCATACGACGTCTGGCACCACGGCACAACTTTTATCAGTACTGGTCTGTTCACAGGTCATGCTGCGGCGAGAACAAATTACCCTCAGCCAAGCATCCACGCCTGCCCTGACTCTCCCCGCGAGCGGTGTGGTGATTGTCCCGTTCCTGCACATGGGGTTGCATGCTGCATGTGGGTTACAATCGTTACATCATACGCACTACATCGTACGCCCATTACGGCACATGGATGCCTGGAGCAGCATGGGACGAGTTAAAGGCATTAAGGAGTGTGTTGCATCCCTGCATGCTGTGCTTTGTTGCATGTCAGGTGCTACTTTATGAGTGCCGCTGGGAGTCCCCACGATGCGGCACGCGCAGACCTCGCGTGCCTTGGTTGCAGTGAGCCTGATTGGTACACTACCACATGCCAAAACCGTGTGACCTGGAAGCAATTGATCCACAGGACGATCAGGGAATCGCAGCACCCCTAATGGGAAACGCTGTAACAAGACAAGTCAAGTCAAGCTGGGAGTCCCCAGACAAGCAGGCAGAGCATGCTACGCCTGCCTGCCAATGCAGCACATGCTGAGCAGCAGGCCTCACCTAAAGAGCGCATAACCAAGCACTATGATTACATCTGCAGTTGCTCCAGCTGGCAGTGGGTGCCGTTGACTGCAAAGAGGAGGGATGGACAGGAAGGGATGGACAGACTTAGGGTGCATGACAATGCGGCTCGCATTCCATGGCGTGTTGCATGGGAGCATTGGCACGTGTACGTTGTAGATAGGTCGTGTGTCTGTGATTAGCCTATGCACATGCGCGCAAAGCACTACCGCATACACTGCAACAGCCATGCACATCCAGCTGTCCTCGGACTTCAGCACCAAGTATGCACCTGTCGTCGTGTAAGCTTTGAAGCGCAGCGATCAATGATCTACTTGTGCATACCAACGCAATCAATACTACGACGATCGTCGCTGGCATCTGCCACCAAGGTGTAAAGCTGGCAGCAGATGTTGTCGCATCGGAACGCATTGCTTGTAGCTTCCGCCAGCGTAAGACACAATGCGGCACCACATCATGTGTACTGTGTGGATGCATGAGTGATGTTGTGACGGAGCGGGACAGGAGTGAGGAGAGGGGCAGGAGTTTGGGGAATGAGGTGTGGGCTGGGGAGCTGAGGCGATGTACAGGGCTTGTTGCATTTGCCTTGTAGCGATTCAGCACACTGCATCTGATTCGGCACGCTGTCCGACCTCGCATCACCAGTGATACTCAGCCTCAGACTGGTTCTGGTACTACAGAGAGAGAGGGTAACTGCCCCCATCTAAGCGTCACAGCTCGTTAACAGCCGTCACAGCGAATCAAACAGGAAGCGTGTGATGAGGTGTAGCGCACGTTCAGGGCTACTCTGTGGTACCATGTGGCCTGCGCCCTTCACCGTGGCAAACATCAGGTGGCCTGGCTGGAACTTTGCCAGGAAGCCCGCGACCTGCAGACACCAGCCACACGAGCCCAACGTCAACAGTGCAGCCACCCTATGAGCCCGTACGCTAGAATGATGATTGACGTCCGTGAGTGATCCTCAGATTCATAGCAGCCAAGGCCCATCGCTGCTCCACAGCCCCACAACCCATCCCTCTTTGCCCCCAACCCATCATCATTTACGCAGCGAATTAGACACCTGCCAATGCACGACAGTACACCACAATACACGGTGCAATGCTTTTAGGCAAGCAGATGAATCTGTGAAACGCCGTGTTATCATTATCACACGGTACAATGCTTTTGAAGTACAGTTCACACGGTACAATGCTTTCGAAGTACAGTTCACCCTGCGCCCTCGTACCTGGCCCTCCAGCATCCACGGCTGATAGGGCTGGGACACATGCAGCCCCAGCGAATACACCCATGCACGCGTCCCTGTGAATGGCACCACGAAGTCATGGTCCCCGCTGTACACCAGCGCGCGCAGCCCTACGGCCGCAGGTCATGTGAACTGGTGGTGTGTGGTCCAGCATCTGGTAATAATCACACGGCGTGTCACAGATGTGTCTGCATGCCGGAGCAGCATCTGGTGAAGATACCAATGGTCCCCAGCTGGTCTGTTCCGGCGCAGCTCCCGCAAGGAGACTGAAAGCAGCTGCAGTGCTGTGCTGCACCCACATTGCTGCAGCAGTCGCTGTGGCAAGTCAAGGCCTGTACGGTGGCTACAACCGTAGCCAACTGTAGCCTATAAGTCAGGTCCCTTTGCTATGAGTACAAGTCACCCACCTACCCACCTTCCCCACCCACCCACCTCGCTGCACCAGCTCTCGATGGACCGGCAGCATGGACACAGGCCCTGTGCGGTAGTGCAGCTTGTCGGAGCAGGGCTGCCAGTCGAGCTCCGAAACCGGAGGCGCCCCCAGCGCGTCACGCACCTCCTCACGGTTCAGCCACTCCAACGCCACACTGCAGTTCGCAACACGGATGCAGTGCGCGGTGATCCATGTGCAACCAGTCAGCGGTCACACCATGCCACATCCAGGCAAGGAAGCACGGTCAGCACCGTCAGCAGCTCAGCACTGTGAGCAGCTGCACCAAGTGCGGTCCACTCACGTACGGTCAGCACATGGCACCACATGCCCCACCAGGCCGTGCCAGCTGACCACCGGCTGGCTCCGGTCAAAGATGGGAGTGAGTGGCCACTGCCACTGCCCCTTCAGCCTCAGCTTGCTCGCGTTCTGAAGCAGTGGCCCTTCAGACGCTGCACGCTTTGCACGCGGCTGTATGTGTGCAGCAGCAGGCTGGCTACCCCCCTCCCCAGTATGAGCTCCAGTCCCAGCCCCAACCTCAGCCCCAGCCCTCGTGGCCTGGCCCAGCCTGCGTGCTGTGGCAGCTGCAGGATGGCTGTTGGCATGACCATGACCAGAGGTCTTGGCCATGATGTGGAATTCCTGATTTGTGGGCTCATTGCCTGTGTGGCAATCCTCAAGGATGTCATAGGGGTTGAGCCAGTAGAAGCGGTCGTACGCCTCATGCAGTGCCGTCGCACATGCGCCGCCTGCATGCGCCCCAACACATTCAGAACACCCCAAGGGATGGATGGCACGCAATGACATGAGGTGACGTGAGATGGTATGAGTAGAAACACCAACACAAGGACATCGGATTCATCTTATCATTCTTATGTAGAACAACCGAGAACAACTGTAGGCCCCACAGGTCAAGCGTCCAATGCTTAATCAGGGCATCATGCAGCCCGGAGACAAGCCAAAACTTTGCAGCCAAGCAGCTCTGGCATGCCCACCAAGCCATCGTCCTTGACCTGCCTCACGTGATGCAAATCAACTGACGCCACGTGAATGCTCACTCTGGGTCAGCATGTGCACCCAGATGTGCACCCATGGGAAAAACTGAAGGACCCACCAGGGGTTGCATTCCAGAACGCGCCGTGGCACATGGCCTGCAGGTGGCTGTATGTAGGAGGGTCCACGAGGCCCATGTTGTATGCAAATTCGGCCTGGCCATTCCCATCGTACACATCATCGGCCACGCCGTTGCCCACTGCATAGCCCTGCGCGCGAGGATCCAAACGAATGTTGGTTCACGCAAGCCAGCACACAAGCTGACAAAACGAGTGACAAGTAAGGATTGGAGCACGCATCCTGATGGAGCGCTGAGGCAGCAACCAGGTCCATCTGCAGAAAATCCATAAACAATCGGCTGCGTGTACGCACCTTGAGTCGCAGCTGCTGCGTATCCCTGGCACGCTGGTTGTGGTCCAGCACCTTCCTGGCCAGCAGTGGGACAAACACACCAGCATAGCTCTCTCCTGTGTGGCCGGCACATGCAGCACCACATAATGTACTGCACTGTTTGTGTCTTGGAGCTGGTGTAAACCACAGCAATGGACAGCATGCTGCAGCCACGTGCACATGCACCCACGACGGACACAGCTGCTGCACTTATACAATCAACACAGCAGCAGCACGCCAGCTGCTGCTCATAAGATGTCAAAACAGCAGCAGCAGCTGCTGCACATTCATGTCAGCAGACACCTGTTATGTCAGCAGTACAGCTGGCATCCTGCACGCCCTGATCAGTATGATGCCGTGGTTGCCGGGAAACCAATAAAAGGTGTCCCCTGCCCACCACCCCCACCTGCAATGTACAAGTCCCGGCCCCTCAGCTGTGGGAACTCCTCGCCCAATAGCTTGACCACAAAATCTAGCAGGTCATCTGTAGTCTGCTCATCATCCGTGGTATAGTCTTGGTCCGGGTGTGTGGAGTAGCTCAGGCCAGCTCCCACAGGGCTGTCAACTGCGGACACGGTTTTTGGTGTGGGTGATGTTGATGCACTGCTGCACAGGCACCCAGCAAGCTGAAGGGCGCTGTCATACGCAGACACAACGGTGCCTTGTTCTACGCCTAGTACTACTGAGCTTGCAGCACGGGCGTGTGCGTCACCATGCCACCAGTGCCTGCTATCTC
This sequence comes from Chlamydomonas applanata, assembly GCA_001662365.1. Lineage (NCBI taxonomy): Eukaryota > Viridiplantae > Chlorophyta > Chlorophyceae > Chlamydomonadales > Chlamydomonadaceae > Chlamydomonas > Chlamydomonas applanata. The sequence goes on along the minus strand of BDCZ01000017.1, from coordinate 288,744 downwards.
CAAGCCGGACTCAAGTGCTGGAATGGTGCTGCTGGTGCTGCTGCAATGGTGCAATGCTGGAATGGTGCTGCTGCTGTAAGCCAGGAGGAGGAAGCAATTGATCCACAGGAAGATCAGGGAATCGCAGCACCCCTAATGGGAAACGCTGTAACAAGTCAAGTGTAAGTCAGGCAGATGACACAGTTCATAAGAGGTTGATCACACTAGGGACTTCTCATTTCGCACACACTTCTTGTTTCACAGCGCCATGCGATCATGTCCATGGCAGCCATTCGCACAGGCATGCGTGAGGCGCCACACACGCACTGTAGATCATGGTGGTTGTCTTGGACCAGGACCATGGATTCTCAGTCAGCCAGATGTCTGACTTGTGTGGCTTGTCCAGATCTGCACTCAGTAGAGCAGGGTACCAGACCCAGTGCTCACCCTAGCCAATCGAATGCCACACCTTGAAGTGGAAACATCAAAGATGGGGCAAAAAGCCAGCAGGCTTGCTCAGCATTGTACTGCTAGCCCACACAATACAGCAAAAGCACGTAACAGGCAGGTGCAGCCCTCACCGCTCATGTGGAACAGGAAGGGCCCATGCTCGTAGATGAGGGCATCCATGCTGCTGCACCCAGGCCCCCCTGCATTCAGCGCCAATCAGGCTACATGTCGGTGTGGCTCACAACCTCCCGCGGAGGATACCATGATGACCAGCCACACCAACAGGTGCTGAATGCACAGCACAGCTGGTGCCAATTGAATGATAAGTGCTGCGCAGCAGAGCACTGTAGTGTGTGCGGCTTGTTGTGGGGCCCACCATCCACATGTTCACACAATGCTTGCTGCCAGCATTCCTTCATATGGTTGCAGTTGGATCAGCCATGCACTATTGATTCCCTGCTTAACCATAATATTCTAGGCATTCTTTGACTATCTGCTACCACTTGCATTATAACATTATAACAGCCAGTTGTAACAAGCCCCGGCTTGCCTGTAAGCCATAGCACCACTGGGTCCAGCGCTGGTTTGTACTCGCTCTCCACCAGCCAGTAGAACAAGTGCTTATGGCCCTCACGGCCCACAGTCACGTACCTGGCATGCACAGCGCATGCAGTCAATACAAGCACATCCAACACAAGCACATGAGCGCCCAGCAGTCGCACGAGTACCGCAGCAGTTGACATGCACATGCGTTGGAGAAGGCGCACACAGTGAATGACATGACGGCCATGTCCCATGCGCAGTGAACAATGCAGAGCTTGTTGCGTGCACACAGAGCCAGGCGGATGCCGCACCCTGTGTACTGGCGGCTACGCAGCGGCTCATGAAGCCCAGGCAATGATGTAATCTGCATGCAAAGGGTTAATGCCGGACACTCATGAATGTATGCACCCACATGGCCTTTTCGTGCTGCATTTCTGTGAACGCAGATTCTGTGACGCATTCTTCCGCCAACCACGCATGTATGCATCAGGGGTGTGCCAAGCCGCCCCTTCACAAAACCGCGATTATGTCAGCGCACCTCCTTGGGTCCACGCGAGCCCGGATCTTTAACACCGCCATGTGCTTGCAGCGCAGCACACAGCAGCAGACCAACTGCCAGAAGATACGGCTGCATGTTTTGCGCTGAGCTTCACATCACAGATCAAGTGGGTTCATCAAGGTGCAGATGTCAGTCGATACTTGTGAGACGCGTTTACAGCACAGAACCTGGGTACCCTCTTCTGCTAATACCGTACTGCCGCTGATTGTATTGCCCTGCAGGATCGCCATGGTACTGCCGTGGTACTGCCCCGCAGCCGCAAAAAACAGCATCACGCATAGCACTAGTCTAGCACGCAAGTAGCGACTGCCTATTCACCTTCTACCCAGCCATGTACAACCCTGGCCGCTTGCATAATGAGGTGGCAAACGTAGCCAGGCCCGCATGCCACCAATCTGCAACTATTTGGACAAGGTATCTAGGCCCGTCGCAATGTCCGTGGCCCTTGACGTGGACAGCATGCCCTGCGGAGCAGCCGCTCTAGCTATGTGGCCTTGCTGCTTGCCATCCTGCCTGATCCTGATCTACGTGGAACCTGCACTGCGCGGGCGGCCAGCGGCATGGCTTTTCTCATCTGTTTTCATCACAGCTTTTTTGAAGTCATGTGTTCAGTCAAACCGGATGTGCTTCCCCTCTGCGGAGGGGAGGCCACGCAGGGTCATGGTTGTGGTTTCCTTCGCACTGCCCTTTGCAGTGAAGCGGATGTGGCGGCCCTGTGGGACTGGCAGGCCCTTCAGGGGCTCCATCTTCTTGCTGGCAGCAGGCTTGCCAACAGTCAGGCCGCCAATCGCCTCAGCCAGCGCATCCTCAGTGGCCTGCGCGTGATGAGTTCACCATCACCACCTCACTACAAGTGTGGCGTAGTATGACCAGTGCTCCTGATGCAAGCATGCAAACATGGTTTGCATAGGCAGGGCAGTGCCACAGGAAGCGCCAAGGCAGGGCACCAGGGAGCGCAGTCCGCCAAGTGCACTGCATGTGTGTGCATGACCCATTCCCCAAGCCACACCGACACCAGCCGACCATCTCCATGCGCAGCCCAGCCGTTGCTAACTATCATGGCATTACTAACACTATGAATGTATGGTGCATCGAGTATGAACATATGTGTGTGTTGGTTACATCGTACGCCCATCATGGCGCATAGATATATATCATGGCGCATATACATAGATATGTATCATGGCGCATATGAAACATCGTGGTTTCACTGGTGTGGTTACGGAGTCATAAATGAGACAGTTAACAAGCGTCATGCACCCACCTGGTCGTACTTGGCCTCTGCCTCCCCATCATCCTCATGCAGATCCTCCGAGTCGCGCACAGGCTGGATCAGTGGAGGCGCGGTGCGCACCCCGTCCAGGCCAAACTCCTGGAGGCACAAGCACAGCACGGTACGTTACAAAGGCAGCATACTCGCCAAGTTCAACTGCGGCATAGCTAGAGAGATGAACACACGGTGAAACTGAAAGAATAGCAAATAATAGGGTCTAGTACAATTAGAGGTCCAGTGGCCTGACATCCATGCAACACCATCTTTAATGGTGGTACAAGCCAAAGGCAGGTCCAGAGCTCAACCTTGGTGCACAAAAGCTGGCCCCAGCACTCTTGCACAGCGCACACGCACACACCTTCAGCGCCTTGACCTGCTTGGCCTGCTTGCGCTCCCCAGCCTCCTTGATCTCGCGGCGCAGCTGGCCCAGGGACCTGTGATGCACACGTGCCAGCCAGTTCGTCATGCCAGCTGGGGCCAGGTCTGGCGCAGTTCAGCTAGGGTGAGGCCTGATTGACATTTCAGCTGCGTCCCACCAGCTGCAGGGCCTGATACGATGGATGGCTGGTGGCTCTCACATCACGTGCAGGGGCATCACGTGGCGGGGCATTTGTGGAGCAGCAGCTGGCAAGCTCGCTGTGTTTTTACTATCATGTCCTGCTGCCGGTAGGCAGGTATGCACCCGTGATGTCAAGCTTGCCTACCTGGGGTCGTACCCCTCAGGCACCACGATCTTGCTCTTGAGCTTTGCTGCCTTGGTGGGCATGAGGTAGCCGGGCACAGCCTTGCTGCCCGGCGCAGTGCTGGGGCGCACAGCGGCTGCGGGTGCAGGCTTGGTCGCGTCAGCCTCGGCACGTGCCAGAGACTTGAGTGCCGCCTGAGCCTGCATAGGTGGGCATGACACGCACAGTCAGTGCATGCACAGCAAACCGACGCGGTGACCACATGGCCAGCAGCAGACACAGAAACTTGGCGACCTGGCATGCGTGCACAGGGTGTCGGCCCACCTGCTGATACTTGGTTGACACCAGTGACGCAGAGATGGGGCGGGCGGGCTTGCTGGCACTCTTGATCAGCACTGGACGGGACTCGGGTGCGGGGCTGCTGGGTGCAGCCGCAGCCACAGCCGCAGGTGCAGGAGAATTGCTGCCAGCTGCGGCTGTGTCCATATCCATGTCCATGCCGTACTCAGCAGGCAGCCCCAGGGGCGGCACCACCTCAGCCTCACCCTCCTCGCCCTCCTCCTCCTCGGCAGGCTTCTCAGAAGACTTGGGGTAAGGGGTGCGCACGACAGCTGCCTTGAGGCCGGTGCTCTTGGGGTGCTGCGGGGTGGTGATGCTCACATGCTTGGCAGTACCTGAGTGGCAGGCGAGGTACGCAGGGTTGATCAGAGCGGAGCTGATGTTGTGATACATGGGCGGACGTCTTCTGACGCAGGAGCAGAAACTTTAAGGCAGCACACAGGAGGCAGCAGAAGCGGGCGTCGCATCTGCGGCTTACCACCTGTTTTGCGGCTTGCAGGGGTCGCGCCAGCCAGGGCAGTTGTGACCATGCCTGGTGTCTTGGGGACTGCCTCACTGACCTGCCAGAACTTGACAGAGCTGCAGCACAGGGATGGGGCGAAGTATTGACGGAGTGCTCGTAGAGCACGCAAATGCAGGTTTTGTTTCAAGGGTCAAGGGTCCAGGTGAACAGCAAAACACCTGGTGGTTGTGATGCGGCATTTGCGCACCTGGTACCAAAGCCGACCTTCTTGCCAGCTGTCTTGCCAGTCTTGGGCGTCTTGGCTGCCTCACGCACTATGGCAGGGCTTGCAACCGGCAGGTGCTCAGTCACAGCAAAGCCAGCAAAGCCTGCACCGGCATCGTTGGCGTCTGCAGCTGTGGCACTGATGGTCGCCGCGAGCAGCATGGAGGTGCCAATGGAGGGGTCGCAGAGTGCCTGGCTGTCATTCTCACACATCTCCTCATCCGCAGCATCTGCATCTTCAAGCATGCCCCCGGCTGCCGCTGTCAGCTCATCATGCGCAGCTGCCTTCATTACCTCTGCCTCTGCTGTGAGTGATGCAGCGAGCTCTGCTGGCACCTGAGCCTGCAGCACCTCCTCCAATGCCTGAGCCGTGATCTCAGCCACTGCTGCCTCCGCCACAGCGTCCTCTGCAGTCATCTCTGCAGTGACCTCTGAAGCGGCTGCTGCCTCCGTCTCATCCTCGTCCTCATGCATCTCATCCTGGTCATCCACCACCTCACTCACATCATCCGGCACATCCTCCATGGCAGCTGCAATGTCCTGCATTGTCTGTGCAGCTGGGGAGTCAGCTGCAGGTGACTCACAGACCTCCTCGCTCGCATCTGCACCGTCAGATGCTGCAGAGACGGCAGAGTCCAGGCTGGCCGTGGGGTGCACCGGCGTCGGCTGCTCATCCTGCTGCGTGGGTGCAGGGGCCTGCATGCTCTCAGGGCTGTTGGGACCAGAGCTCCACTCCTCGGCAGGAGCAGCCTCCTCAATGGTGTCCTGATCAGCCTCCTCCTCAGCAGCTGCAGCACAGCATCCCGCGGTGCACAACCAAACAGGTCAGTGTCGCATGGGGTTTGGCTAACCGTGTCAGTCCTCTGAACTGATGCACCTCGATGAGCTGATTGATGCGCAGCATGCTGGGTGGCCCTTTCCACATAAAGCCTGCTGTCAACCGCTTACCTGCAGCAGGCTTCATGGCTGTTGCGGGCTCCTCAACCACAGGCTCATGCACACTAGGGACCTGCTCCTGGTCGTCCTGCACGTGACAGGCAGCAGTGCAACACAGAATACAAGTCAGCAAGTCACCACGGATGCCCGATGCAGGAAAGCGCCCCCAGGACATGCGCGCACCTGAAACAGCTGCTGAGGCTTCGTGTCCTCCTCGGGGCGCACATCTGTCTGCGTCCTACGGGGTCGGCGGGCACCCGTAGTCTTAGGGATCGTGACTTTGGCCGTCTCCAAAGCTGCTCCGGCTGCAGAGCGGAAGCACCAGATCCGTGATCAGAACCTGCGCTTGGTCAATGGCAATCTATTTGCGCTGTGAGCTGACAAGTGTCAGCACTTACGTGTTGCAGCCATCTTGGCACGGCTGCGGGTCATGCGCATCTCGGTCTGAGGCTCGGCCATGGCTGCTGATAAGTCACCAGCTGTAGTTGCCCTAGGTCTGCCTCTGGTTCAAAGTACACGACAAATGCTGCGCAAAGATGAATATGATCCGTCGAATTTCGCTGCTGTTTCTTTGAGCCAGTTCAATCCCCACACCAATATCATAGTGGCCACTGAAATGCTTCACCCGCTTGAAGTTTGCAACTCCTGGATCAGCAGCCCAAATCGTAGTCGTCTTGTGTTAGCAGTGACACGATGGCTTGCTAGTTGCAAGAAGGGTTGTGCCTTCAACCTTGTAATAGGCGCGAGTGGGCCGTAGGCTACGTCGCAAACATGGCCGCACAGGAGGCGTCTGGTGTGCTGCCACCTGACGTCCTCGACGAGGTTGATCCAGCAAGTGCGTCCTGAGAACCGAATGAAGCTGTGCCCAGATGCTTCTTTGCCAGATTGGATGTGAATGCTCACAAAAGCTGGCGCCATGCTCCAGCATGTCGAGCCCATGCGCTCGCCCTGTGCGCATGCCCTGTCCTGCACAGAACAGAGTGCACCCTGTATGATTGGGCCACCTGCTGAATCCCACTCTGCTGTGCGTCTTGTAGTTTTCAAGGATGCCATCTGTGTTACGAACCACGAGGCGTCATACCTGCTCTCCAAGTACATGCAAGCCAAGCGCGAGCAGCACGGGGCTGCATGGCAGCCCCCTGCAGTAGTGAAGAAGACACAGGAGTATGTGGACCGTATGGCAGCTGGGAAAAATCAGGAGCAGTCGCGCGCACAGCGCACGTGAGTGGGCGGATCGCTGCCTGGATGTTTTGCCGTGCTGTGTGCAAGCCAGCAGGCCTGCTTGGACACTTCATTTCATGGACTGCGCTGCTGGGTACGGACCCTGGCTGTGCCCTGCAGCAAGACGGTAAAGCACTAACTGTTACATATATGGGATTGTGGATGCCTTTGTTTTGCAGCTTTTTGCAGGGCCAGAATTTGAGGGAGTATGAGCTGGTGCTGCTGTGCAACCTGGCGCCAGAAACTGCTGAGGAGGCCATGGCGTACGTGCCCTCCCTCAAGGTGGCTGGCTCATGCATACCTTGATGAACACACATGTTTACAGTGCCGGTTTACATGCTTAAAATTACCGGTTTGGTGTTATCCTGTGCGCTGCCTGCTGCCATGATGTGCCCATTCTGCCACGCTCTGCCTCATGGTGCACGCCGTGCCAGTCGTGGGGCTAGCAGTAGTAAGCACGATTTGCAAAGGCATGATGTCCTTTGACGCTGTCACCTACCACCATGCGGCACTGGTGGTTGGGAACCACGTTTTTGCAGGAGGAGGGGCGCTTCACAGAGGATGACCTGAATCAGATCTTGGGGGATGCGTCCATGTACCAGGCGTTCCAGTAAGACTAGGGCCACACTGCCTTGACCAGATGTCGTGGCAATGCAGCTTCACGTCAGTAGGCCTGCTACAAGTGGTTTGACTGCAGCTGCTGTTCAGGGGCTTCTTTGGGTGCGTCACATGAACGGCACAGTGCACGTCTGGCAGAGAGCAGGGTGGCTTCAAGCGCGACCCCTCGCACACGAAGCCGATCTGGTCAGGTTTATCTGGGTTTATCCACATCCAGTGGTTGCATGCATGCATCGGGATGGGGTTTGCTTACAGCATTCGCATGCTGTCATTTGCTAGCTCTTGCTGTAGATTGTCAGAGCCACGTGAAAGACAAGTTTTGTAACATGTTTCAAGTACATGGTCTGGGAGGGGCTCATGTTTGGGCTGAACACTCTAGACTGTCGCCCCCAGCTTCTTCAGATACGCCTTCAGTTCGGCTGGGGTACCACTGAACACGAGCTTGCCATCGTCCATGTAGCTGGCTGAGTCAGCGTACTCGAGCTCCTCGAACCTGTGAGTCACCCAGATGGCTGTCACAGCTGCTGGTGGCGGAGGGCCGCTGCTGCGGCCATTCCCATTCACGACAGGGACCGGGGAAGCCGCCTCAGCCTCAGATGCGCTGCTGTCTGAGCTGCTACTGCCGCTGCTGCCTGACTTGGCAGCCTTGGCAGCGGCTACTGCGAGCGTACTGCCCTGATGTGTGATCTTTCGAACTGCCTCCAGCACACCAAACTGGTCCTCAACATCAAGGAAGGTGGTTAGCTCGTCCAGCAGCAGCACGCGTGGGTTCTCTGCGAGGGCGCCTGCATTCAAGCAAGCCGCCAGGGTCAAGGTGCGGTCAGCAGTGCATGTTGTACACCCAGCGCGCGCTTCACCAGGCAAGCATGCAATCCGGTGTCCATCACGCCCTCAGCTCCGCAGGGGCAAGGCATCTAACGGTCTCGTCATTAATGATTGCACGGATCTGTGCACGAACACAACTTATTGAAAGTGAACGTTGCATGATCAAACAGGCCGCGCGGCGCGCACCTGCGATGGCGACGCGCTGCCGCTGGCCACCAGACAGCGTGTGCGTGGCGCGGTACATAAAGTCCTGCATGTTGACCAGCTCCAGGGCTGCCTGCACTGCTGCTTTGACGTCAGCCTCCTCCATGTCATACCTGCAGAGCAGCTCAGTGCCCACATTGACATGACATGAGCTAGCCATCCGCATGTGTGCGGGAGGGCTCCCGCATTCACAATTGACTGAGTCCCGTGGCTGCATGGTACACACAGAGAAACAACAGTAAGCAACAGCTGCAAGCCACAAACAAAAACCAGGAGCCTCACCTGCCCAACCCAAACGCCACATCAGCTGCCACGGTGGGCATAACAACTTGGTGGTCTGGGTTCTGGAACACAAAGCCTGTTGGCTGGTCGGTCTTGACAGAGCCTGATGTGGGTGTTACCAGCCCACCCAAGACCTTGAGTAGAGTGGACTGCAGCCAGCCAGGACAGGCAAGTTTGTGATGGCATGAGCAGCTCTGCAAGCTGTGTGCGCCGCCCCATCTGGGCGGATGGCATCCGCATACCAGCTGGCTGGATAATAGCACATGTGCTGAGCTTGTGCACCATGACGCGGTCATACCTTGCCGCAGCCATTGGGACCCAGCAGCATGTGCAGCGAGCCACGCTTGATGTGCATGTTGGTGTCTTTGAGCACCATGCGCCGCTCCCCACCGCTTCCAAATGCCACACGCAGGTTTTCCACAATCACTGCATCATTACTGGGCTGCACGGCTGCGCAAATGGGCAGCCCATGCCGCTTTCTGCAGCTCCTGGACAATCTAGCATCAGCTGCCACAGGTCTGCTGCATGATGCCTGGCTGTGCGACATCTGCCTGCCCAAATACCCTGATGCGTGATGTTGCATCTTGATTACTGTTGTCAAGCGCACACACTGCACCCATGCGCCCATCGTTCGTGGGGTATGAGATGGGTGAGGAGGATTTGTTTTGTGGGGCCAGGTAAGATCAGTTTGTTATTATGTCTGTCACCTGACAACACTGCACAACAGTCGATTCCCAGCTGTACACGGAGCTGCACACAAGTAGATCATCAACATGTCAGCACAGAGGCGGGACGGGCCACCGCCTAAAAAAGAGAGCGCGGTTGATTTGTCGAGGTTTATCGACAAGGGCGTCCGGGTAAAGCTGGCGGGAGGGCGTGAAGGTGTGTGCGCTAACTTTGTAGCCCCTCATCATGCCCTTCACGAGTTTTGTACCTGCGCTTTTGGTATCTTGCAGTGAGCGGGGTTCTGAAGGGTTATGATCAGTTATTGAACCTGGTGCTGGATGAGGCAGTGGAGTACTTGAGAGGTGAGGCGCATCCACATGCAGCACATTCTGCCTGGCTTTTATGCGCACTGGCAACCTGCGATGCACCATGCGCCCCTCATGCGCATGCATTCATGCGATGCCACGACCGCACTGCTGGTGCGTATGGCCCATGCAGACCCGGAAGATCTGCTGCGTGTCACGGACAACACACGGTCACTGGGCCTCATTGTGAGTCGCTCGTGTTTTGGAAGGCGGCACCCAGTGCAGTCTTGCCCTGTCTGATTTGTTGCCCCGGGTGCTTGCATGCTGCGAAACAGCATGTATCATCAACCAGGCGGCTGTCGGGCCCTTGCTTGCTGCGTTTCTTGCAGGTATGCCGAGGGACAGCTGTGATGCTCGTGGCACCCACGCAAGGCATGGAGGAGATCGCCAACCCCTTCTTGCAACAAGAGGAGGCAGCATAGAAGTGATGTTCAGATGGCAGTGAGATCATCCCTGCACAGTGCAGCTGGTCGCCCAGGCAGCAAGGGGTTGCATCAATGGAGCTGTAGATGCTCAGGACATGCTCAGTGCAGCTGCTCTCCCATTGCCGGGCTCCATGCGAGATGGGGTTTTGGTGGCACATTTACAACAAGTTACAAATCTGCCATGCATTCCAGGATGCAGTCCATGGCAAGAGTATGAATTCATGGGGTTTTTTGGGTGAAGGGAAAGGCCTGGGTCCAAACCAGGGTCCAAGCCCACGTATTTCAATTGTAAATTGAATGCTTTTGCATATGGTGTCAGGGGTCGGTAGTCATACCACTTGAATGCCATCCACCCGCACATACTTGAGATGTGAACCGGCAGGAACTGCTTGACGGACACGCTCAGGTGTAAGCGCGCAGCACCCGAAGAGCTGCAGTGTGTGCAATGCGGAGTACTCCACCAACACCTGAATGCCACGCTCGTGTAGGCGGCTTGCGCTTTCCCCTCTGGCACCATCCTTGCGCTCCAACACCCGGAGCACCAGCGTTCCAAGCGCCTTGAGTTCTATGATGAGATTCACCACCAGCTCTTCCAGAGAAAATGGACTCAAGGCAAACCCCTGGGGACAGCAGCAGTTCAGCATGTACAGTAGATCAGGACGCTGCTGACTGGCCGTTTGGAGAGAACCAGCGTCAATCATTTCTACTCGTTTTGCCAGCAGGGATTGGGTGCAGGCACACCAGTACAGCCTCCATGTGTTGTCTCACCTCAGCAGGGAGCACGAGGTTGAGAGATGTGAGCGCAGTGAAGCGGCCTAGACCAGTGCAAGCCAATGCACACACGTCGCCATCGTGCGGCGGTGAAGTATTTACCTCCATCGCCTGCAGCCATCACAAATGCAAAGCCGGTCAACACCTGCATGCCGTCCTCTGCAGCAAGCAAGCAGTCAACACAGCTAGAATGCCCACACCAACATGCTGACCTTGACTGAAGGCAGGAGCCGGCTCAGCTCCTCCAGGTCGTCGTCATACCGTGACTGGAGTGTGATATGCTTGAGCCGTATGGTCTCCAGAGCAGGGAAACAGGGCCCTGATGCAGAGGTCAGCTGTGGCACATGTGGTGCACAGTGCAAGCGCCCGTACACATGAATGCGCCTGAGCCGGGGCAGGGCTGCCAGTGCATGTACCATCTGCTGGGTCAAGTCAAAGACAGCAAACGTGTCCAAATGTATCAAATGCTGCAGGTGTGGCTGGATGGGGCGGTTGCACTGGAGCGACAGGGAGCGGAGTCCAGGGGGGAGGCTGGATGTGAAGGAATCTGCAGGCAAAGAGCAGGGCAGATGGGGCAATAGGGGCGCATGAGGGCATCTAAGGATTGTGGTAGGCGGGAGTGGTGCTCAAGAAGGCCTCGAACGTCAGAGCATTTTTTAGAAACCAAGCAGCTGGCTGCACGGAAATGCAAGCCGAGGAAGCACACCTTGAATGCAGGAGTTGACACCAAACACCGTGAGTGATTGGAGGCCAGGAAGCGACGGCAACAGGGTAGATAGCACATCAGCACCTGCTACCGGGCTGCCGGACAGGGTTGGTGGCTCCAGCACCAGCTTCAAATGGGTCAGGGAGGTCAAGGCAGTCAGGGCTGTGAGGCCCTCCAGTGGCTTGGCCCATGACAGCTGCAGGGAAGCAAGGCCCCGAGGTATTGCCTGGAGCATGTGGCATGCATTCTGCTCTGACATGCTGTTAGCGTCAGCTGCAACTGCCACTGAGAGGTCTGCAAGGGTGGGAGCAACTGCCGCAAGCGCCTGCATGCTGGCCAGGTCCCATGCTGCTCGTACGCCTTCAAACTTGAGGCACTGTATTGTGTGGTGACTGCTCAGAAACGTCAAAAGGAAACACTGGAGGGCGTGTGCCTGCAGAACCATGTCCTGACCAGTGATATGAACTGCTTGGACATGGGGTGCTCGCTGAAGCAGATGGTTCAAGCTGGCGTAGTCCGTACTCATGAGCTGCAGCGCCCGCACCTGCATGAATGGACAGGACACAGCACGCTATGCCTCATGGTGCGGTGCCCAGCAAAGCCACAGCCTGAGGCCTGTGCTATTATGCACCTCGGCCCATGCAAATCATGCACCATGCGGCATGGTGCTGGCAATCTGTAACCCAACTGCTGCGTGCACTGACGCACCTGAATGGTTGTCATGCATCCATCCACTGTGGTGCGAAGCGCACGACATGTGCACCTTACTGCTTGTAAACTGCTCAGAGAGCTGCATGAAGCCAAGACCAATTGAAGGCATGAATCGGGGAGCTCTAGAAGCCTTGAAACCATTGCTGTGCTGGTGCAGGGCTGGACACGTCCCAAAACCGTCAAAAACTCAGGGTCATCCTTGTTTCTTCACACATCACAGAGAGTTTTTCAACTTGTGCCCGAGGCAGGATGCGAGCCTGCAGGCTACATGCTGCAGGGGAAGTACACGCTCTGGAACAACTTTAGTGCGCTGGATCAACCAAGGGTTATGCAGTAGGCAGCAACGCGAATGGCCGAACCCTGGTGCAGGGGCCTGCGTAGTGACACGTCCACGGGTGCCTCACGTCTAAGGACGCCCAGTGCCAGCGTCAAGCTCCAGGGCAGGGAAGAACAGACAACACCAGAGCCCCTTGCCTCTGCACGCGGCGATGGGCGCACCAAGCTGCAGCCTCGGCTGCCGCCAGGCTCAAAGGCGCTGGTGAGAGGTGGCACATGGTGACCATGCACACAACTTGGCCAAAGCGTCCAAGGTCGCAATCCGCTGCTGCAACACAGGCACCAGGCGCGAACAAGGCAGCGCCATCCATCTGCACCACACCAGCCACTGTCCTGAAGACGCCTCGCGTGACCCGGCTGCAGTCAGGTGGAGAGGGACCTTCTCCGCAGATGGACATGTTGCCGCTCGATTCGCCTCGGGCTATGAGCGTGGCGTCCGACCTGGGCACGCTGGACGACGTGGAGGGGGAGAGCGTGCAGGTGGGTCTCCTGGCCTGTGCTTGCACCTCATCATGCGCACCTTGCATGACGCGACTTGTAGGCTTGTGTCTCGCAGTGCAGCAACAACAGATTCATATGTGCCTTGCTTACACAGGTCTTTGTGCGTGTGCGCCCCCACAATGATGAAGAGCTGAAGCACGGTGCGAAACAAGGAGAGCTGAGTCAGCTGGGAGCAGCCGTAGGAACGAGCGCACTAATTTCCCACACAACGGCGCACCTGGTCCCATGCCATCACCCACCATCGGCGGAACGTAACATGCATCCCTTCTGTATTGCGTTTTGCTGTGCAGCATCGGACACCTCCTGCGTGCAGCTGGTCGGTACACGTAGTGTCACGTGTACGGCACCAGGCCGCAACGTGCACAGCTACACCTTCGACCAGGTGCTCTGGCAGGCGCGCCAGGAGGAAGTCTTTGAAGGTGGGGCCACAGCGCTATGGCAGACCTGCAGCTACTCCCAGTTGCCCGAGGTCCATACACCAGCCCCGCTGCTGCCACACACCTCCGGCCACTAACACGCTGTGTTGCTGCCTCGCTCCAACCATGCCATGCAGTCGCGGGCATGCCAATTGTAGACAACTGCATGGCTGGCTATAACTCATCGATATTTGCGTACGGCCAGACGGGTGCCGGCAAGACATTCACCATGTTGGGCCGGATCGCGGCATCGGGCGAGCCACCTAGCGACATGGTGCGCAGTTGGTCCCCACCACCTACCTTGGCATGCTGCTCTCGCCTGCTATTTGAGCAGGGAGGATGGATGCACGTGCGAGCAAATGCCAACACATTCATGCTGATCTTGATCGTGGCTCCACTGTGTATTCGCAGCGTGGCCTGGCACCTCGCGTGTTTGAGTACCTGTTCCAGAAGATTGCAGAGGAGGAGGATGTGGTGGTGAGCCGCCACCCAAAAGTGTTAGCGGAGCACAGTGTGCCTTGAGGGTTGATGCATGAAAGGGGGGGGGAGACACGCCCAGGATTCCCACAGTACTGCTACAACACCGCAGGCGTACGGCTGGTGACCAAGGTCTTTCGTCATGTATGTGTGTATGTGTGGCCACCACACAGGGGCGCGAGGTCGTACGCTACAACTGCAAGTGCAGCTTTCTGGAGATCTACAACGAGACCATCACGGACCTGCTCAACCCCTCAGCACACAACCTCCAGATCCGTGAGGACCAGCGAGGCTGCTTCGTGGAGGGGCTCTCTGAGACAGGCATCCTCAATGGTGCGCCCACTGAAGCAGTGACGCACGCTGAGCTTGCAAGCCCGCAGTCCACAAGGGAACAGTCCGCAAGAGGCTCTGTGGCTGGACGCAGCTGGTACAGGGTGTTGAGCAGGCCTCTGACATGCAATTATAATAATAATAACACGGCGTATCACAGATGTGTCTGCATGCCGGAGCCTGACATGCAAATGGCCCACTTCAATTGTTGCGTGGTGGCATGTGCAGCTGAGGATGCACTCGCGCTCATGCGCAAGGGCGCCGAGCACCGGCACGTGGGCGAGACGCGGCTGAACCGCGAGTCGAGCCGCTCGCATTCGGTGTTCACATGCATCGTGGAGAAGAGCTGCAAGGCCACCAACGGCGTTACGAGCGTCATCTGCTCCCGCCTGAACCTCATTGACCTGGCAGGTGGGTGCAGCAGACACGGGCAACAGACAGGCACTAGGCAGCGGGCAGGCGCACCAGGCAGCGCTCTTTGCGCAGGTTGTTGAAGGGGGTGCTTTGTGCACACTGTGCAGCACATCTGGCCCTCTAGCTCGGCACAGATGGTAGCACGTCTGCTCGTCCGTTGAGCACTGTGCCCACTCTGTCAACCCTGGCCTGTAGGCAGCGAGCGCATCCGTGGCGGTGCCATGGGCGGTTCGCGTGTAGAGGGCGAGCACCTCAAGGAGGCAGTGAGTGGGAGCGGCGGCGCATGTGCACTACCTGCTGTTGGCAGCTCGCTACACAGTTTGTTGACAGTTTGGCAACAAGCACCATGCAGTGTGCAGCTGTGTATTCTGACGCCTGCGTTCATCTCAGCTCACCCTGCGCGTGGTTTGGTCTTTGGTCACGCAGTTGAGAAAGCAATGATTCGGCCGCGCAACTCGCTGCAGGTGCACATCAACAAGTCGCTGACCACACTGGGCCGCGTCATCATGGAGCTAGTGGAGACTCAGCGCAAGGGCCGAATCGGCCGCCACATCCCATACCGCGACTCGCGTCTCACCTTCCTGCTTCAGGTGTGTGTGCCTGGGTGTGCAGAGTTTGTGTGTTTGGGCAGCGGTATCAGCCTGGCAGGCTCAGTCTAGCACAGCCAGACAGCCAGATTCAGGTAATCTGCGTGCGGCCCCTGACAGCACGTCCTGCGGATGGCTCATCTTTGCGTGATCCTGGACGCTGACAGGAAGACAGGCCGGATGGTTGATTATAGCGCAGGCCACACCCAGCGTGAGCTGCTGGCCTGGTATAGGCGCACAGCTTTGAACCGAGGGCATGTATTGAACTATTGATGTATAGGTACCAGCTTGTACGAGGCAGGACAATCTGGAAAGTGCTTCGTTGGAAAGTACAGCGCTGTAACAGGTCAGGTCGTGCTCTGCTCCGCCTGTGTGCAGGACTCGCTGGGCGGTAATGCCAAGACGATGATCATTGCCAATGTGTCCCCGTCCATGGTGTGCGCAAACGAGACGAACAGCACGCTGCAGTTTGTGCAGCGCGCCAAGTGCATCCGCAACAAGGCCACCATCAACCTGGACTACCGTGGGGATGTCAAGATGCTGCAGGTGTGGATGCTGCGAATGCGGTGGGCTTGTTCCAAATGTCAGCCTGACTTGCGGCTTGTGTGAACTACTGCCAGCCCTTTGGCAGCGCCTTGGCATGCCCCACATGCATGTCTGTTGGGCCACTGCTTCACAAATGCTGTACTGATGGCACGCCTTCATGCCCGGCGCGTGTGGTGCAGAATGAGATCGTGCGGCTCAACACGGAGCTGGACAACCTGCGCAAGGGCTTCACGGACCCAGCCATCCAGGAGAACAAGGAGCTGCGGCAGCAGCTGGAGGAGTGAGTGTCAAGGCAATCGTTCAGAGCTCAGCTGCAAAGGGCATGGGAGGTTAGCTGGTGCTGCCGCTTCAGGAGAGCTAGGTGATGCAACTTGCCACCATGGCGCATATACAAGCGGCCGGATCTACCGCGTAAGGTATATGCAGCCGCATGACGCGCATGTGTACCTGTATCAGCAGGGGGGTGGTCAAACTGTGTGCGCAGGAAGGAGAAGGCCATGGCCGAGATGGAGACCAAGATGCGCGAGGGGCTGCGCCAGGCCAAACAATACGAGCGCGAGGCAAACCGACTGGAGAAGCATGTGGCCAAGCTGCAGGTAGGAGAGGGGCTGCCAACAGGAAATGGAGCCTTAGTTCAGCTGCAAGGCACGCATGGGGCAAGGCAGCCACTGGCCGTCCGCGCAGGCTGCTGCTTGCGACAGCATGTGGGCAGACACCTGGTTCACACCTGAGCCTGCATCAGGGCGCACACAGGAGGACATACACAGTACCGTGCGAACCCAAACTGTGCGTGCGTTGTGCAGGTGTCCAACTCTGGACTGGAGGAGTATGCGGGCAAGCTGGCCTCTGGCCTTGACACCTTGGGCTCTGCCTCTGCTCACCAGCTGCGCCAGCACCAGCAGATGGCTGAGTTGCTGGAGCGCCAGGTGGAGCTGCTCAGCTGTGAGCTGGCCGCGAGCAAGTGTATGGCTACGGAGCTGGACAGCGCGCTGACGGAGCTGCGCACCGCACACACAGCGCAGGGCGCGCAGCTGGGGCAGGTACAGGCCGTGCTGGCATCTGAGCAGCAGGCACGTGAGCATGTGGTAGCTGAGCTGTCGTCGGTGCAACAGACGCTCGCGGAGGTGCAGGAGGCTAAGGCTGGGCTGGAGGAGGCCAATGCGGGGCTGAAGGAAGGCAAAGCAGGGCTGGAGCAGGCCATAGCAGGCCTGGAGGAGGCCAATGCAAGCCTGAAAGCTGCCAATGTGGGGCTGCAGGAGGCCAAAACGGGACTGGAGGGGACGAATTCAAGCCTGGAAAGCGCTAAGGCTGGCCTGGAAAGCAAGAAGGGTGAGCTGGAGGCGCAGGTGGAGGCGCTCGAGGCGCAGGTGGCGGGCGAGGGCAGTGCACGTGCAGGCCTTGAGGCGGAGCTGGCTGGCAGCCAGCAGCTGGTGGCGCAGCTGCAGAAACAGATGGCGGAGCAGGCATCGAGCCACGCACAGGCGGTGCAGGAGCTGAGTGCATCCCTGGAGGCCAGCCAGGCGCAGGTGCGTGAGCTGGCCGGCAAGGTGCAGCAGCTGGAGAAGGCGGCAGCCGTGGAGCGGTCCGCGCACCAGGCGACGCGCGCGGCACTGGACGCGCAGTCTGCGCTCACGGCTGATGCGGGCAGTGAGCTGTCGAGCCTCAAGGCCGCTGCGGCCGCTGAGAAGGCGCAGCTCTCTGCAGACCTCGCCAGCAAAGGGCAGGAGGCCGAGGCGCTGGCGACCCAGGTGGAGTCGCTGGAAAACGCACGTGCCGAGGTTGGCGCGCGTGTGCAGAGCCTCGAGGGGGAGCTGGAGCGGCTGCAAGCACAGCTGGCGCAGGCCCTCACTGATGGCTGTGCCAGCAGCACCGAGGTGTCCCAGCTGCGTGCGCAGATGGCAGAGCGTGAGGCAGCGCATGCCGGCGAGGTGGCACAGCTGAAGCAGGCGGCCAGCGAGGCTGCCACACAGTTTGAGGTGCAGAAGGCGGCGGCCCAGGCTGCGCAGCGCGAACTTGAGGCCCAGCTGGCGGGCCTGCGTGTGGACAAGTCTGGCCTGGAGGAGCGTGTGGCTGCCCAGGAGGGCGAGCTTGTGAGTCAGAAGGCGCACGCGGTGTCTCTGGAGGCGGAGCTGGCTGGTGTGAAGCAGGACGCAGCACAGCTGCGTGAGCAGCTGCAGGGCACCAAGAGCAGCAAGGCAGCGCTGGACAGCTCGCTGAGCAGTGTGCAGGGCGAGCTGGCGACGACCAAGGCTGCACTGGTGAGCACGAAGGAGCGGCTGGCGGCGCAGCAGCGGGGCGCGGAGGAGCTGCGTACTGCGCTGGTGGCAAAGGAGGAGGAGGTGGTTGAGCTGCAGCGCATGGTGAATGAGGTGGAGGTGCAGTCGGCGGCGATGGCACGTGAGCAGCAGGCGCAGATCGCGACACTGCAGCAGGACCTGATCAGATCTCAGGAAGAGTTTGTGTCGCGTGAGTTTGAGCTCAAATCGGAGGTGGGCCACCTGGGCGCGCAGCTGGACAGCCTGCGCAAGGAGCACGTGTCCCAGACAGGTCGGCTGGAGGAGCGCACCAGCGAGCTGACGGCGGTGAAGCAGTCGCTGGCAGCGCAGCAGGATGCGCTGGCGCAGGCGCAGGTGTGCGGGGCGTTGGGGACGGTGCACTGATGCTGGGATTTGTGCTGGGCGGCGCGTGTGCTGGTTGCTTGGTTTACATACAACGAGATGCGTCCACCTTCACCATGACACCATCTCGCTGCCGCTGCATGTTGTGCACGCAGCAAATTATAGCGGAGCGTGAGCGCGACCTGTCAGAGCAGAAGACCAAGCGGGAGGAGTACAACCAGCGGCACGGGCAGGCCATGGCAGCAATCAAAGAGCTGCAACAGGTGCACATTTGTCACAATCCACTTTGGGCGGTAGTTGTTTGATGTCTGCTCGAGCACATGCGCGCTGCAACCGTAGCATCCGCACAGATACAAACGGCTCTGCTTGGTGGCTGAACCAGCCATGCATCTGCCTGGCTGAACGCCTGCTCATCTCTCTGCAACTAGTGTGGAGGCTTGCATGGTACTAGATGCTGCAGTACATGAAACATATGTGTCTTGCTTCCCAACCCTGCCCCACAGGAGCTGAGCACGTACAAGCACAAGGGCGGGGACATGGAGCAGCAGATGAAGACCTACCTCGTGACCAACACACGTCAGAACCGCGCATTCCAGGAGATCCGGCGGCTGATTGAGTGGGCTACCACGCCGCCCAGCTCCACACGCAGCTCTGCAGGCATGCGTGGCGAGCCGGTTCCGGAGGCTTCCTCCCCTGGGCCCGTTCCAACTGAGGGGGCCATCAGTGCCACGCCCAACAGCGAGGTTGTGTCGGGTTCCAACGGTCCCACCCCCCTGTCACAGCAGCTCAAGTCGGCGCACTCCATCGCGTCACTGTACCGCCTGCGCAGCAGCCTGTCGGCGCTGGTGGAGGAGGGGGAGAGCCAGGGCACAGGCTCGTCGCCCCACGCGTCCCCCAAGGGCAATCTACCCGCGTATCTCCGCGCACGCGCGCTGGGAGCAGGCAGCGCTGGCGCAGGCCTCAGCCCACGCACGCGGTTGTCCCTGTCTCAGAACAGGGCAGCGGCCAGGGACGGCATTGCTGCTGCGCTGCAAGCGAGCGTGGCAGAGGCTGGCGCTGAGGGTGCAGGCGACACCGACGAGCATTGGCAGCTGCCTGAGCCTGAGTGCGACGATGACGTCAACTCGCCTGCTGCAGTGCGCAGCTCACGTGACCAGCATGGCCTGGCCGAGTTGCTGGCATCGGCGGCGGCTGGGGCTGCAGTGGCGCAGTGAGGCACGCATGCCCCCGGGGACTGCCCGGGGATTGCAGGGATGAAATTGTTGCAAGGCGGCTGACGTGCCTGAGGGGCTGAGTCAGGAGTCAAGTTGCGCAGTCTGGAGTTGAGTTGGCTGTGGAGGACACCAAAGCGTTGTATATGCACCTCTGCACACGAACTGGGTGGCTGCCCTGTGTGCGGTGGTGAGCCAGTGTCTGGAGGACACAAACGGCAGCAGTACATGGTGATGACTTGGAAAGGCTGCAGCTCGTGGATTTTCCAGGTCACGTTTCGTTTCTAGTTCTAAAGTTGCTTGACAAGCTAGGGCGTGGTTTGTGCTCAACGCTGGGGTGTTTCGTCGACTGTGCGCTTCGTAACCACAAGTTTGCTTCAGCGATGCTACCCTTCGCACTATGCTGTTACCTGTTAGGACAATTGTTTGCTACCTGTTGCACCGCGTTTTGTAAGGAGCTGTTGCTGTGCCCGCTCAGCCACTTGGCAAAGCAGTACCGCAGGTCTTGGGAACAGCTCAACCATGAAAGCGCGCAGCACATTGCCGTAGAGCTGTGGTGGTGTGTTCTTCATCTTTCCGGTGCGTCTCCCCCGTACTCCGCCTTTTGAGTACGTAGTAGGGACTCACTGATATCACTTCCGCGCTCAGACATGACTCTGGACCTTCCTGCCTGTGCCGCAGGGCTGCACACAGGTTTTGCACGCGCACATATTCAACACCCCACATTGGCACAATGTCCGCTCTGATGATGAAGGGTGGTCTGGGGATGGGGTTGGCTTCACCCCGTGCCCCTCGTCGCCATGTCACAATGTCGGCTGCGACGGTGAGTGCTTCAGGGCCCCGCAGGCTCGCATTGAGGAGCTGTGTCGTGACGGCGAATGTATCCTCAGAGACTCAGTTTATGCAGCGTGTGCCGGGGCTCAGAGCCAACTCCAGCGTAAGCTGCATACATAACAGGGTGCACACGGCGTCCGGGATTTGGAAGCCAGCTCGGCACTCCCTCCACCGCTCGATGCTCATGCGCCCTTTACGCTCCACCTTCCGTTTGCAGGAGGTGCGCGAGCGGACCTCTACCAGCGCCGCTGAGGAGATTTACATTGGTGAGCGTGGTTTGCGGGCGAGTTCCTGCTGGCCCTCCATGATATACTACTACTGCTTGACCCACCTCATCCGTGGCTGGCGTAATTTGCTGCCCTTGCAAAGGCCCCGCAAGCAGTGACGTGCCCGCATTGAACCCCTGCGCGCTCAGTCGACAGCATGTGTCAACAGGATGCATAATGTACATGTACAGCATGTCAAATTCCCCCATGCACCTGCATGCTTGGTGTTCATGCACATGCTCAGTATTGGCAGCATGTATGTTCAAGTATCACCCCTGGACATGCACTCGTTCTAGCAGCATCTTGAAGAACGACCGCATGCACCTCTCTCGCTCCTGTTGACCCCTGAGCACCCACGTCCATCCCTGTGCAGGCTTCCCCAAGAATGACTACGCCCCACGTGCCGGCCGCAAGGGCCGTGTCATCCGTGATGACCCCCGCAAGTACCCTGGCCGTGAGGACCTGGGCCCCTTGAAGGTACGCCCGGCATAGGGCACACAAGATTAGACCTCAATCTGGAGCTCTGCTGATCGGTTGTGCATCCCCCACCGCATCCAGCCTGCCCATCACGCATGCAATGTGGCACGCATAATGTTCGTGCCCAGCTCGCGCACGGCAAACCGGCATGGAATGGCATGTGAGGCAGCAACGGCAGTGCACACAGAACCGGCCACGTCTGCGCAGCAGGGTTTGGACTGGCAGTTGCAATCGCTCCTGTATCCACGCGAAGTGCATCACGTGGCACAGTGTCTGGATATAAGCTATGCGGTCAGAACATATATATACCATAGTCATCCATTGATCGCTGTCCTGTGTTGCCTGCAACTGCTGCAGGGCGCGGTGGGCGGCTGGGCCGGAGGTGAGGCCGGCCTGTGGCAGCTGCGCGAGGCGATCAAGGCCGAGCAGGCCAACTCCCCTGCCACCACCAGCAGCACCCCCCTGGCACCCTCCTCCCCCGTGCGCCAGCCCGTCAAGACACGCTGGAACCTGAAGCCCACCTCATCTGCTGGCAAGGATGAGATCTACGTCGGTTTCTCCAAGGATGAGCTGGAGCTGAAAAAGAGTGGCATTCAGGGCCGTGTGATTTACGATGAGGCTTTCAAGTACCCTGGGCGTGAGGACATTGGCTTTTTCTCTGGTGTGACCGGAGGCTTTGCCGGTGGTGAGGCGGCGCTGAAGCAGTTTGCCGCGACAGGCGAGCTGAAGCTGAAGAAGCCGGGGGACCCCACGATCAAGAAGCAGTTCTCTCCCCTCACCCTCGCCTTCCTGATCGTCGTCGCGGCGGCTGGTGGCGGCGTGATCCTCAGCAGCGCGTTCGATGGGCTGGACGGCAGCGTGTCGGAGGTGCTCAAGGTGATGAACTAAATTGACTACCGCACTCACTGCCGCGCCTCGCCGCGTGCACACACCAGGTGTGGAGGTTAGATCCAACGGGGGGTGTGGCCCGCTGCACGCAGCATGGGCGCAGCCCATGCTGCATGCAATGGGCCACACCCCTTCCCACCCGCTGTCTTGCGCGCACGCGCATGTGGCCGCACACGCTGCAGAGCCTTGCCAGGCGCCAGCTGCCTTGCAGTGCCCCAGGCTGTGGCTGCTGCTCGCCCGCCCTCCTTGATGGCCTTGGAGAACCCTCTTGACCCCACCTGCATATTGACTGTGGCAGCCGGCAGCTGCCTCCCATGCATACCACTCGCCCATTCCAGCACGCTGCAAGATGCCTAGCTGCCTGCTGCAGACAACACATGCGCAGGCCGCTTCCCGTGCACTGCCTGTGCACTGCACTGCAAGTGTACTGCACTGCATATGTACTGCACCTTGACGCTGGCTGAACTATGGCAGAGCCGCGCCCCTGACGTTGTCTCTGTATGCGCTATGTTCACCCCACGCAGGCACCCATTGATGGCACGACCAAGAACCTGCTCCTTGGAGGCGCTGGCCTCACAGGCACGGTCGGCATGATTGCCGCCACGCGTGCGGCCATCGCACAGCTCCAGGCCAAGATGGCCGAGTCAGCAGGCAGCATCCAGAGGGCGGCACTCAGCATCGCCTTTTTCGGCGCTGTCTTCATCGCTGCTCGCGCAATCCTGGAGAACTAAAGTTTTGGAGCAGTGCTGTGAACACCACGCGTCAGTGACCACCAGCCTCTGCTGTGGCTTCCCCTGACGACAAGCTCTTGCTGGGCACAGGGGGGCTGCCGAAGATTTGGCGAGGTCAATGGACGCGGAAGTGTGACCAGCGCCTGCCTCTGAAACCGAGGCGTGAGGGAGAGCCAACACTGTCACACTTTTGCCCCAATGTCTATGAGGCACCAGCTATTCGGTTGACGTCAATACTACGGTGCACTGCAGATGGGGATGTGCATGGTGCATGGATGGGTTGCGCGGTTGCTCACATTACAACAAAGATTGTGCAGGGACCTCTGTGTGCGTTGTGCGGGTTGCCTGGGCAGGGCTTGGTGCATGCGTGTGGCACAACAGTGCTCAGCTGTGCGGCCTGATGGCTAGGTGTGTCCCTCATGGCGAAGTTGTCTGGTTATGTTTGGGCGTGGCAAGTGCGCAGAGATTGTTCACATGTGTGATGTTCAGTGTTTGCTCGGGGGGAAGGGAGGGTCTCAGATTCAATGGCTTGGGTTGCTGCAGGGCTGCGCTGGGAGTTCCATAAAGTTTTGCTCGAAAGGGAGCTTGAGAGAGCGAGAAATGGTCTGGTCTGTCATCCCACGATTTGATCTGGGCGGGCATGCGTTCGGCCATTCTTGATTGGTGACAAACAAAGGAGTCTGGAAGGCCTCAACGCAGGTCTGGTAAGAGAGAAGATGCACGCGCATCCTTTTTGGATTGTAACAACAAAGTAAGACAAAATAACACAGCAAAGCACGATGCAAGGCAGGCAAGGCAAAGGGGTCATGTGAGGGTCAGCACCAAATCGCTGGCACCAGAAAGCAGTTGCTCAGCAAATCCCAAAACTGGTGCTTTCCACAAGCATCATACCCCTCAGCCCATGCTAATCAGCTGAAACAGTTGCACCACTGTCGGCTAGAACGCCAAAGGCCATGCCCGCCCCATGGCTCATCCCCACCATTCAGGACCCTGGTACGTTCATCGCCTCGCGCACACGTGACACAGCTCACACTGCCTAAGCCTGAAGGAGACGACTGCGCGCCATGTCAAGCCACCCTGTGGCCGCTTCACATGCTTTACATGACCATGCCGCCATCCACGTGGTACACCTGGCCCGTGATGTATGATGCAGCAGGGTCCATCGCCAGGAAGCGCGCCAGCCCCGCCACTTCATCGGCAGTACCATAGCGTCCTGCACATTCAATCGTGAACACACAAGCATTCAGTTGCACACACCATGGGTCCCAGCAACTGCTGGGAGGCTCATCCACCCATGAGGTGTACCGCTACACCACCCAACCCACACACACGCACATGACCAAGTGCCACGCAGGCGATGAGGCTCGCAGCCCAGGATCCCATTGGGGGTGCATGCTGAGCTGAAGAGCTGTACTGAAGCCGTGAAGGGCTGTGGGCTGAGCGGCTGAGTCAGCACACGTGTGGCACAGGGAGAGCATGCTGTGGCTTGCAGGCAAGCCATGGTGCAAGGTGCATGTGTTCTCCAACCATATGAATGTATGAGGCATCGCATGAGGCATGCACATGGCAGCGAAACCCAGGACATTCATTCCCAAAGCTTGAACCTAACTTTGGAACTTACCCAGGGGGATGCCCTTGAGGATCTGCTCCTCGTACTTCTTGTCAATTGCAGCAGTCATGTCAGACGCAATAAAGCCTGCGGGGCAGTACATCAGGCAGGACACATGCAGGTTGAACAACAAGTGTAAGCAGCTGTGCGCACGTGTTGCACTACCCCATCGGTAGGGAGCAGCAGTGTAAAGCAAGCAGTACAGCGCGGTGCAGTAACAACAACAGCAACAGCAAGGCTCATGGCAGAGCAGTGAAAACAAATCCGCCAAGAAAAACACGCACCGGGTGCAATGGCATTGGCCGTAATGGAGCGGCCCGCGTACTCGCGCGCGATCGTCTTGGTCAGTCCAATCACACCTGCCTTGGACGCGCTGTAGTTGGCCTGCGGCGGCGGTACGGCAGTACAGCAGTGAGACAGCGGTATGACGGGATGGCCGCGGCAGTACACATGGCATGGCAGCAATGGGCGCGGGCATATGGTACAGTGTGTGGCTTGGCCGCCTGCCGACATACTGCCGGCAGGAGTCAGGGCGCTGGTGTGGATTTGCAGCTTGCCATGCCACTGTACCCCTCCTCTACAACACATGCATGGCCTCACGGCTGTCTAGTCATCATTATATGCACTCTTGCCTCCTGTCAGGCTCCGACATGCAGACACATCTGTGACACCCCGTGTTATAGTTATTATTATTGTTGTTGTTGCCTCCTGGAACACAATCACCCATGCGGCACATGTGGTCTGCACTGAGGCACTTGTCGGTTAACTTAACGGCCCACACCAACCAACTACGACCTACCTGCCCGGCGTTGCCAACCACACCCACGACCGACGTGATGTTGACGATGCGCCCCTTCTTTTGCTTGCTCATCAGCTTGAGTGCGTTCTGTGCGCACGCAAAAGGCCAGCACCCGCAACATTCTGTTGAAAACCATAGACAAATGTCTGGACAGATGTAAGGGAAGATGAATGGACAGTGGGGCTTGCGCACAATCTGCCATGAGCTCAAGTACGACATGCAGGGCGTGCGCGCCTCTGCAGGCATCAGAACTCGCCAGTTACTCAGATGTGGGCTGAGATCAATCCACACACACCTGGGAGCACATGAACACGCCTGTCAGGTTGGTGTCGATGACCTCCTGCCACTGCTCCAGCTTCATGCGCATCATGAGCGTGTCGCGCGTGATACCTGCGCCAGTGCGAGAGTGAGCGAGCAAGTTAGTCAGTGGGTAAGTGAGTGAAGGTGTGAAGCGTGCGGGTGCGGCCATTGCAGGAACCACCACACGCAGCCAACACAGCGGTATCCAAAGCCCCAAATGGTGGTGCGGATGCTCCAAACGCTCCCACCATGAAGGGCGATCATCCTTTCGACCCTGTAAGATGCTAACCAAGTGCTTATACTCCAGGGCCTGGTCGAATGTTTCTTTTTAATTGCAGACAGAGCCGGGCAGCCCAGTCAATAGCACCACCAACTGCAGCGTCCACGCAGCTCAGCAGGTGCGGTGCGGTGTGGTGTGGTGCGGTGCGGTGTGGTGTGCTGCAGTGCGGTGCAGTGCAGTTACAGTGCAGGGCAGCGCAGGGCAGGGCTGGCTGAGGGTGAACGCAACACCCGCCACGCACCAGCATTGTTCACCAGCACATCCAGGCGGCCCCACTTGTCAGTCAGCTGCACACAGTACGTGCGCATGTGGCATGGACATGTAATTATGATGGCCACTGATCATCGATTGGACACAATGTTGCGCAATCTGACCTCTTGCTTAAGCAGCCACCTGCCTGCTGCTCTGCCATGCGTGCCCGACCCTTGGAACAGCACGCCTGAACCTCTGCTGCTGTGCCCCAGAACCGTACTCTGTAAATTGTACTTATGAACCAGTACTGGATATGTATCAGTACTTAAAATCCGTATTTGTGAGGAACGCGCACCTCCTTGAACATGCGCTCCACATCCTCCCGCTTGCCCACACTGCCTCCCACCACGAGTGCCTCAGAGCCCAGCTCAGTCACCTTCTGGGCAACTTCCTCAGCCGCTGCCTTGTTGCCCGCGTAGTTCACGACGACCTGCCGGACATAGAGGGAGCAGGTGGTGTGTGGGTGGGTGGTGGGGGTGGGGGCGCCGGGATTGCAGGGCTGATGGGGGTGTGGGGGTGGAGGTGGGGGCTGAGGGATTGAGTGGGGTGGGGTGAGTGGGGTTCTAAAGGGGCGCACGACCCGCCACGCGATGGAGCAGCAACTGCGCCCTGTGATCAGAGCAGGAACAAGAGCAGGGGCAGGGGCCCCGCCGGTCACACGCAGCTCACTCACACGTGCACCCTCCTTGGCCAGTGCCAGGGCCACAGCCCGGCCAATGCCACGGGAGGAACCAGTGACCAGTGCCACGGGGCGCTCTGCTCGCACGCATGCACGGGAGCAAGGCACGCAGCTGGATTTCTTTGCGCCCATTTGAGCAGGGCCAGCTCACAAGGCAAGCATGCAGGCGCATGAGCAGGCACGGCACGATGTACAGCGAGCGCATGCATGACGAGGCCTGCATGCCAGGTAAGCATGGGAGATACTACACATGGGCATGCCATGTTCAAGTGTGCTCTTGAACCCGGACCCTGCAGCCTCAACCCGTGCGAGGGATTTGATCTCTGGGCCCAAATTGAGCGCATGTATATGGGATCGGCCCCAGGTCCAGTGCGTCAACCCTGACTCTCACCATCTGCAGAGGCGCTGACCTGCACCGACAAGCCACGGCGGGCGGTGGCACGAGATGTAGCTGCGCAGGCGAGCACAAGGAAATGTGAGCGTTGGATTCCGCTCCAGGGTAAGGCAGTAGCAGCATCGCCAAGCGTGAGGCGATTGATCGCCAGCAGTAAGTAACTGATCAATAATAGATTCCATCATCGCACCCTGCACGGTGGCGCGCGTTGCGAGCATGTTTAAGGAGGTGCTGGCGGCAGAAAGGCACGTAATAAGGTTAAGATAACACTAGGAGCGCCCGGAGGCGTGGCATTATGGGAAGCAATGACCTCACCCCGATTTCGCGCAAGCGCAGAAATGTGCGTGGGCGGCCACCACCACCAAGCAGTTTGCGCAGAATAGGGGGGATAGTGAGTGTGGCACACTCGCAGGACAGCGGTCCGGTACTGCCGGAGGAGGCTAGAAGCAGACAAGAGCGCAATGAACGGTAGTCATTGGCAGGTGAGCGATCAGCGTCACGCAGGGTCTTCAGAGAGGTTGGCACAGACCCCAAAGTACCCAAGAGCAGTACATGAACAGGGCCTGCATTCTCATGGAAACAACCAGCCAGCCGCACGGAGCATGTTAAAGCACCAGAGTCGCATGTTGCTGCCGTCTGCATGAAAAGGCAGCTGAGCGGGGTTCAGACGAGCAGGAGACCTCAAGCAGGTACAAGTATTTTTGTGCGCCTGTGCACTCCACACCTCACAACAACCGTCATGGCTGCATGTGGCCGTGCACAGTTGCCATCAAACAATGTAGCCGTTTGTGTGGTGTTTGATCCATGGGCTGGTTGTAACTATGGACACAGCACTGCGCCTCCAGCCGCACAAGAGCCAAACTTGAAATTGTTGAGTGACCTACACTTTGTGTGCACCATTTTCCCCTCCCTGACATCCATCCCTACTACGCCAATTACCTGCGCCCTCTCATCCAGCAGCATCCCATCCGTTATAGCCCTCCCAGCATAACCGAACAGACTCGCCAGTGCTGCGCGTCTCGCAGCGTTTCTTCACATCACCTAAGCTTGATGCCTAGATCTGATGCACCACCAATACTCTGGAATCTACGCCCACAAGGTGCATGCCCGGAAGGTGCGCCTGTGTGTAATGATCGTTTGGTTGCCTGTGTCATGCATTGCGCTGGCTCCACTTCCCCCTATGAATCACACCCTGCACAGGCGCCCCAGGTGCTGCTGTTGCTTTTTGCTGGGGCCCGGCAGCAGGTGCTATAGGTGCTGCTGCAGGCCCAGCCTGCTGTGGCCCAGGCACAGATCCCAGGCCAGGTGTGGCTGTCGCGGGCTTGGCCACAGTTCCTGCTGGCTTTGAAGCGCCAGGTGCCTTTTGCTGCGCTGCCTTTTGCTGCTGGGCGGTGAGGGCCTTTTGCTGCGCTTCCTTCTCCTGCAGTTATTGTGATCCAAGAGCCGCACCCCATGCGTGTCAGGTATGCGAAGCGTGTCAGGTATGCGAATGCCCCAGTGCAGCTCACAGCACAGTGCTGCACAAGCAATGGTGTGCCCTTGAGCCCTCGTTCCCACCTCCACCCACCTGGCTGAATTCTGTACCGGCATTCAGCCAGCCAGGCCCCCATACCAGCACAACAAGCGACAGGACCAGCACTACAGCCTACTCCGTTCACACATTCAGGCAGCCTACCCCCCTTCCAGCTGGAAGGAGCCGCCCTAAACACCCTGCACAAGAACACAACACCAGCTGACCCTCAGCCAAGCCCAAGGGGCACAACCCACCTGCAGCTGGTTGACTGCGGCCAACAGGCCCAATGGGTTGTACTGAGGGGCAGCCCCGATGATGGCACCCTTCCGCCGTTCTTGGCCAGTACTTGCCCCCGCTGCTGCCCCACCCCTGCCAGCACCCCCAGCTGCCACAGCCCCGCGCCCTCCGCCCGCTGGCCTACTGGGGGCAAATGCTGCTGTGGCAGCCACCCGGCCAGTGCCTGTGGCAGTCTTGTTCGTTGAGGCTGCCGCGAGGGGGGCTGTGGCTGCAGCCCCATATGACATTGGCCCAGATCTCGCTAGGGGCACTGTGTGCTGTTGCTTGGAGGCGGACAGAGCTGCTGCTGTGGCTGCCAGCGCGCCTTGGCCAGCGCTGGTGACATCGTTTGCCGTGTTGGCATCACCTGTGGTGACTGGGGTGTACTCCCCTGTGGTCGGGTCATACAAACACCACTGATTGGATGCCGGTATGAAGGTATAACCAGTGTTGGGGTCATAGCTGCTGCCTGACACCGGGTCATAGTAATACCCAGTTGTCTCGTCATACACGTAGCCGTTCAGGGCGGCTGCATCCCCTGTTGTCTGCTGCTCCCCGCTCGCCATGCCAGCATCTGTGGCAGCAGTGGTGGCCTGTTCCCCATCATTCTCGCCGTCCTCTGTTTCAGCAAACTCCTTTGGAGCCCAGCCCAGTGCATCACCAACGGCCTGTATGCAAGTGAGGATCACCGCATGCAACGTAAGCATGTGATTTACATTGGAGACACGCACCTCATGTACTAAGTTACATATGCGTGCATGCCACCACTTCTCCAGTATTGCCAGTGATGCCACTACTTGTACGGTAAGATTGATTGCTTGCCACTGAGGCACCAAAAATGCATATGAGCTACAAAGGGGTGCAAGCTGCACGTATGGTGTACAAAGCTGGCTCAGCGCACCTCTGGTGCAACATCCAACGTGTCCTGGACGACCGGTGCAGGTGCCTGGCCCCGGTCACGCGCATAGCACAAGCTGATGGGTGTGGTCTGACCCTCAGGGACGGCACCCTGAGGGGGGATGGGAAAGGTGCAAGTTGAGGTTGAGGATTCAGCAACACATCCTTTCATGGACGACGAACCTCAGGACGGACAGGCGGAGGCAGGAAGGGACGGGTGTCAGCAGCAACAGCAGGATATTTCCTAGCGGCCTTGGCTTCCCCTGGCTGTCACATCAACCACGAGTAATAGCCCAGCACCACCAAGCCAGCCCGTGCCCAGGCAGCGCCAAGCCTGTGCCCCTTACCAACCCACCCTTACCCACCCCACAGAACCCAAGAGCCCCTCCCTTAACACACGCCTGTCTTCAGGTGTAGACTTACTTACTTACCCACAGAACCCAACACCTTCCAAGGCCCCACCTGCAGAGCGTGCAGTGCGCGCGATGCGTCCCCGACGCTGCTAAACTCCACAAACGCAAAGCCGCGTGGAGCGCCCGTGAACTTGTCCCGCACGAGCCGCACATCCAGTACAGGCACAAGAGCAGAGAAGAGGTACCGGAGCCCATCCTCACTCACACCCGGCTCCAGCCCACTGGCCTGCACGCAGTGTGCATATATATAAATACAACCAAGGGGCCGTTCACATGCAGCGCCCCATGGCACAGGCGTGCATGCACAGCCACGGCACGCACAGGAAAGCCTGCCGGCAATCCTAATACCGGGATCATACTGCAGGACGAGCTTGGCTAACAAGCCTGGTCAGCAGGAGAGAGAGAGGGCAGTCGCAGGCTGTTGGAGCATGCCGGGCGCAGAAGATGCCGTGCTGCATCATAAGCTTCATGCGCTAGCAACACGGCTACATGGGCGTGCCAGGGCCGCCAACAAAGCTCATGCGAGCATGGTCCGTACCATGCCGCACAGCAACCACCGCAGCCAGACCATCTTCCAGCTGTGCACAGTGCACCCTCAGGTACAAAGGGGCCCCCCTCCCAGTCTCTTAGGCTCCCCTCATACCCAGTTGCCATGCCCGGCTCTCACACCTTGAGGATGGTGGATGGTCCGTCCATGTCCGCAGCCACGCGCTTTGCCGTCGCTGTACGGGCAGCAGAGCACTGGTAGCATTCCATGCGGCGTGCAAAGTTGACTGCAGAACACATCTCGCAGATCCAGTCCAGTGCAGCCCCCGTCCCGCCCGGGCCCCTGCCTCCTCCTCCTCCACCCCCTAGCGCCCACTGAGTGTACTCGATCTGTAGTGCCCCGCCACCCTCTATGAAAAAGGGGGCGGCCCTGTGCGCCGCCATGACAGCTGATGCATCCTCGATCGTGGCAAACTCGATGAACGCGTAGCCACGGTGGCCCCCTGCATGCAGAGTTTCATGCACCGGGCCAGGCAATGGTGTGTCCCAGACTCCCCATGCAGCAGGTCTGCAAAGACTGCGCTGCGCTGCATATGACAATAAGAGCATGTCCAGCACAGGCGTACTCA
>BDCZ01000017.1:242329-256503 GCA_001662365.1 Chlamydomonas applanata | reverse complement strand
ACCCAGGGGGGGGGGGGGGGGAGGGGGGGGCGCTGCTGTGATTATGACACCAGGGCAAGGACCGGCACAGGTATCCCAATTCTCCAAAGCCCAGTGCCGCACCCCATCTTTCCAAATCCATGTGCCGCACCTGTCGCTCGGTCTCGCACGAGGCGGATGCTCGTGAGATTGGGGAAGGGTGCCAGCAGCAGGGACAGCTCAGGCTCAGCTGCTTGCTCAGGGATGCCTTTGAAGTACAACGTGGCGCTGGGGTTGTCCTGCCGGCTGTGGTGGCTACTGGGTCCTTCAAACAGGTCGTGCTGCCATTCCCTGCTCTCGCTGCGCTCACGCCGCCGGCTGCGGTCACGATCCCACTCCCTCTCACGCTCATCCCACTCTCGGCTCCTGCCTCGCCCCTGCTCACTGCCTCGCTCACTGCCTCGCTCGCTGCCCCGCCCTCTATCCCGCCCCCTGTCCCTGTCCCTGTCCCTGTCACGATCGCGGTCATGTTCTCTGTCTCGGCTCCTGTCCCGGCTGCGCTTGTCCCGATCCCTGTCCCGCTCCCGACCCCTGTCCCGCTCCTTATCACGCTCGTCTCGCTCCCTGCCTTTGTCTCTGTCTCTGTCCCGCTCCCGCTCCCTATCCCGGCCCCTCTCTCTGTCGCGATCTTTGTCCCGGTATCTGTCATGCTCTTGGTCACGGTCCGCATGTTCACGTGACCGGCTGCGCCTGCCGCTGCCACCCGCCCCATCCCCCTGTAGCCCCGCCTCAATCTCCTGCTCGTACCGCCGCTGCCGCCGCCCTGCGCAAGCAAGCGCACACGCCCCATCATGATGCCAGCATTACCCAGGTCGCGCAAACGCCTAGTCGCAGTGCTATGACCACACAGCAGCGCACAACGCAGTGCAAAGGGCAGGGCCCTGAGGACGAGGCCAGCTGCAGCTCTGGACCCCCTGGGCACGCACGACCACTGAAACGGGCAGGCAGTACAATGCAGGCATTACAAAGCACGGCTGCGATGCAACACAGGCAGTACACTGCAGTACGGTGCAACACACTTTTCTCCTCATAGCCGTCGTCCTCCAGCTGCCAACGGTCATCCTCATCATGGTGCCTGCTGTGCTCCCTGCTCCGGCTGTGTTCATGGTAACTTCCACCCTCCTGGCCCCACTCGCGCTCCCTGCTCCGGCTCCTGCTCCTGCCCCTGGGGTACCACCCTCCGCTGGTATCCCCCTCACGGGCTGCGTCCTGCAGGTGGACATCGCCAGCGCCAGCAACCTGAGCAGCCATGGCGGCCTGAGCAGCCATGACAGCCTGGCTCTTGGCCAGGATGTACGCTTCTGCCGCGGAGGGCTGTTGCGACGGCTCGTCCCCAACGCACACCATGTCAGGTGGGGGAGCACGGCGCCAGGGCGCAGCGGACACATCTGGTGCTGCACTGAGTGTAGCTGGCTCAGGCTGCTGCATGGCTGCACTCCAGGCCTGTTGCTGAGGCGCGGCCCATGGGGCTGGCGTTACCAAGGCTGGAGGGTTGTGAGACTGTGTTGCATGTGCTGCAGGCTGCATGGGCCCATATGGGTTTGCCACATGCTGCACTGGCAGAGGGCCTTGGCTGGGCAGGGCTGTGGGGTAAGGCATGGGCTGTGATGGGCCATGCTGTGTTGGCTGCATGAGGCTTTGCTGCTGTGGGTAGGGCGCTGGGTTCCCGTAAGGTGTTGGCATGTGGTGCATGGGCTCTGTGCCCTGGGACCGACGCCATGGTGCAGCTGGGGGCCCCTGCTGCTGGTAGTACGGCTGCGCTGGATTGCCGTAGACGTTATGATCCATGGCTGTCCGGCTGAACTGAGCCACGTCAAATGATGAACGTGCCGTCCATTTGGCTCGTGAGGGCCAGGTTCAACGATTACGAGCGCACATCAATCGCGCGGGATCACGCTCGTGAGCAGTAATTGTAATGAGCTTCCATCACACTGTGTGTGTGAAAAATGATCTGGGTGTCTTCGTTGGATACGAACGCTGCAGTTGAGCAAGCGACATGATGAACGCGTGGCAAGTGATTACAGCTTAATGCACATGGCTCACCGTCATCCGAACCCTAGAACAATATTCAGCAGCTATTCCATCAGTATACAGCACCTGTGCGCTGACTAAAAGTCACCAAGACCAACCAGTTTGGCTGTATATTTGAGGGTCGCACAGGGTCATTACAGGTCATCCACGCCTACAGGTCTGCCAACACCAAGAAGAAGGCCTCAGGCAGCAGGCACGCAGAGTTGAGCAACGATGACGACTATACAAAGCCAACAATCAGGACATTACAGCGCTGGATGATGTTAACTATTCAAGCCTGAGTTCTGCATCTGGCAGACAAACCATGGCAGCAGCGCATGGGCATGCCGCGCGTGCACATACCGTACACGGGGGCGTTCATGCCAGGGTGCTGAATTGACATCTTGTTCCTCATCCTACTTGCTCTCAGCTTGCATGATGCACAGCTGTCATATGGCGGCGCTGTTCATTGTCGACCATCAGCAGCAGCAGACACATGACTCAACAAGCTCCACCGTGTTCCAAGTGCCCCGCTGTCACCGCTCAAGCCTTGGGCGTGCTGCCTGCACTGAGCGCGGCTCGAACGTTCTGATCAGAGAGTTGACATGCGCGAGCAGGTCATCCAGGGGGGAGCCAGGCATGCCTCCAGAAATGCCTACACGCTGCGGGGAATTGAGCGCCAGGGGTCCTGGTGCCAGCCGTGACCCAGCGCCAGCACCGCCCCCGACCCCAGCTCCTGTCGTGGAAAACGTAGTGATGCCTGTGTACCGCTGAACCTCGTAGTCCAAGCCAGGAATGTTGCCCCCAAGCATGCGTGCATGTGCCCGTGCCACCTTGTCCTGCTGGGGGGATGGCAGCTTACCCCCTGGCTTCCAGCCCCCGCTGCTCCGAGTACAGCCTGTGCCGCCTGCACCACCCTGTGGGACTTTGCCACCACCCAAGCCCGCCTGCTTCCGCAGGACGGGGGACCCCCCCTTCTTGGCATTGGCCGCCTTGCTGCGCGGTGGTGTATGCGTTGTGGGACCTATGTAGTCCTCCATGCGAGAGTGGGTACGTGGCTTGACATGGGACCAGTCCAGCTTGGAACCAACCACAGCCTTTGAGCGCCGCTTCAGGAACGGCTTAGCGTTGGACTCTGGGGTGGCCTCCGGTGTGCCAGGCGGCCCGCCAGCAGCCTCCTCCGCACCACCCTGTGCTTCCGCCCACACAGCTTCTGGCACAGCGCCAGTGTCAGCGCGTGCAGCTGCAGCCGCAGCCCTTGCTGCCGGCTGTAATTGCCTGCCACGCAGGTTGTAGTGCTCCGCACCGCCCTCGCTTGCATCGCGTGCGCCCTCCTGCGACGCCCCACCCGGTTCAGGCGGTGCGGCCGCAGCAGCCCCCGCCGCAGGCGCTGCGCTGTGCAGCTGCTGCTGAATGCGTTGCTGCTTCAGCCGCAGCAGCGCAGCCGCCCGGCTGCCCGGGGCCTGCGCTGCCCCAGCCACCACATCCCCTGCCGCCATTGGCGCAGGATGCCTACTTGCAGCATTCGCTGCAGGAGCTGTAGTGGGTGAGGGTACAGGAGCTGCACGTACCCCCTGTGCTCCCTGTGCTGACCCAGTGCTGTGCCCTGGCCCAGAGTTGGCGCGGCTGGTGCGGTGTGTACTCAAGCTGGGCCGGCTGCTGTTGTAAGGCCGGATGGGCCGGTCGTCTTCCTCCCCCCGGCTGGCGCGCCGCTCCGCTGCCCCGCCCAATGATGGGCTCACAACAATCGGCGTGTCATCTGTAGGCGGGAAGCCAAGCAAGCAAAGCAAGAAGGGAGGCCGTGAACAAACCAGGCAGGCCGTATGAACCAGCCACAAAGAGGCGATGATCAAGCATTTGAGGGTGGCACTACGGTACATACATGATCTAGTGCCTGCACTTGCACGCTGTAGGTGTCGTGCAGCTGGCATGCAACAAGCGCAGCCGTAACGGCAGCAACCCGGCAGGCTCATGCAAGGCAGGCAGCAGGACCAGGGTGGTAAGGGCAGCACTGTAGGCACGAAGAGGCAGTCACGAAGAGGCGGTGTAGGCACGAAGAGGCAGTCACGAAGAGGCGGTGCAGGCACAAAAAGGCAGTACAGGCACGAAGATAGTCACAGCGCCACACCCCCACCTGCTGTACGCCGCCGCCTGGGTGGAGACCCAGAGCCGTAGCTTGTCCCGAGATTGAATGCGTCAGGGCTGGCAGGTGAGTAGGCGTGGCTGCTGCCTGGCGCTGGGCTCTGCACATGGGGATGCCACTCCCAGTGGCCCGGCACACCACTGTAGATCGCGTCGCCGCTTGGCACGGCCGCCACATCCCCGCCCCCCGCTCTGACTTGCCCAGGGGCAAAGGACGAAGACAGGCCCATGACACCGTGCCCCAGCTCGCCACCAGGCACGTGAGGGGCGCCATGGCCTCCGAAATCAGGGATCGACACCGTGCTGTACTGCGGGGCAGGTGCTGCTGCACCGAAGGCCACATGTGAGTCTATGGCTGCCACATCTAGGTGGTGCGATAGCCGGCGGGCCTTGCTGCCTGGGCTGCTCCCATTTGACACGCTGTGCGCCCGCAGTTCCAGTGTGAGGGGTGAGAACACGTTGCCGTGGTCCCTGGACGTACGCCGCACCGGCTGCTGTGCAGGAGGATGCGTGGGTGAGCTCATGCGTCGGGCCAGTGTGCGCTTGCCCGGTGAGCTAGATGTGGGCGCTCCGGGTGATGCAGGCGTGGGGCGTGCTGTGTGCTTGGTGGGGCTGTGGTGTGCGTGATCCTGCACAGCTGGTGCGCTGGTGCTGGCAGGTGCTGCATCTGCCTGAGCCAGGGGTTCATGGTGCAGCTTGGCCTCCAGGTTGTGCTGCCACTGCTGCTGCCGTCGCAGCTTCAGCTGGCTCAGCTTTGCCAGGTTGGCGTGGCTGGGCGAGCTGGCTGCCGGCACAGTGCTGCTGTCCTCCGCCACCGCCGCCACCACAACTGGGGCAGTGGTAGGCATGGGGCTCGTGCCAGGCGCTGGAGGTATCCGTGATGCTGGTGCTTGGTGCGTGTCTGCATGGCGCTGGGAAGTGCCCTGTTGGGCCCACACCCCCAGTGGGAACTCTGTCTGCACACCCTCGTCCACCCCATGCTGCTCAGGGCGCGGCGCTGTGGGGCCCAATGTATGCGCTCGGATCTCTGGCTTGCTACTGCCTGCGCCCGCTACAGCCGCCATGGAGCTGCTGGGTATGTGCGCTGCATCCATGGCTGCATGAAGGCTGCGTAGTGCTCCGTCCTGTGGACTTCCCACCACCGCCACTGCTGTGGGAGCGGCTGTAGCACCAAGTGGCTGGCTGGCCACGGGCTCCTGCTGCTGGGATCCGGTGCCCCCGGCCACAAAAGGCATGGAGACAGACAGGCCTGTTGCCGGGGTAGCCGGGATGCTGATGGTGGAGGACGCAGCGTACGGCGTGCCATCCACTACAGCCCCTGAGGAGCTGGCGGGAGAGAAGGGCAGCACACTGATAGCAACCACGCCCTGCTGCGCGGCAATCGCCTTAGCCATGGGGCTAGCTGTGCCAGCCCGCCAGCTGGTGGGGGTCGGCAGCTGCGGCAGCGGAACAGAGGGTGGTGCTAGCGTAGGGGACTGGTGTGTGGGCTTGCCACCCACCACGCCGCCGCTGCTCAGGCGCATCAT
The DNA here is from genome assembly GCA_001662365.1 of Chlamydomonas applanata. Taxonomy (NCBI): domain Eukaryota; kingdom Viridiplantae; phylum Chlorophyta; class Chlorophyceae; order Chlamydomonadales; family Chlamydomonadaceae; genus Chlamydomonas; species Chlamydomonas applanata. The sequence goes on along the minus strand of BDCZ01000017.1, from coordinate 250,807 downwards.
CGCTGCTGCGCGTGCAGCTGCTACATGCTGCTCCAGCAAGGAAGCACCACTGACCTGTGTCTCGGGGCTCTCCTGATACCTGGTCGGCTCGTACAGCACCACGCGCGGCTCAGCCGTGAAGCTCGCACGGGCTGCACCGTCCTGCAGCAGCCCTGCACGCGGCGCTTGTGCTGGTGCTGGAGCTGGCCCGAGCGGGTGCTGTGCAGCAGCCTGGTACGCATCCTTGTGCACCGGGCTGCCGAACAGCACCGAGTCCTCTGCCGTTGCTGCTCCGGGTTGGCCCACCGCACGGCCCGGCGACACCAGCAGCCCTGCGTTGTCCACGGTGCTGCGGCGTGCAGAGGTGGCAGGTGGCAACGGGGGCCTCGTGCCTGGCACGCCGCCGCCGCCTGCTGATGCGTGCTGCAGCACGGCAGTGCTGCTGGAGGGGCCTGCACTGACCGGGAAGCCGCCCTTGGACGGCCCGAACGACACGCTGTAGTGGCCCTCAGCAGCACCACCCAGTGCAGCGTGTATTGCTGCTTCTGCGCCTGTGTGCCCACCCAGCGACACTTCCAGTGTCCTGGACAGCCCACTGCCAAACTCTGATGCGCTCAAAGGGCTCTCATGTGCAGAGGGACTTGCGCTGCCTGGGGTAGTACGTGCCCCAGGGCTGCTGCTCCACTCAGACCCAGGGGTCGACTGCTCGGCCTGCCCAGCAGCGCTTGCGGTGGCAGGCTGCAAGGGGCTGCCCTGCTCTGATTGACTGTCCTCTATCTCATCCGACACGACGCTGCCCTGCAGCACGCTGCCGAATGTGAACTCCAGGTCTGACTGCTGCTGGTGCTGGGCCGTGGCAGCCAGCTCTAGCTCCTCAGTCACACTATCTGCATCACTGTCCTGCTCACCGTCCCTCGTGGCACGTGGGTACTTGAACACTCGGACCTCACTGCCCTCCCCAGCAGCCACTGCCAGCTCTTCTGGAACCACCTCGGCATCAGCAGTTGTCCGCCTGGGAGCAGGGAGCGTTGGCGCAGCGGCCATGCCCCTGCTGCCGGCTGTCCTGGCGGAGCCTCCTGCCGCCTGGCTAGGCACTGCAACACCGCCGGACGAGTCAGCATGGCGCTTGCGCGAGTTTGCCTGGTCGGCGTATGCCTGCAGCACTGCCAGCCGCTTCGCGGCAAGGGCTGAGGAAGCATCAGGGCTGGCACCAGAGTCTGAGCTAGACCCGGTACTGCGCACACGGGCAGCAACTGCGTGCTCCTGGGCACCTTGGGACACGCCGGCAGCGTGCGTGCCGGGGCTGGCAGTGCCCATGCTGCTGCCGCCAGGGGACTGGGAGGGCGTGGACCCCTCTGCCACGTCATCCAGCTGCTCCTTCCCATCCCACTGCAGGCTGCGCCTCACAATCGACGTGGCGGTGTCGTCTGTGTGGCTGCGCGCGTGCCGTGCGCCTTGATACGCGCCTGTGCTGGTGCTGGCTGATGTATCGCCCGTTACACCTGGAGACGCCCCACTGAATGCCCCGCTGCTTGATGGGGGGCTACTAGGGCTCCTGTGCAGCAGCCGGTGTGCCAGCTGCTCTACTTGCTCAGCGTTCGCCTGCATGCATAATTGGCAGCGAGGTGCACCAGTTCAAACGAAGAAGCACTGCAGAATATGCAAAAAGCAGCAGAGGCACGAGCAGGAATGGCGCTGGTTGCGCTGCAGCCACGTGTGCTGCCCACCTGCCCATGGTGACCGAGCTCTGTGAAGGACTCATGGCGGTTGGACAGGTAGCGGGCAGTAGCCTTCGCGAGGTTCTCACGGTTTGGCTGCTGGCCTTTAAACAACTGCATAGAGCACATATATGCCAGATGCCCTTAGAGTTTGAAAGCAGAATCAGCCATTCAGCCAGGCCCAAGGCGCAACAGGCACCTTCCTGACCCCTGCCATGCACGCATGCGACAGTCACCTGTTGGTGCTGGGCCTCAATCTCTTCAAGCTGCCGGCCCATGCGCGCCAAGTGCTCCTGCATGTCGCTTCCTCCAAAGCGGCCACCCCCACCATTGGATTTCTGCAAGGGATGAAGAGAAACGAGGGTCTCGTGACAGCTGCCCGGCAAACCACGCCCATTAGGCATGCTGTTTCAACGTGCTTGCCTTTGCGACAGGCTCGGCGCTGTTAGGCGTGCTCATCTTCAGCACGCGGGATGAAACTGTTCAGCTAAATGCCGGGGCACAGTTTATGATCAGATTGTGGAGTATATGCAAATCTAGGTTTTCAATTGGCCTGGGGACCTGGCCAGCAACTGGGTCAAACATCCCACGGAAATCAACATGCTTCCAGCGTCTACATTGCACTGCTCAGAGACTGTCATAATGAACAGGACCAAGGGAGACGCCCAGGTTGCGATTTGACCAACTTTTTGTGATAAGTGTGTTTAGCCAAAACTGACGAGTTTTGCGCGTGTTACCAATGGCGTTTATCACGTTTCATGATAGCTGAATTCTGCATCTTTATCAGTTGCCGTACATCACTGCTTTACAATGGGGTAGACTTCAGAGCATGATGGGATTTGGGCACCCACATGGAGGCAGCATCTGCTGCAGCTCCACTTTGCAATTCTGGGTGAGAATGGCTGCCATGCGCGCATGAAACACACACTGCGTCTGGTGCATGCGGGCCCGTACGGCATGCCCAATACCATTAAACAGAATGCACCCTGCTGAATGGACGGCGCCTTGTCATGCACTCATCAACACATGTTCACGCAGTCTACACTGGGGCCGCTGGCCTGCATGGCTTTCATGATGGGACGCCTGGCACATAGCACGCATTTGGAGCGACTGCGGCGTGCAGATTCCTCTTTGCTATGGCTGCTGTACATTTTGTGCTGGGGATTCCTAGGCCTAGCCATCGCCACAGCTGCGTTAAGCTGGGTGACATCCAGCCATGGATTGCTCTGGAACTTCACCAGCATTGGGTGGTTCTGGTGAGTGGTCAGGGACGCAAGCACAGTGTGCATTTGCACACAGACAGCACAAAGCAAAGCAGCGTCGCATGCATGCTGCATCAAGGTCATCTGCGATGGAGCACAAGCTGGGCCGTAGAGGGCTGGCACGATGGGCATTGAGGGACAGCATGCGCCGTTGTGTATTGCGCCTGTCTTGTATGTGCAGGGCCAGCACTGCCATAGAGATCGCGATTGTGATGCTCTTTGTGTTTCACGGCCATTTCACCACTTCACAGCAGGTAGGCTGGTGCAGGTACCTTGAGTGGGGCCCGAAGATGCCAGGGTTGCCCGGATTGAGGGCGCCTAGTTGTCAAGGGTGTTGCCAGGGAAACTCTCAAGCACAAGGGTGCCTAGTTGTCAAGGAGTGCTGGCTGGCACAGGGGCTAAGGAGCATCTCCCTCTCTGGCCATGTCCCTCTCTGGCCATTTTCCTCTCTGGCCATGTCCCTGTTGGAACGTACAGCAGTGCACAACACGTGAGAGCGCCGACGCAACCTTGCTGCTGACGGCTGCGTGCTCGTCTGCCACTTGTCATCTGTCTGTCTTCGTTGCATGCAGGCTCTGATGAGGACAGTCAGCTCATCATCACTGCTTGCGGCAGGACCCGCGCTGCTGCAAGCGCTGCTGGTCTTTGGCTTCCGCGTGCCGCTTTTCGACGCTGGGTGCGTAGGTCATGCACTGTGTCCTGCCTCTGGCAACATGGCTGCACGCATGGGGACGGGCCCAGGGCAGAAAGGTAGGGGAAGGTAGGGGAAGGTAGGGAAGATAGGGAAGATAGGGAAGATAGGAAAGGTAAGGTAGAGAAGGTAGGGCAGGTGAGCTGATCACACATAATATCAGCTAATCACACATCATGTGAGCTGATCACACATAATGTCAGCTAATCACACATTACGTGAGCTAATCACACATTACGTGAGCTAATCACACATCATGTGAGCTGATCACACATAATATCAGCTAATCACACATCATGTGAGCCGATCACACATAATGTCAGCTAATCACACATTACGTGAGCTGATCACACATTACGTGAGCTGATCACACATTATGTGAGCTGATCACACATTATGTGAGTGACGTGAGTGACGGTGTGACACCGCGTGTGCCACAGGTGCCCTGCGCGGTCAAGCCTGCTGCCGCCCTCCCCTCCACCGGCCTTGACAGAGCCGTGGGCCCAGGACGATGCCGCAAACCTCAACCCCTGGTCCAAATGGGGCTGGTGGGTGCCTGGCCACTTGGCGGGCGCCCTTGTGTACCTAGCGCTGACGCTCGCACCCTACACACCCTTCCGTGAGCTGCTTCCAGCCAAGCGTACTCTGTCGCTGTACGTCAGCACGCTGTGCACGGTGTATGTGCTGCGCTCTGTGGGGGCGATCCTTGCAGGTACAGGTATAGAGGTGGGGCAGTGTATATGGGGTTTGGCAGGGTGGGCATATCAGGTGGGGTACACTGGCCTGCTGGTGCTGAGCCTGTTATGGGATGTGCTGCAGGGCCGAATGGGAGGGGATGGCCTGGACTCTGATCTGCTCATGTATGCAGAGATGCGGGACGCAGGTGTGTTTGATGACAGCTTCTGAAGCATGAAGGAGCGTGTAGAAGATTTGTATAGGCACGCACCAGGCGCCGTGCATGTCGAGTAGCTCACGTGATTGCTGAAGGCTTGCGCCACACAAAACCATGCACAACAACCAATTGTAATGAAGTGCATCATGGGCGTTACAATACAGGTAGACCACGCCGCATACATCACGGCTGGGGTATACAGATGGTAAAAAGCTTCTCCCTGATCCCCGCCTCTTGTCAGCGGTGAATTAAACAGGGATGGTGGGCAGCCCAAGCTGTTACCCAGAGGGAGTTGAGGGGCACCCATGCCGTATATACACCAGCACCTTTCCAGCTTCTGTAATCACGCTCCAGGACGCTCCAGCTGCATTGCTCATTCACGGCATACATACGCTAGGGTGCAGTGAAACGTTATCACTTTCAAGGAACTAGGACGCAACAGTACTGCAGATCTGTCTCTCACACGGTGCAACAGAAACCTGATCGTGCTGTGGGTATATGCTGCTCATACCGCTATGGTCAAACCCAGTGTACACGGTGCCATCCACATGCTGAGGCTACATATACTGTAGCTGATCGGTGAAAGCCAGATCGCACCAGCCCAAGCAGCACGCCCAGTCTGTGCTGCTGCATGCTGCTCACCTGCTACTGTTGCGTTAGGACCTGTCTACCTGAGGACTGGCAGGTTCCAGATTGTATGGCCTTGTTTCCATGATCGGCTGCTTGCCATCCCCAATTGCCGCCCTCGTCAATAAAACAGGACAGCCTTGTGCACTACGGCGATGAGCTGGCACATATGCCAAGCGATATCTCAGACCTGACGTACTGAAGTGGTGCCAGCCCATGCTGTGCTACCGGCCGGTGCAGCGTGACTGACCCATTCGGCTGCAGCATGCTGCCGCCGAGGGCATGCGCAACTGGGCTGCTTGGCTGGGGTGGCTGGGCGGTGGCTGGTGGCGAGGAGGATCGCGGGTGCAACCGTGTCTGGTCCTCTCGCTCCCAGAGCTCACTCAGGCCATTGTCAGATGGAATGGTCCTGCGCGCAACATGACGGCGGCTGAGCTTGTGGCTTTGTGCTAATGTTTCATGTCACTTGGCAACAGGCCCGTGACGGGACATTCAACGTCTCGAGGCAGAGCAAGCCAAGCGTGTCTGCACCCCCATCCCAAATTCCCAGCACGCAAGAGTTCACTGCATGGTGCCATGGTGTCACGGTGTTGCCATGGTTACTTAGGTCCTGTTGTAGGATCCTTATCAGATTTATAACGACCACGGGTGAGCACCACACACAAGGTGCCATTTGTATAGGTGAAGCACAGTCGCACAGTGCAAATATTAAACCATGACGACACTTGATTCACTGAATACTTCATTAGCTGAGAAAAGAACCACAGTAACACGCAGTACTTATAGCATACCACAACTGGAACCATAACTGCAGCTTACTCGAGGTGTGGGGTGCCCTGGCCGCTGCGGTGACCCAGCACATGCAGACCAATCTCAGCGCTGCCTGCGCGCCCAGGCCGTGGTGAGGCGCTGCGCAGCAGGTAGGTGGCGTCTGATAAACTGCTGCGCCCGCTGCGCAGCATCTGCTCGCCTGCAGCGTGCAGACATGTCATATCGCACCACATGGGAAGACGTGCCATATGATAAGTACATGGGGCGGGTAAGGTAGGCCAGCATCGGGTTCAAGCCAGAGAATGGGCAAGCAGACAAATAAACTGCGCAGGAGGTAGCCAGAGTTGGCACACCTGCCGCTTGCACACCACAACAGAACAACAGAGCCGTCCAGCTGTTTCAGTTGTCGTCTGCAGAGCCTACAACCACCACATCCGGGAACCATGATGATCGTCATCCAAGGGACACGTACCTCCAACCTCGTCCAGCTCCTCAGCAACCGTGAAGAACACATCATCCAGGCCCGTCTCGTCCATGCAGTTCTCCTGCGCAGCCGTGCAGGGGCACCATGGACCACCCAGCTTGGAGCCAGTGACCGGCCACTGGCAGTGGAAAGGAGGTGCAGCCAGGGTTGGCCACGAAAAGCTTATGCAGGCATAAGTTTTGATAAAGATAGACAGGAGAACTGGCGCCTGGATCTCTATGATAATAATAACAACACGGCGTGTCACAGATGTGTCTGCATGCCGGAGCCTGACATGCCTGGATATCTATGCGTGATCTCTACGGTCTTTAGGATTTTTCAATTGATGGGCTCCGGCAAGCAGATGAATCTGTGAAATGCCGTGTTATTACTATTACTAAGACCGGAGAACTGGGTGAGGTGCATGGAGCATGAGGGTTATGGCCCTGTGATGGCCTTGATGCCTGGCCATGGGTGCGAGCCAGTGTGTTATGTAATGAAACTCCTGGAAAAACTGGATTAACATTAGAATTAAATGATAAAAAGGGAGGGCCAATGGGAAGAGGATGTGAGGTGGAGCATGGGTAGCAGGAAGTGGGGAAAGGGCTGCAGGCATCACGGTGATTTGAGGGGCCAAGATCACGCACCATGTCCTGCTGGCAGTGGTACAGGAGCATGGTGATCATGACATACACAGCTGCGCTTGCATAGCCCGCCACACACGTCTTCTCCTCGTGCCCCTGCGCCTCCCCTGCGCAGCCGGGCACGCGCGCACGGCAGCACACCCCGCACTATGGGCGATGGCGCTGACAGGCTGTGTGTGTTGATTAACTCATGAGTGCACAGGTCGGAGAAAGGACGTCACAAACTGGCCGCAGGTAGGCATGTTGGCAGCCAGTCCATACGGACAACAACGCGAACTGGTTACCCGCCAGCAGCTGCCATGACCACCCACACGAGTCGCAGAAATGCACAAAGTAGGGCGCCAGGCCGATGGCAAACACGTGGAACAGCAGACCGCATGCGTGGCGCATCATGGAGGCTGCGGCCAGCACCACACACAGCAGAGCTTAGATTTTTTTACATATACTGGACAGCCGGATCATGGACGCCGTGTTATCATTATTATTAGCCGGATCATGAGTTGATGCTCGCACAATCGCAGGTAAATGCACAGCGGCTAAACCAGCAGGTAAGCAAACAAGCAAGCACGTGCCACTGCCGCACTGTGCGCGGCAGCCCATGCACGGCAGCACGGGACCAAAGCAGTACACGAGGGCGGGACAAGAGGCACAGCAGGTGGTACAGGCGGTACACGCACGTGTGCGGTACTCCTTGATGCTGCGCAGCTCCTCTAGGTTGGAGATGATGAAGCGCAAGTACTGGTTGGTACGTGACAGCCCACCCTCGCCTGCAAGATCGGGTTTGAAGTACGTTGCACTTCAGGCACAGGGATGAAGGTGGTTACGGACACGAACACAAATACTGGTAAAATTGCAGTAACTTCAGTAAATATATACCGTACGGCGTATGAGTAATTTTAAACGATTATTAATACCGGTACAGAGATTACTGAGATTAATAAAGACAATCACTGCTGCAATCACTGTTTAAAAAAAGATTATATAAATAATAATAATGATTTGAATATGTTATCATTACTGTCTTTATATTCCTGACTAGTACTATTTGTGTCAATATCCTCCATCTCATTGCCCCAAGCAGCGCAGGCAAATGGCTGCCGTGCCCCCGCACCTCCGCGGGTGTAGCCGCTCGCAAGCGTCAGCTTCTCATTCTGCACGCTGAGCTTGGACAGGATCTTGTAGCACTCCTGGAAATATCTGTGGGCTGGCTCCTCCTCAGCCAGCTTGCGCACCGTGAGGCGGAACTGCCTGGCCAATCCAGAATTGTTAGAAACAGGTTCATGTCACATCAGTGGATTATGAACAAGGTACTTGCTACCATGCAGCCAGGCAGCCATGCAACGGCCCGGACACAGGCAGGCGCCAGCCGCGCAGCAGCAGTCACAGTCACGGAGGCCACCAACCAGCGTGCAGCTAGCTAGCGGCAACAGT